>JARHVA010004850.1:297500-425000 GCA_037957365.1 Torreya grandis | reverse complement strand
ATAACCAATCTTGAGCCAAGTCCATTAGAAAATCAAAAAGAAACTAACAATCCTCATTTTCTGGAGAGATTAAGCATATCATTCTTGAATAAGATCCTAAATTTGATACCTTAGGACAACTCAAGAATATGGGCATCAAAATCCCACTATTTCAAGAAATAAAGGATGTTCCTATCTAAAATAAAGTTATTCAAGAGATATGTTTAAAAAAATTAGGAAGAAAGAAGAAGGATCCTAAAAGAGTCAAAGTCATTGGTCAATTAGTAGATATTATGTTGGGAAATATAGTTCCCCCAAAATATTCTGATCCGAGAAGTCCTGTAGTTAATGTTAGCATCCATGGACAACCCATCTCCAATACTTTAATCAACTTGGATGCAGCCATCAATGTGATGACCATGGAGACCATGCAACAACTGAAGCTTACTACTATATGTCCAACACCTAATACCCTCCAGATGGATGACAAATCAACTATAAATCTTGAGGGAATTGTTGAGGACCTTGTTATCACCATGGATTCTTGGCAATATCCAATAGATTTTATTGTCTTGCAGCCAAAGAGAAATTCGAGGGGTTATCCTCTCATCCTTGGATGCCCATGATTGGCCACTGTTGATGGTTTTATTTGATGTAGGTTAGGAAAAATGATAAATTCCAATGGAAATGACATGAATAAATTAGTTTTATATCCACCAACTCAGCCTTCCTTGAATTATGGACCAATCCCTTGGATTGATGACTTTCAGGAAACTATCTCTTTGGACACTCTCTACATAATTGATTAGAGTCCAGCTCTATAGGTATAAGAAGAAGACACTATCCTTACTAGCATCCTGAAAAACACCTATTGATAGGATCTTATAGCCACCAACATGTTGGAATATACACCATACCCTCTTTAAAATACCTTTCTTGAGAATGATTTTATTGAAACTACAAGAGACATTTAGACATTCCATCAAGTACTTCCCTATCAATGTAGGTATGCTCCTTTAATCTCCAATGTAGATACCATGCTTTCTTTAATAAAACAAGTAGACATCCTCCTAAATAAACCTCTCAACATCAACACTTCTTTAACACCCTAGCAAGAAATTTAGTTATTTAAAATGTTGAGAAGGCACACAATAGCATTTTCTTGGGATTACCATGACATGAGAGGAATACCTTTAGATTTATTCATGCATCACATTTACATTAAATAAGAATACAAACCTATTTTCCAACCCCAATAAGAATGAATCTAGCAGCCAAAAACATTGTCAAAATTGAGTTGTAAAGACTCTTGGATGTAAGATTTGTTTATCCTATTTCGGAGAGCCAATGAGTTTCTCCCTTGATTATTGTCTCTAAGAAAGGGGGAAATTCCATATTTTTGTTGATTACAGAGAGTTGAATGTTGTTACCAGGAAGGATCACTTTCCCCTTCCATTTATTGATCAAGTGTTGGATAAATTAGCAGGAAAGAAGTATTTTTCCTTCCTATATGGCTATAGTGGTTGTAATCAAATAAGAATTGTGTTATGAATTAAAAACTTTTAAATCAGATTTAATATAACCATAAATTAGATCTAACTTATGTAATAACATGAATCACAAAAATATTCCTCAAATCATAGATATAATGAAAGAACTAATATCGAGAGAACAAGAATCAATCACACAACACAGATCTAAAGTGGTTCACCCAATGTGGGCTACATCCACTAAGAAAGTTCTCAATATAAATTTTAATCAAAACATAAGACTATAATGAAATCTCATAGAGATAGAAAAATCTCTTGTAGAAAATGTTGCACAAAAAACTACACTTTTAGCTGTACTTGCACAATGTTATATCTCACAAGATTCTAAACCAAACCTTTCAATAAACACTTGTACTTTACCAAAACATATACACTTTGACTCTGATCCTCAAAACCACACCCTAAAAATAAACCATCAACCTCTAAAGGCCACACCACACCTTGTATATATAGTAAATAAAAGAAAATCAACAAAAGGAGGATAAATGTGCAATGTTTATCCAATATAAGCATTATCCAACATATAACAACCCTCCTCCACATAATCAATCTCATCCATGAAGGAACACACTAAGATTAGATCTCCATCTTTCAAAGGCACATTTACCAACACCATGTGATCACAACCAACTCCTTGTAACAAGGAAGGCATCGCCTTTTCCAATAAATAACTAGCTCCCTCAAAACAAGGAAGTCAACATGGGAAAAGACATCTAACAACCAATTCCATAAAACATGAAAACATATAAATTAGATAATATATGGAATATTCCACTCACATGTGGAGCAAGGTTCCATAAAAGGTGTAGTGGGGAAAATTTCACTCCCCACATTTGTGGAGCTCTCTATGCCTTTAAAGTATTCCCCTAAGGTCATGTGATAGCCCCAAAGGGCTCCATACTCAATAATCTCCCACTTGGAGACCGTTTCTCCTAAATAGAATCTATCACTACTCTATGACCACTAAGGCCAACTAAATCTAAACATAGTCTAAACTTGTCTAATGTGACCACCTTGGTCATCATATTTGTAAGATTTTGGCTAGTATGAATCTTCTCTATCTTCACCAAGTTATCCTCCAAAGATATCCTGATGAAGTGATAATGTACCTGAATGTGTTTCATCCTTAAGTGGAAAGTGGAGTTCTTTGTTAAATGAATAGCACTCTAACTATCACTATATAATCTCCCAACTTCCTACTCATGCCTCAATTCTCAAAACAAATCCTATAACCAAATCATCTCCTTGATATCCTCTATGGTAGCAATATACTCTACCTCTGTGGCTGACAAATCCACAACCTTCTATATCCTAAAAATCTAACTAACGTCTATAGCTCTAATAGTAAATATATATCCTATCATAATTCTCCTACTATTAATTTCCCCTACCCTATTTGAGTCCACATAACCATGCAAATTGGTATCTAATCCACCATAACACAATGAAAAATCCATGGTTCCTCTCAAATACTAAAGAATCCATTTCACTGCCTATCAATTCTCATAACTTGAATCACTCATATACCTACTCATAACTCCCATTGCTTGGGAAATATTTAGCCTAGTACAAACCATGGCATACATCAAGCTACCAACTATTGATGATTAAGGTACATTAGACATCTTAAGATTTTTATCTTCCATCTTAGGACACTACTCCTTTGATAATCTAAAATGGCCTACCAAAGGAGTACCAATAGATTTATCATCCAACATGCTAAACCTTTCCAAGATTTTGTTTACATACTCTAATTGGGATAAGATTAGCTTCTTCTTCTTCCTATCATGAGAGATCCTCAAACCAAGGATTTTCTTTGCAACACCTAAATCCTTCATAGAAAAGGAGTCACTAAGTTGTTTCTTGAGCATATGAATACGTCATATGTTCTTTCCTATAACTAACATGTCATCGACATACAAGCATAATATAATAAAGGAACCATCATCAAAATGTTTGATGTACATGAAATGGTTAGAATGAAACCTTTGATATTATTGTTCTAACATAAAATAATCAAATTTCTTATACCATTATTGTGGAACTTGTTTCAAGCCATACAAGCTCTTATTTAGTTTTCACACATAGTTCTCCTTACCTTTGACCTCACAACCCTGTGGCTTCTTCATATACAACTCTTCATCCAAATCACCATGAAGAAAAGTAGTTTTCACATTTAATAGTTCTAAGTGCAAATCCTCAACTATAACTAAACCAAAAACAGTCCTAATAAAAGTCATTTTTATAAAAGGAGAGAAATTCTCATCAAAATCAATACCTGATTTTTATACAAACCCTTTGACCACCATCCTAGCCTTATGTCTTTTTCTCCCTTCATCATCTTCCTTTATTATGAATATCCACTTGTTTTGAAATGCACTCTTACCCTTGGGTAGCCTTACCAAATCACAGATTTGGTTCTCCATGAGAGATCTATACTCTTTATCCATGGCTTGTTCCCACTTCAACTTGTCATCTACCTGCATTGATTCCTTATAAGACTCTGGTTCTCCATTCTTAGTGAGTAATAAATAATTCAAAGAAGGATAAAAATGTCTAGGTGATCTTCTTACCCTAGAAGATCTTCATACCATAGGAGTTTGGGGTCCTTGTGTAGAAGGTTCCTGAATTGATTCCTTGGATACTTTGCCATTTATAATGTCATCCAATATTGTGTCCTCTTTCTATTTTTTATCCTATTTTTGCAATTGATCTTTATACATGAATTTTTCATTAAAGACCACATCTCTAGACTAATTTTTTTCATATCTTAAATGCTCCATAAATAGAAATCAAAGTGATCCTCACCATAACCAACAAATGTGCATTTTTTTATTTAGACTCTAGCTTGGTCCTATTCTCTTTCTTAATGAGAGAAAAAGCCTCACATCTAAAGACTCTAAGAAAAGAATAATCAAAATTCTTACCAAACCAAGCTTATTTAGGAATGCCTCCATCCAAAGGCATAAAAGGTCCTCTATTAATCAGATATACTACCATGTGAATTGCTTCTATCCAAAACTATAAAGACAACCTTGCATGTAACCTCATCCTCCTAACACATTCCATTGTTTTTCTATTCATCCTTTCAGATACCCCATTCTACTATGGAGTTCTTGGAACCATCCTTTGCCTATGGATTCCATTGTTAGAAAAATAATCAAAAAAAGCATTGCTACAATACTCACCTCTATTATTTGATTCGAGACATTTCAACTTGAGACCTATTTCATTCTTAACCAAAGATTTCCACTTCTTAAAAGTGTTAAATACATCATACTTATTTTTAATGCAATAAACCCAAACTTTCCTAATTGCATCATCAATAAAAGTAACATAATAATTAGATCCACCAATAGAAGATACATGAGTTGGTCCCCATACATTTGAGTGTACCATATTTAACTTGTACTCTTTCTTTATGGGTCTAACCTTTAGGAACTTAACCCACTTATATTTCCCATACACATAATTCTCACAGAATTTTATATCTAGATCTTTCAATCTAGGCAACTTATCTTTTAAGATCTGCATGCCTTTATGGCTCATATGACTAAGCCTATAGTGCCACATACTTACATCTCCATCTATAGAAACTAAATCAATAGATTCAACACTACTAGTTAGATATAAAGTACAAACTTTCTTACCTCTCAAAATCACAAGATCACCTTTGGTAACTTTCAAAGAATCTATAGTAAATATTAGTGAACATCCCTAACTACCCAATTGCCCCACTAATACCAAATTCCATCTCAACATAGGCACATGTCTAACATCCTTAAGGATCCATGTGTTCCCATTCTACATTTTAACCTGAACACCACCTTTTCCTACAATCTCACATGGTTCATCATCACCAAGATATACATTTTTAAAATTCTCTTAAACATAATCAATAAAATAATGTCTATGTGGGGTGGTATGAAAAGAAGCCCCTAAGTCTAATACTCAAGACTCAAAAAAACTATCCATAAAAATAATTAAGGTATCCTAACATGATTTACTTAATGTCACATTTACCTTATTCATTTCCTCCTTTTTGTCATTCTTATCTCAAAGTGACCAATAATCCTTCTTTGAGTGTCCACTCTTCCCACAATGCCAACAAATCATCTTGGATCTAGATCTGAACTTAGATCTATCTTTTAACTTTCTGCAATTTCTTTTGCTCTTATCATTTTGCTTCCCTCTAGTATCAATAGATAAATAATTACTTTATGATGATTCACTAGTGATTATCCTTTGCATATCTTCTCTAAAGATCACACCTAAAACATCCTCAAAATTCAAGCTTCCCTTGGGAAGGATTGCATTACTCATAACTATAACCAAACTATCCCAAATATTAGGCAAAGAACATAATATTAGTAAAGCTCTAACTTCATCATCAAACTTAATTCCAATGGAAGTGAGCATACTTACAACTATATTAAAATTATTTAGATGATTAGCTATTGAACCATTCTTAGATGTTTTCATGTTAAACAATCTTTTCTTAAGAAAAATTTTATTAGAAGTAGAGGGTTTCTCATATAAATTTCCAAGTTTATCCATGAGATATTTTTTGGTTTTCTCATCAAAAATATTGAATGGAATAGAAGATACAAGGCATAATCAAATGGATCCCAATGCCTTCTTGTCAAGTAGTGACCAATCCACATCACTCATACTTACAGGTTGTTCTCCTTTCCCCTCCAAGGGGAAATGAAGCTCCTTCTGATATAGGTAATCTTCCATTTACATTTTCCACAAACCAAAATACTTACCATCAAACTTCTCAACTCTGAATCTGATCTCCTCGCCCATAGCTCCCACTTAAGCTAATAGCTTTCCTATGATTTACCACTTTAGCAAAACACAATACCAATGGCTTTGATACCAGTTTTTAGGAATTAAAAAACTTTTAAATCAAATTTAATATAATCATAAATAAGATCTAACTTATGTAATAACATGAATCATAAAAACATTCCTCAAATCATAGATATAATGAAAGTATTAAAATGAAGAGATTAAGAATCAATCACACAAAATAGATCTAACATGGTTCACCCAATGCAGGTTACATCCACTAAGAAAGTTCTCAATATAAAATACAATCAAAACACAAGACTACAATGAACTCTCACATAGATAGAAAAATCTCCTATATAAAATGTTACACAAAAAACTACACTTTCAATTGTACCTATACAATGTTATATCTCACAAGATTTGAAACCACACCCTATAATAAACCTCTACACTTTTAAAAAACATATGCACTTTGACTCTGATCCTCAAAACCACACCTTGAAAATAAACCATCAACCTCTAAATGCCACACCACACCCTATATATATAGAAAATGAAGGAAAATCCACAAAAATAGGAGAAATGTGCAATGTTTATCCAATATAAGCATTATCCAACATGTTACAACCCTCCTCCACCTAATCAAGCTCATCCAAAAACTCTTACATAAAGGAACATGCCAAGATTGGGTCTCCACCTTTCAAGGACACATTTACCAACACCATGTAATCACAACCAACTCTTTGTAACAAGGAAGGCATCACCTTTTCGAATAAACAACTAGATCCCAAAAAAAAATAAGTCAACATGGGAAAAGGCATCTAACAACCAATTCCATAAAACATGGAAACATAGAAATTAGATAAAATAAAGAATATTCCACTCACATGTGGAGCAAGGTTCCTTAAAATGTGAAGTGAGGAAAAATACACTCCCTACATTTGTGGAGCTTGCTAGGCCCCCAAATTATTCCCCTAAGGTCATGTGATATCCTCAAAGGGATCCACACTCAACAAATTGCTCCACAAGACCAAGACAAAACCACTTGTATTTGCCCTTGGGGAACCTATGCCTATGCCATTTTTCTATTTGGCATTTGTAATGCCTTGGTTACTTTTCAAAGGGATATGTTGAGCATATTTTTTGATCTCTCTCATGACTATGTTAAAATATACATGGATGATTTCACTATATATGGGCATACATTCAAATAAACATTGACCAACTTCGAAAAAGTTATTCAATGCTACCAGGATCATCAATTATCTTTGAGAAATGAAAAATGTTGCATGCTTATGACTGAAGGAATTGTGTTGGGACATCACATATCTCATGTTGGAATTCAAGTTGACCCATCAAAGATAAGTATTATTAAAGATATATCCACACCAAAGAAATAGAAGTTAGAATTTTTTTAGGACATGCTAGTTATTATAGACAATTCATCAAAGATTTTAGTAAAATTTCCACCCCATTGTTTGGATTGCTTACTAAAGATGTTGAATTTACATGGACTGATGATTGTCAAACTAGATTTTAACAACTCAAAGACCTTCTCATAATAACTCTTATTCTAATAGGATCTGACTAGAAGAAACCTTTTCACATCATACAAATGCATCTAAGACCACTTTTAGAGTTGTCCTTGGTCAATAAAGATGAATTTTTGAGTTATGAAATCTATTTTATTAACAAGAATATTTAAGGAGATGAACTCAAATACATTGTAATAGAGAATGAATTTATTTTCATCATCTATTCCATCAATAAATTTTGACTCTACATAACAGGTTACTAAGTATTCATCGACACCGATCATACAACAATAAGGTATTTAATGAGCAAACCTGCTATAACAGGTAGGATAATTCATTGGTTGCTTTTACTATAGGAATTTGAAATTAGCATTATGGATAGACCTAGTAAATATAATGTTGTATCAAATTTTTTATCTCAATTACAAAATGATGAACACATTCCTATTGTTGATGGTTCTTTTTTTGATGAACATTTATTTATTGTGATAATTTAATCTCCTTGGTTCATAGATATTGCTAACTATCTTACTACAAGATCACTACCACAACATTTCTCACCTAGGGACAAACAACATCTAATCTAAAAGAGAAAAAATTATTCCTATATTGTAGGATATCTCTTTATCATTGGACTAGATTCAATTATGATAAGATGTAGATGAAGTTTATGACATTCTCAGAGCCTACCATGATGAGCCCTATGAGGGTCATTTTACTGCAAAATAGATTACCATGAAAGTACTCACTAATAGATATTATTGGCCTTCTTTGCATAAGGATTCCATGATGTACACACATAGATGTGATCAATACCAATGTATGGGAAAACCCACTCACTTTAATGAAATGCCATTACATCCACAACTAGTTCTAAAACCCTTTAACAAATGGGGACTAGATTTTATAGGTCCCATTGATCCTAAATCTAACAACAAGGAATACATATTGGTTTGCACTAATTATGTCACCAAATGGATAGAGGTCAAAGCCTTAACCCATGCGTGAGATGAGAAGTTAGCTGAGTTCCTCTATGAATAACTATTCACCCACTATGGAGTATTAAGAAAAATAGTCATAGACAAACATCTATAGTTCACATCAGACCTCACAGCTACCTTGATAAAAGAATATGAAATTAGACACAAGAAGTTATCCCTTACCATCCTCAGTTAAATGGTCAGGTGGAAGTGAAAAATTGATAATTGGAAAATATCCTCACTAAAATAGTCATCTTACATACAAAAGATTGGTCAACTCATCTTCTATAAGTAATTTGGGCTTATAGAATCATGTAGATAATCATAATTGGTCTCACTCCATATGAACTAGTTTATGGTAGGAATCCCATTCTACCCATTGAGTTTGAACATAAGACACTAAGGATAACACTTGATTTGGGCTTGGATCCTTTCTAAGCTCAATAGGACAGGGTCACACAACTGAATGCACTTGATGAATTAAGAAAGGGAACACTTCATCATCCTAAATTAGTGAAAAGATAATGTGTGGGATGGCATGATAGGAATATCAAGTGACACTCTTTTTTACTCTAAAAATAAGGATCATAAAGGAATTTGGTAGTTTAAATGGCTTGGGCCTTATGAGATCAAACAATATTTTTACAATGGAGTTATAAAGATCATGACCATTAACTCTATATAGTTTAAACTACTTTTTAATGGCCATAGGCTCAAGCTATATAAGAAACCATTTTCCAAAGAAACTCTCACTCACCAACTTCTTGAAGAACAAAATCCCTCTCTTCTTCATGAATCAAATCAATATGTTGTTGTAGCCGAAGGGTATTTTTTTTAAACCTTCTCTAATATTTTTCAAGAGTAATAAAGCTTCTTGAAACCAAAAACAAGTCCTTCAAAATGGCTTAGTTTAGGCTAAATAAAATCTTACCCTCTATATTATTTTGATTTTAGTTGAGTTTGGACTAGAAAATATATAAAAAAATCATAAAATTCAATAGTGAAAACCTTTAGGCATTGCTGATAGATGTTGTCTCAAAAAATGAGGTCATTAGTTGATTGACATTCATTAAAAAAAAATTAAAAAAGAGAAAAAGGTACTACTATAGTAATAATGTTATGTTTTCACTTGTTTTTCTTGCATGTTCATTCCCTTAGAGCATAAATACATTTTCCTTCTTGCTACAAGATGGAAAAATTGTTGTTACAAGATAAAACTTGCTACTATAGGACAACACTTACTATAATAGGATACATATATCTTGTTATAAGATGTATTCCTACATTCCATCCTACATCAAGAATTTTATCCCACTCAAATGCTAGTGTATGCCATGCTCACCACTTCACATCATCATTTGCACATTTATGAAAGGTATTTCTATAGTTAATATGGTAATTATTTTATATTTATTTTTTTTCATGCATTTTAATTAATTCTTAAGTTGATGGGACTTAATGTTATTAATGCTCTACCATATCCTCTCCTTATCATGCCCGCTTACCATCTCCTTTACTGATTGATGTGACAAATAAGACAAATGCTACTACCACCCCTTACTTTTGCCACAAGTGTTTTGTGCACATTAGATTCAACCCTCAAGGATAAGTGACAATCTAAGTTGGGGGGGGGGGAGTTTCCATTAATTTCAAAGGATTATTTAACCTCCTAATGTAAACATCACAAACCATTTTGCCATATCCCAAAACCCTTGCTACAAACACCCAGGGCTGCAACACACATATATGGGAGGTAATTTATTGAAACATAAACCATGGGATATCACCCCCTTGACCAATAGTCCAAAAATCTTAGCCTTGTTCTTGCATATAGGATGGGTGTAATATTTTTAGAAAATATAGACTCTAGATGAAGGAATTATGGAGGAATTTATTGGTATATTGCATAATAAGTTGGCCATGGTAAAAGGGATGGAAGTAACACTGATGGAAACAACCATCAGTAGAGTAGCAGGACCACCAAGAACAGGGGAAGAATGACAAGACAAATATGATGCCAAGGTTGAGAGATGAAAGTTTACCAGAGTAAATGAATGGCTAGAAACTTCAAAATAGGGCACTATAAGGTTGTCTCTACTAGGAAGATAGGCTAAAGTTGTCGAGTTTATATCCAGTTGTTTCATCTATGAAAGAAGGTATTCTATGTTGCATGGCCTAAATTTAAATTTCTTGAATCATTTATGGCATGAAATGGAGATAAAAATTCCCAACTTATTGGTTCACATGATCACCATAATATAAGAGGATTTTCAAAAAGTTAATTCTAAAGCACTTTCCTAACATTGTCTCGTCCAGTTACTTATTCACGACTATTTCTAAAGAGCTAGACCCAACATTAGTTGGGATGAATTTCTCTAGATACGAGGAAATGAAGAGAGTGATAGAGGAGGAAATGAAGAGGTTAAAGAACAAAGATCAGAAGAATCCCTCCTTGTAGAACCATAAGAACCTATAGTATAAAACCTTCCTGCAGCCACACAGTAACTTAAAGAAGGTCTTCTTGCAAAAATAAAAGAACCTATGGAAATGACTGAAGAAGAGGCCTCTAGAGATAGGGAATCTATAAGGAAGAGGAAGAAACTCATTCTCTGGCCTAATTCAAAAGAATCTAAGGAAGAATTTCCACCTTCTTCCAATAATATCAAGGTAACCCCTACTCCTTGTAGGTCTCATAGATTGAAGAGAAAGATGTGAACTAAACCTTATTCTATTATTCAAATAAATGAAGAATCTAGAGAAGAATGGACTTTTAGTAGTAATGAATCTTTAGATACTGAAATAGATAGGGAAGAATGTTCTCTAGTATTCTATCAGGAAGAAACAAAACAAGTTAAGAATATTTTTGAATAATTATATGAGGAAGAAAAATAAGTTGAACATAGTTTTGGATAATTATATGATAAAATAGTATAGGATGAAGTAGAAAAAGAGTTGCATGAGGAACCAATGCAGGAGGAAGATAAACAATTGGAGCAACCTACTGTACAAATGGAATTTCCTACTCTTGAGCAAGCCTTACAAGAAATTGAGAAACTAAGGAAGCAACTGCAAGATCAATCTAGTAGAGGAATGGATACACTTGTTGCAACATCTTATCAGTTGCAGCCTTCAACTAAGGACCATCCTATATCTAGCATTCCACAACCTTCTATAGAGGTAAATTAGTAAGAGGAACCTAAAGCTACCCCTAAGGTCAGATATTACTCCCATTTTTTAATATCTTATAAACTATTGAATTAGATGGATAGTTAATTTGAAACTCTAAAAAAAATAAAGAAATAAAATAGGAAATTGAAAGAGGAAAATAAGTTGCAGGAAAAAATCATCACCAAATTGAAATGGAAAGTCAATGACATTGCTAGTATAACCCAAGAACTCCTTGATTTCAAGCCTCTTGAAAAAGTTTATTCAGTCTATTTTGAAGAATAATGGCACAAGTTTAGCTTTATGAGAATTTAGTGTGATATGCCCCATGAATTTGTTGATCCCCTTTCCTTATTTTCCATATATAAAGTAGGTTCACAAGAAGAAAAAACACAATTGTGTGAATTCTACCTGCATAATTATGCTATTCTTTATGACAAGGAATGGATTACCAATCTATATGTTGGAGATGTCTAATTGCAAGCATTTTCATCATATTTTTTTAATGAATAGAGAAGAATAAGAGAAATAATAGAATATATGAAAAATAAAAATAAAATACAGTTACTTATTAGGAGTGAATCAATGGCACTTGATGTTATATTAGCTAATGGGGATGATATCATGTTAAAAAAAGAAGTCAAAAATTGGTTTGGAAAGAAATGTGATGAAGTTCAAGATTTTTACTTGGGATTAATAACTTCTATTAGTCCTTAAACCAAAAAAACCTGTATAGAATGATGGAATGAGCTCACTCCTACATTGAAGAAGAAGGAACCCTATTCCCCTTTTAATTTAAATGCAACATTTAACAAGATTATAAATTACATTCTTCTTATAGGTGACATGGGATCATAATTGTTGAACCTAAAGTACTAGCCACCCCTATTCTAGTATCCTATTCCTAACTGGTAGGTTAATGCTCCATTGGAAGAAGTAAGAGAAGCCAAAATTTGGTAGATATCTGAATAGCAGTGGGATTCTACACTCATATTTACATTAGTGATTTAGATCCCATAGATTCCATATTTATTTATGAAATGAGTATGAACAAGTTTTTTGCTTGAGGTCAAGCAAGCTATTAAGTTGGGGGGTGTGATGAGCCCCATAAATGTCTTGTTATTGTGTCCATATATTGTACTCATCCTGCTTGATTATGATGCTTTTGAACACTTTTCCATATTAGTTTCCTACTTTCATAAACCTTATAGCATTATGTTTTCAAACTCTTTTAAATAGTTGAAATTATGTATTAAAATTAAATATATGATGATTGTTTATTGCTTTAAGATGTGTTTTCTATAAATGTGTTTCGAAGATGTTTTGGATAAATAGGTATATAACATGGAACATCTTGCATAAAATAAATCTCATTACATAGACCATCTTATAGCCATTGCATGAACAAATTTGTGGATAAACAAATTTTGATTCTCTTCTAACAGACTCATAGAAATGACTCTAACCTCTATGGAGCTCAATAAGGAAATGGTTGAAGAACAAAATAGCCTTGTTTTTCCTACAACAAAGTCAAAATATTCACATAAAGGATGTATTTAGCGAAAGGAACCAATTCTAGTTATCCCAATTTGAATATATCTTAGAATAGAATGTATATATTGTTTTGTATAAAACAATATTCTGTATGGTGTGTGTGTGTGTGTGTAGAAAATTTGAGATATATATATCTATATATATATATATATATATATATATATATATATATATATATATATATATATATATATATATAGTATATGTTGAATAGATACTATCAAAAGTACATGGTGTTAATCTATTTTTATTGTAACTTCATGCAGTAATTTATTGTTGCCCTTTTGATTAATATGAGTGATCAATTCTAACATCAATTTAGTGTTGTAAGAGGAAGGGTTGAAGCTAGAGTTGGAAGGAGGAAGGGCCCCATTTGGAAGGATACAGCAAAAATCCAACCTATTTAGTTAGTTAAGCATGTTAATTGATTTCCTTAATAATTGTGTGTTTCATTTCTAAATTGTGTGAGTTACATTCTTACTTATATTCATTTAGGAAAGCTTCCACTTAGAAGCATTTATTTTATTATATATTTTTTATGTTTCATTTAAATCATTTCATTTACTACACTTCAACATCTTAGATACAGTTAGCATAATGTCAAATTAGAGATTGAGTGTGCATATACAATGACATCATCCTATCAAGTTTATGTCCCTAGGTTGACAATTAAATGAAGTAGAAGGTACAGATCCATTCTTACTCTCCTTATTCATCTTGATTAAGAGTAGTATATCCAATTATGAATCAGCTATTGGTCAACCACTATAGAGAAGGAAACCTTCTACAATTAGTAAAACATGCCTGTAACTAGAAATAGAGATTTTAACCTATAACTTAAGATGTTTGAGCTTATCAAATCACCTAAAAACATGAAACCAAAAATGAAAAAAAAAATAATTCCACATCATATAGAATCAATTTCATCAGTTGGATTATATAGACAAGTTCATATAAGAAGAAAACCTATAGGGTGTGGGGATTAACATGCAAAATGATACAAACAATTTTTAAAGAATGATTCATAAAGCATAGGAAACCATTCTTCCAATTCCTACAATGAAATGTAAGTGGAATAAGTTTACTAAAAACCTACAAGATAATTTGACTTGAAACCTCTCCTACTTGTCATACCATCAAAAGACATGTTGACCCATTTTTCATGTCAAGTGGAGTGATGGATGAGAAGAATAGTTTTCAGCCATTTTTATGATTTTAAAGCTGATCAAGCATTGAAATGGATTCAGATAAGTTTAATTCATTATAAAATCTTTCCACATGTGCCACACTTCTCTATATGTTATACTACATCCAAAACCTCTTTCTTTTCATCTATTTTCTTGATTTCAATTAAGAACCTATAAGTTTTCAGTTAGCACTAATAATTACTAACAATATATGACATATTGGACATTGAAAGAGACTTTAAAACACTTATTCACCTAATAAAACCATACCAACTTCATTAGTGACTCCAAAAGTGACCCTTAAGTGACATTAAATGACTTAGTAAGAGATTAGACTATGACCAAGATTATAAGATCATTAAATAACATCAAAATAACCATGACACACGTTATTACATCTAAATAGACCCATATATCAAGTTTTGTACTATATGGGGTTGACCTTTTTTGACTTGTGGTCAAAATTGTCAACATTCTTGGTAATTTCTTAGGGGTGATATGCTTGATATGCCAAGACCAGTAGCCTAATCCTATCCATTGGGCCATAAAGTCAACTATGCATAATTTTGACCCTAAATTTGCCTTTGAAACAATACCAAACACAAAATAAATATGCACAAAACAAGACACACCAAAGGAAATAAATATGTGTTCAACTAGAACACTTATGGAACAAACACACAACTGAAAGAAAGACACACACACCTAATCTACTATTTATAATACCTCACTCTTGAGGTGAAAGACATCTTACCATACTTCAACCAAGGTTAAATATGGTTCCTCTTGCATCCTTGTCACTCCATAAAAGTATATTGTTACCTTGGTCACCTTGGTTATCTTGTTAAATTTATGTTAGATCTTGCTTCTATATAAGACTCAATGTGGAATCTAGCAAGGGGTTGAGTTTTTATGGTCACCTTGGTTCCATATCTAGTCCTAAATGCTAAGAATGATCAATTAGATGAAATGTATACTCCTATCTTATCTATAAAATCTCTTGAAAGGAATATTATAAAATGAGTAGGTAAGTCTATAATAATAATGTCTTATAGAATAGGGAAACTAGGACAGTCATGGAGGAAAACCTTCAAACTTTTGATAAATCCTATTGTCTTAGCAAGTGTGCCATCTAACTAAATTAGTCCTTTGCTATGTGTTTTATACGTTAAGCCCAACTTATCAGATACAACTTTGGGCATGATTTATGTAGAGGCTCCACTATCAATGATGTAGTTATGAACTAATTTATCACCCACAATGAGAGTGAGTTAGAAAGGTGGAGGCTTCTTAGACTTAGTAGATGGTTCAAAAATGTTATTAGTGGAATTAGTAAGATTAACATGACCATGATTTTGACTTGAATATGGATGATTAACATGGATAATATATAGTTGTTTTTGTAAGATCTCTTTTTATCCAAGCATATGAAGTACATCCCAAAGGTAAATGGATGCCTTGGCTTTCTTTAATGAATCCACTATGTTTAAGGCAGAAGTATTTAATTTATCTTGTGTCCTTGGAGGAAAAGAAGCTATTGGAACTTGAGGAATTGAATCACTTTGAGCATACCTTACAACATTTTTATTTGGAGGAGGTGTAGGAGTGTTAAGGACTACCATACTTATAGCCATGGCTTACTACCTTGTAATAATATTAGATGAACTTGTAGGCATGCTATTACCATGTCCTAGAGACTTTATTTTAGATCTTGTATTTTATACAATATATTTCTTTAGTTAAGCATAATATTATCTTCAAATAATAAGCTAGTGAATATTTATCCTTGAGGCTTCCAACCTTCACTTGCTTGCATCATGACTTCATCTTTAACTGATAGTGGAGGAATGAATCCTCGTTGAGAAACTAGAGTTTGCTCTCCACCTTCATTAGCATCCATAAATTGACCTTGTTTCCACTCTTCTCCTTATACCAAGTTTCTATGCACCAATACCATCTCTATTGTGTTGGTGGTGGAAGTAGGATTATACACATTGGCATGCCTATTGAAATTAGGCTACACTTGATCTCTCCCTCTCCCATATTTTTGACCATATTTCTATTGATAGGGATAGGGGTTTTGATTCACACTTTTTTTTATTATCTCTTTCCTAAGATTAGATTATAACCATTTAGTATATGCATCTTTATCCATGACATCATCTGCCTTTTTAGGAGCAATTTGAGGCTTGGTATTTGTACTTGAAACTTTGGCAATGTTTGGAGTAGTAGCATAAACATTAGGCAGCAAAGGCATAGATATTTTTGGAGGAAACTTTCCTTCTTAAGTGGGGCAATTATTAGCTCTAATGGTAAGTTTATATTCTTTAAAAAGAGTGAAACCACCCATGGATTGAAGCATGATTGAAATATTAGTACCAATGGCTCTCAAGTATGAAGGAAAATCAAATCCAGAAGGTGGTCTCAAGGGAGGAAGTAACCTATGCCAAGTATTTTGGAACCTCTCATTGAAGTCATGCATTGTTTCAATGGGGGATCTTTGGATCAGATTAATCTGATGTATGAGTGATGTTTGATCACTTTCATCCTCAAATATTAAATTTGTCAACACTCCAAATTCATCCCATGTTGTGATGTAACCATTGGGAAATGTCATATACCAATAAAGGGATTTCCCTCTAATGGAGATGGCAAGGAGTCTAATGAAAACATTTTCCTTAGTGACATTGTGGAAACTACAAGAATTTGAAATGTCCCTAATGTGTTCACTATGAGTGACATGGCCTTCACCTTGAATGTAGGAAAATTCTTTGTAGCATTAGGGGGAATGACATCATATACATCAATATGGACTGGATTCTTAGTATTAAAGGAAAGGAAGGCATGTTTACTAGACATGTTTTATTCAAGATATTCCTCACTCTCTTGATCTTATTGGATGGAAAATTATTCTTCCTCTTCAAATGGTAGAATAGGTTGAGGATTTTGAACTTAAAGAGGATGTTCAGGATGAATAGGTGGATTGATAGCATTAAACACTATACTAGAAGATGACCTAGTAAGGACCATGAACTATGAGAGAAAATATACTTAAAAATAATGGTATACAACCAAATTTTACCTTTAATGGAGTCTTAAAATGTTTAGTAGCACACCAATATGCATCTAATGTTGTCAAGACCAACATTCACCTTGACGAGTTATCTTTAGGATAATGGGTCCCACTGGGCATGCCAAAACTATTGTAACCAAATCTTACACCCTAGAGGAGGTTTTTCAAGCCTAATATAATATTTTGGAAATGTCTTAACACTTTTAGGTATGTGGGTTTACCTATAATAGAAGTAAACCTCTATTTTTAAATGCTAGCTCCCTGGATTTGTCTTGAAGTGCTTATCACCTATACTAACTAATTGATTATGGTAAAAGGGATATAATTATGCATGAAATTAATTTATGTAAATGGGTGATACACCATGAATATATATACTATGATATCATACTTTTTTCATTAAGAAACAAGACCTAAAATCTAGCTTTAAAGTCCTAAGATATTCTATCATAAGTGTTTCAATATAGAAGTGATATGCATGAGATAACTAAAGGTAAGTATACTAGAGATAAGATTAATGAATCTAAGGACACTTTCACACTTGAAGTGAGATAAACACACTAGATACACTCTATATTAATTTTTAGAATGAGAACTCCTTTTACAAGACATGAAAGGATAAGGAAAAGCAAGGATAAAATCACTAGACTTCACCATTCATCACCTTGCACACTTAGACAAGATATTTTTGAACTAAAAAATAGATTTATTATATTATTCAAATGAAAATTACAACATCAAACCTATATAGATTCACCATACATGGAGTGAAATTATGAAACAAGAGCCAAAATGGCTAGCACTTATAGAATATGAGATAGAAGAGAGGAGAATGAAATCTAAGAATCACAGTAACACTTGTCAAGTTGAGAGAATGAGTAACATATATAGGATAAAGTAATATGGGATATACCATGAAAGTTATACTTGAATAAATGTCCCTCAAAGAATGAAACTCCTTCAGGTCTAGAATATGGCTCTTTAATTGCTTGCTTAGAATCTACCTTCATCGTTTCACCTTCCTTAAATGATCCACATTAGACTAGGGATGGGTGATATCATTTCACTATGAGTGAGGGGTTATAAATAGGCTAAAACATGCATTGTATGTGTCCCTAATCATAAATATTCTTTTGTAATATGTTCTCACTACCTACAATCATAATCACACTTCTTTCACTCACCCTTTAGATATGGAACCAAGGTACACTTCATTTTCTAAAAACAATCCATAAAAGTTAGTGTATGAGACTTATAAAGTGTCCTCATGTCTCTAAATTCATCAAGAATACCTTAAAAGGCCTCCCACTTGGATTTCTCACCTTCTCATCTGGTGATCATTCTTTATTCACTATTCCAGTTTGGATTGGCAAAAGTGAAGATTCTTATAGAGGTAATTGTATGCTTTGTTGAGGTAATAAATGGATATATTGAGTTAGGATATATGCCAATATCTCTCCCAAAATCATCCTCATTATTTTAAACCTTTACGTACCTGTACAACACATAGAACTATCAAGAAAACTAGTTTTACACCCTATCTGTACAAGTAGGGTAGAAAAAAAATTGATGCAAAGAAGACCTAAAGAGTCCTCTATAATCCCAAATTATTTCACTAACCAAAATATCCCTCTTATATGCATCTCTATCAACTTCTTATCAATCGGGTCATGAACAAGGGTTTTAGAGGGTTTTAGGTAGTTTTGAGCTCTAAAGATTATTCATAAAGTTGTGATGTCTAAACAATGGAAAAATTACACTAAAACCTTTTTTGTGACCTATAACATATCCTATCTCCTTTAGTTCACATCCTATACATCCATACAATTGTAAGCTTCTAAAGTTGGCCTCTCAAGTTCTTCCCTGCATTTTACATACCCTATGATGCCTCTAAGCCAAGAAATGTCTTCTCTATGGCCTCCTCTACAAACCAATGGATATAACACACCTTATATATCCACATTTATGTCCTTAAATTCTTTATAATGTTACCCTATTCTTATAAATTGTGTTAGACCCCCATCAGGTAGTAGGCCTAGTCTAGGTCTGGTAGGACTTGATTGTACTTTATTAACCATAGTCACATCTTAGTATCTTGCTATGACTATGATGGATTTTATATGTTTGTCTAATTCCAAAAAAACATATTATACCTTTCTATATTATTTCAAAAATCTTCAACTTAGTTCCTAACCTTTCTCTCTCTAAGTCTATAGGATGCATCTTTCTGGGAGTGCCTTCTATTTGGGATACAATAGAGGGAAATTCCCCTATTTTCCTAAACAAAACAAAGGTATGGGAGGATTATTCAAGTAATGGGGACAATATTTAATTAATTTTATGCTTGGATAATGATACATATGCATGGGAATAAGTATCCATAAGCATCATTATTTGATTCTCAATCTAACTAGTCACATGCATTTCATGGTTTGCCATTGAAAATTCCATGTCTAGCTCAATCTTTTACTATGTCCTTGTCCTTAGGAATATTTTTGACATAATTACCTATTTATTTGGATATAAAAAATATATATTATTGTAATTAATCCTCCTTAATTATATCCACATTCATTTTCAATCCTATTATATTCATTCATCTTTCAAACTTGTCCTTATGCTTTCACTAGACAATCATCTCTTGGGTCTCAAAGATAAAATCTTGGTTCAGTATTAAATGACTCAATATTTTGTTATATATAGTATTTAATTACCTTATAAAACTTTCCTTATTCCCTTTCTATGGCTCAAACACATTGTTCCACTCCTTTTGTACCCCAAGGTCACAATTGTTCTATTTAGGCTTGTAGCCCTGTTTTCCCTACTTTTCCATTGTTTCACCAAATACATGCACTTTATTTTCAAAATAAGACCATTTTTAACTACCCTCTATCCTCCTTTATATTTTTACCAAATTCTAGGAAATAATTCCACTTACAACTATCACTTCCTTTGTTAATGTCCCCAAATTAGGCCTAATAGCCCTAGTTCATGCACATAATGGTCAAATTCCAAACTAGGGGGTCCATACAAACTTGAAACCTATTTAATATATTATTTAAACTTAAATTATATATTATAAATTTTTTTGGATGGTTTAAACTCTGTTAATCTCAAAAACCCTAATTTTGGGCTTTTCACACCCTACACAGGCCTAAGAGCCTGTAAAATGCAATATATTTAGTTTAATAACACTTAAAAGGAAAAAATAAAATTAAAAAGGTATTTTTAAATTTTATTCAAGTATTATAATATTTTTTAGCATTTACTTTAGCCTTTCCATGTTTAAACATCGACTTTTTCAGTTAACTGTGTACACTTATTGATTGTGCACAATAGGGTTTGTGCACTAATGCATTTAAATGACCCTTAATTAATTATTTACAAAACTTCACACATTATTATACCTATTTAAAATTTAAAAAAATATTATATACTATGCATACACTTTTATATGATAAAATTTATGCTCCATACATTGATTATTCTCCATTTTGTAACCTATAGGCCTGTTGGCAGCAACATAGGTAATTATACAAACTTCAAGCCTCTTACATGTATTAAAGGGTTTAAAAATTTCATTCCATAAATTTACCACATTCCTTGATAATAGATACAAATATAATGCTTTATTAAGGACAACATATATGTTTTAACTTATTTTACAAAGTGACTGTGTATTCAAAATAGGGGTTTATCCAGTTACAAGTGTTTGTCACCTAATTGTTTCAAAGTAAACTCTCCTTTATTTTAAACTCTTACCAGAACCTCAACATAAAAATAAATCCATATGAGTGTGATAAATTTTTCTTTCAATGCTATCTCTACATTTTCATTTTCATCCTTTTTCTATGACTTGTACAAGGGTGCTTTCATAGCAAATAGGGTACTTATCTCCTCATCTATATTGTATCATTAAACCATCAAGATTGGATTAAATTAACCATATACATCCTTTAAATAATCAACTAAACTCATTCATAAATTATTATTCATAATGCATATAACATTTTAGTCACATACTCATATCTTCTCTCTTGACATTCTCAAGTATACAACAAGGTTTTTAGGTAGTGATACTTTCCTCCTGAGTTTATATCATTTGTCATGCCATATTTAAGCAATTACAAGGTCTGTTAAGGTTCAAAAATCTTTCAAGTTGTTATATCAAAATACTTCTTTCATGTCTACAAGAATCATAGTCCAAATCCTCCCTCTCTTTGCTTGGAACATGCTGTTATCTAATTACAAACTTATAGCAACATAGAATACAAAGTAGTCTTGGCCTTTAGGGCCTCTCAAAACATTATAAAATCTAATTATAATACAATATTACATTACAAATAGTGTCACACAAAATCATTCCATATTTATTCATTGGAATACCAGACATAAAATATAGTCCATTAAGGACTTTCTCATATTTCTTATAAGGGTTTTCTATTCTTTCTCATTCTCAGACCCTCCTCTCCTTATTCATGGAGATATATCTCCTTTACTATTCCAACCTTTACAAAATGACTTTTTCTCTCTATTTCAATGTATATTCTTGGTTGGTAGTTACACCAACTTGTTCTCCATAACTAACTCAATGTATAAAAGGTCGTTTACATTTGTTCACTTGACTTATCTTATGACTTACAACATAGAATGTATTCAAAACCTTGTCTCATGACATGAATGAACCCCCTCAACCAAATTTTCTCACCTAAACACTTCAAACACACAAAATGACCCTCCTAGACTCTTGACGTATATTTAAATTTATAAATTCCTAGTTTTAGAGGGAAAACTCCTATAAGTCCTATAACACACCTATATGACTCCAAATGGACTCTATGTATATAAATGAACCTAATAAAGTCCCTCACACACACTTACATCCACATTTTACCAAGTTTGACTTATTATTGATAATATCTCAAAAATGATGTTCTTTAG
Source organism: Torreya grandis (assembly GCA_037957365.1). NCBI lineage: Eukaryota > Viridiplantae > Streptophyta > Pinopsida > Cupressales > Taxaceae > Torreya > Torreya grandis. Next base: position 402,239 of record JARHVA010004850.1, on the reverse strand, counting down.
CTTGGTGCTCCTACATCATGCTCCCTATGAGGGATAAAAATTTTGTCACCTAATTTATTTCTCACCTTACAATTTATATTTTTAGGGTCCTTCATACTTTATTTACTACTATTCATCTTGTTTGGTTCTTGTTTCCTTTCCAAAGTCTTGCTTGTTTTCTTCTTGGCTTTATCTAGCCTTCTTGTCTATGCATCTTCTAGCTCTATAAAGTGTTCCAATTGCTGTAGAATTTTTTTTATTCATATTCCACCTATTATAAGTCACTTTTAACCTTATAATGATAATTTTAAATCAAATTGTGTCCATTTGTCTTCCTCATGCTTGTTTCATGGCTTGTTTTCTCATAAATATCACATGATTCTTACTTCTTGAGTGATGTTTTCTCCTTAATAATGATATCATATTTTTATTTAGGATATATTGGCATCTAATTAATCTATAAATTTATAATTTTCTTCATAATATTCATTTTTATACCCTTACTTCACATTCCTTCACATTTTGATGTCTTTTCATATCATCTTGCTTACTATGCAAGAACAATTTCTTGTTCCACTCATCCTCATCATAGTATATTAAAATTTGACCTCTTTTTGGCTTCCAATATCCATTTTTATAATATTTAAACTCAGAATTAGCTTGACCAAATGAATATCTCACCTTGTTTGCTTCTTCATACTCCATTTGTGTGCTTACTAGCTTTCTTGTTTGCATCTTTATTTACACAACTCTTTGTGATTTCCTTTTCTGATCTTTATCTATCATTTCCTTGATATTTTATTGTTGTAAATAATGTTATTTCATCCCCTTGGATGGATGAAACATGTCATCTATCATATACAACTCTTCTTTCAACTTAAATGCATCCATTTCTTCAAACTCCTCATCAAACCTTGGTTCTCATTGTTCCTCACTTTCTTGGGAAACTTTTTATTTATATTCTCCTTGGACTCCTTCATTTGTAAGAGTCATATCAGCCTATTAATTTTTCATACCTTGCTTATTAATCAATTTTTGAGGTGCTTCATCTTCACCTTCTTTTTTATACTCTTATTCATCAATGCCATTGTTTCCATATATAATTTATCTTCACTATTGGAGTCAACTTCAAACATATCATCATAAACAAAATTTTAAAACATGTCTATCAAAAAATCATCTTCCTTTAATAATTCATTTTCTTGATGTATCTTCATCTCATTATCTTTGTTTTCATGTAAAATCTTGCTTGTTTACTTTTTTAGCTTACCATGTTCTTCAATCTTCATTATTGCTTGAAGTACACTTAACATATGATCCTACTCTTTCCATGTAATTTTATATCCACTTGCTTCCATGTACCTTCTTGAGATGCCACTTGTTTCTCTTTTCATCACTTTCATGCTTCAAGCCTTTATTCTCTACCATGCCAACTTGATGTACTTTGCCTCTTGTGCTTTGCTTTCATACCTATGCTTGTTTTCCACCTATGCCTTTACCTTATTTGACCTCTTGTTTTAGGTTCTTCTCTTATTTCTCATCACCTATTGTTTTCAGCCACTTATGCCATACATATCCATGCCCTTACTCTCTTTTTTGAGGTCTACAATTTATCATTATTTTTATCAATCTACATATTATCTTTTTCTTCATCATAGATGCAGTCAAAATCTACATTTAGGGATTCATATACCTCCAACGGTAACTGCTTCAAGCTCATCTCTTCTACCATGCCTTCATAAATGACCTTCAAGTCTTCTTGGGTGACCTTCTTGTCTTCTTGGTATACCATATCCTTTGTTTAATCTAATATGCATGGAAAGGAATCATATTATTCCTCTTTATATTCAATTTTATCATGTGGAATATCTTCAATCTCTTCTAATTTATCTTCTTCAAGATGCTATTTTTATTTATCATTCTCTTTCCACTTGATGGGTAATATTCTTGGCCCATTATTCATCAAAGTGAAGGCCTCATGCTTGGCATTTACCACACTTGTATTTATACTTGCAAACATAAACTTAAAATCAATGTTAGTATTGACACTTAGGTTTTCACCCTTTAAGGATATGTCTCAACTCTCATCATCCATGTGGCATAATTGAAACACCTTTAGGCTGTGGGTAGCCTAAGAATGAGATGAATCTCTAGATAGGGATAGCTCCATTGATGTAACACTTGTAAATCACTACTAAACCTATGATTTTGAGGGAAAATGAAGGGGAAAATAAAATTAAACTATCCTAAAGGAGGAAATACACCAAATTTATTGATGACTTCCAACTAGTTGCTTATCGTACATGAGACCAAGAGACTAACTAAGCATACACTTATCCAATTTGAATCTTTTCACATCAGTGTTTCATAATGAGGTTATGGTGAATGTTTAAGATAGGAGGAATAGACAAGAGGTATATAATGACACTATTGAATAGGATAATTCATTCAACCTTGACACTTCCTCAAATATTGCACATGACCTATAGGAAGAAGTTGTAAATAGGTGAGAGAATGAGACAACAATGATAAGGAAACCATAGTCATCACTAAGCAATATCCATCATTAAATTAAACACACTATGAATAGTCATATAAGAAGTAAAATTAGTTGTATTTATCAATCTAATGGTATGAAAATGAGCAGATCTTCACCATACTCAAGTGGATCATAGTTTACAAAGGCCAAAATGGATAGTTCTTATAAAACTTGAGAGAGAGGAGAAGAAACAAGTCCAAAGGTCACAAGGATAATTTTCAAGATAATAAAATGAGTTAATTGTGAATAATAATTGAATGTGAAACTGATCATGAAAATTTAGGAAGTACTTTATCACCCCAAGTCATGAAACTCTTGAAATGTGGCGTACAAGTTCTCTTTGTTGGCTTAGAAAACTGCCTTCATGATTTAGCCCTATTTGAATGTCCCAATACTGATTAGGTATAGGTATAATGATTTAAATAAGAGGGAAGGGTTGAAAAAAATATTCTTCATGTATTGGTTGCATTCCTAATCAACTGGATTCCTTTGAAAATAAGCCATCACTATTTGCAGTCAAAGAAACTCCTCTTTCACACACCTTGCACACTCGGATTCAAATTTGGCTCAATTTTCCAATGAGACTAAATAAAATGGAATTTAAGACACTTTTAAATACCATAAATGGCCTTAGATCCATTAATCACACCTTAAAAATTTATTTATTTAAAAAAATTCACCCTTCTCACTACCATGTTCAATATGCCAGTTCAAACTAGCTGAGATGAGATATCTATTATGAAAACCTAGGATTTTTTTCAAGGCATGAAATTTATATGGGGATTTATCCTAATTATTTATTTTCCTTCCAAATTTTATCACATCTCTTGAAACCTCTTAGAACCTGCACAATACATAAAATAATAAAAAAGAGTAATTTTTTACACTATCTGTATAGGTATGAAACACCTCAAGTGGATGGAAATGGTATCTGGAGATTCATTTATAGGATCCAAGAATTTACAAATCCATTTTGAGCCATTTAAATTAATTTCCAAAGTCTTTCCCTATTTTCTTAATTGGGTCCTTCCAAGGGTTTAGCAAGGGTTTAGGCTTGTTTTACACTCCTAACCATTGTTCATAGAGATTTCACATTAAATTTTCAATTAAAAGCCAAAAAATGATTATTTATGACCCTATATAACAACTCAAAATGTACTTTACCTCCATGCAAATATCAAAGGGATAAATGAGTGCTCCAAGTTACCTTATTGAGCTTTTCCTTCCATTTACATAGGCTTAGTGTTATCTTTGAGCCAAAAATAGATTTATTTGTGTTTTGTCTACATACAAAGATATTTTAAATGTATAAATTTATCCTAAAAAAATTTTCCAATAATTTATAATGATCACTAAGATATATAATTTAAATTGACCTTTTATTTGGATTCTAGGCATAACAATGCCTCATAAGCATGTATGTACTTATGATGGTTTAGACCTCCCTATAAGGCTTCTCCCCTTTATGAGATTATAATTTTTTCATAGGTGTTAATAAACTATAGAAACATCCTATAAATCTAAAATCAACCTTTGGATCACCCTTTTATCCTCATTTCCAAAGACTATAGGGTTTGTGCATGAATGGAGTGCCCTCTACCTGAGACAAAATAGAGAGAACTCCCTTAATTTTTCAAAAAATGGTGAATGTTGTAGAGGATTATTCAAGTTTTAAATATGTTCCATATAATATTTAAGCCATTTTTATATTAATTTGACCACCAAACTCACTCAATTCCAAGATAGACTATGTAATCACAATCATAGACTATGTATTGATTTTAAAAAGGGTAGTTTATAATCTCATTATTTTAATTTGGGTTCATGATATTTAAATGAATTTTTCCAACCAATTCAAATTAATTTCTCATTTCAACTCTTGATAAAACCTTTGATTCATACACTTTGTCTGACTGGTCAAGTTATTTGACTGTGTTTCTTATTTTTTGACCCAAAGATGGTTCTAGTAGGTGCATGTTTGCTCAATTGGAATTTGATATTGATTAATAATGACCTTAATTTAATATTTAAGCTCATTTATAAAAACTTTATACTTTTTTTCACCCTGTTTATGATAGACCATCATCTAGGCACCATGCTTTAGCTTACTATCTGTTTGTAGTCAACTAAAGTTGACTAGGTATATGTCAGTTAAACCATATATGTATGAACTCACATTGGAAAAAATGTCATTTTAATTGGATATCATATAAGGTATTTGGGATTAATTTTCCACCAACTCATGTTGATGTTTCCATGTTTAATCCCTTGTAATGGGTGATGTGGATTTTAATCCTTGGCTGTAGGTGAATAACCTTGGAGTTAGGCATACCTGTAGGTGTTTATGAAGACAAAACCATGCCTCTCAAATTTGTTTTATGAAATTTGAAGAATTATTATCTTCATTACCTCATTAGGACCACTCCAACATATATATATGCCTCATATTGTCATTTTGGGTGCAAGATCACGTAAGGATTCAAATCCTATAAATGAAAGTGAAATATTTCAGTGTTAAAATAAGCAACTTTGGGGCCCTCAACTATTGAATTCCAATGATAATCTACCCCTTATATTTTACATGTATTTTCTCCCATTTGGAGGATACAAATTTTGTACATTTATATGCCTCAAATCATTTTGAAACTTTGTCATAAGATGTCAATAAAAAACTAGGGTGCTTTATTCTATGTTTTTAGGGATTTGATCCCTAAACCTATAGACATTATCCTTGGAAAGGTTTGTCATAGTTTATTACCACTATAATACCTCACATAGGTCTAATATGATATACATAACATGTTATGACTTCAAGAAGAGTTTCACCTCATGATCCAACACTCCTCATGACACCTCTGACTCTTTATTATGCCACCGATAGGTGGTTATGGTCATGTACAAGCAGTGGATATTTGAATGGTTTTTACTTATTATTTTTTCAATATCACACCTTAAATAATGTCTAATATTATCTCACCACATGATAGGACTCCAAAAAGGATTCATCATGTCCCAATTTCTAAATCAAGCATTCTCATTTCTCTGTTAGCACCACATGTAGCTAAATATTCTAATTTGCATATAGACAGGAAGTGAATCTAAGGGTGGATAGTGTGCATTATCTGGACCATAAATGGGTTATTGTACCTTATAAAGTCTTCAAAACACAACTCCTACATCATTAAAGACCTAAAGCAAGTACCAAAATTATATTTTAGTATTCCTATCCTCTTATAGGTGATAATGGAGTTGTAGGTAGGATAGTGTTAGAAACATAAATTATACACATGTGCAAGCCTTTAAAAATAATTATACCTCATTAAAATTTTAAAATGGATCCTCTCCAAATTTTGAATACTTGGATCAAGTCAAGATAGCTTGATTTCAATGTGATTTTCCCTTTCAAGCACTTATAGGTGCACATTCCAATGGCAAACTATGTGTATGTGTGGTATATGAATTAAAACCATGAATATTATTTTTGGAATGAATGTAAACAACAATTGAAACATGAAAACTAACCACCACTATCCTTTGACACCATTACCAAGACATGAAGGTGTTGGAAGTGGTGGGAAACTACTAGCAATATAAAAAGTGTTTTCTCTTGCAACTTGAGATACTTGTCCCATAAAAATAATTTTAAAACATGAAACCAATCATGGGTATCATTTTAGGAAGGATAAAACATCATCTAGAAACAACATCAATAAATTAATTATATGTACTTGTCTAAACTAAGGCAAAACCTATAGGGTGCATAGATTAGCAAGAAAACTGGATAGGTCAACTTCTTAGGAATCATTCATAAAGTATATATTACAATTACTATACAACCAAACATAAAATGGAATCTTAATAAGTTTTTTTGACACCCCAAGAGAAATTTGTCTAAAACTTCCCCTACAGGTCATACCAAGTACATACCTACTGACTAGTACTATGTGCATGGAAAGGTGAAGAAGGAAAAGAATGGTTTTAGCTCAACTTTGACACTTATAAATTAATTTAATCATGAAAATGTATTTTAGGAAGCTAAATAGTCTTCTAATGACCTTATCCCATGTTTCACACTCCATTTTGGGATGTACAAGTGCCAAACTCTTCCATTTTTAAAGGAAACTATTATTTATTTTGAAGAACCTACCAATTTTTAGTTATTAATAGTTAATAAAGACTTATTAGCACACATGGGATGTTTCATCACATTTTTTACACCTTCACACTACCCAAGCAGGTCATACAACTCATTTAATGCTCTTTTTATAACCTTTAAATGGCTTAAAAGACATAAGGATTTAAATGACTAATGACCAAGGATAATATGACATCAAGTTACATAAAATGGACTATAAAATACCTCATGACAAAATATTAGACACTTAAAAACACCTAAAACTCAATTTTTTACCTATAAGGGTCCTAATTTGACCTACAGGGTCAAATTTGGTCAACAAATTAGTGACTCATAAGGGTAGTATGCCTACTATACTAAAGATTAGTAGCCTTATTATTCCATTAGGATTAGGGAGTCATATGAAGTCTGAAACACAACAAGAATACCTTGATAATTGAAAATAAGCTTTGATAAAGAGAATACCAATTGACTACCTCGATCACACAAAAAAAAGGATACACACAAAGCAAAGTAAATGCACTAACAAGATACACATGTGATCAAAACACTTAGGGAAATTAGAAAACAAAAAACTATGCACAACTATAAACTAAGCATACTTCCTTTATAGGATCAAAAGTAAATTTCCTTGATTCTTCATCTTCATGAGATGAATCATAGTGCCAAGCATGTTTCTCCTTGGATTGGATGCTTTGTAGATTAGACCTAGTCCTTAGCACTTCACTTGATATGATCTCAAGTAGATCATATTTAAATAGGTCTCTAATGTAAATAGATTTTGTTTTGAACTTGTACACATACTTCATACTACTTCCCACTCTTCATCTCATGATCAACTTGCATCTTCTTTGTAGGCATGGCTTCAAGAGGAATGGTTTTTTGTTCTTTGGAAGATTGAGGCCAATAGAAGATTATTTTATCCTTCAAGAGATTATGTGTTTATCCCAACTATTTAAAAATATGATAACCCATTTTTATTATTTAAAACATATAATTGTGAATTGAATATGCTTCTTGAAAGGATAGATTTGAAAAATTACCTTTTCTTTGCATACCCACTTGAGTATCAATGTTGCCTTCTCCATTTTTGACTAGATCATAGCCTCTTTGAAGAAGAGTATAACCTACTCCAATGACTACAAATAATTCATCCAAAGTCTTATTAGAGACTTGTTCTTTCCCATCTATAATGTCTTATATAGTGATGGAAGAACCAATGATGATTTCTTCTTCTTTAGCAAAAAGAAAACATTCTTCCATATCAACCCAATTATATGTTTTAACACAAGAAGTCACCTCTTATTAAACATTTAATACATCTTTAGGGTTCTCAAGTTGAATCTCAACTTTCATAAAAAGAATTTGGTTCTCAAGGTCTGAAAGATCCTTAATTTCCTTCTCCTTCTTGGTGATGCCAATGCTAGGCAATAATGTAATCAGGCGACCTGGTCCAATGAGGCTACCAAGGAGATATATTTTCTTCAAGAAAGAGTTATGAATTTTTATCAACCAAATAATCCTCTTTAGGTTACCATACCATATGTCTATCAAGGAAACGAGTGATGGGGTGAGGACAAGATGAACTAGTTGGTAGAGGTGGCACATAAAACCCAACATCAAATTGATAATGAATTGAAGGGGATTCTTTTGGGAGTTTTTGAGGAAGGGGAGGTAAACCTTGGGTTAAAATAATTTGTTTTTCCTTTTTACATTTGAAAATCACTTCATTTACATATTATTTAGTTTTAACACTCTCTTGAGGAAGGTTAGATGGGGTGTATTTAGGCATAGGATCTTCTTTCAGCTCTAAACCTTCCACCACACCTTGACTCAACAATTTGCTTAGCTAGGCTCTCTTGGAAAAGTCTCTCTTTAATTTTATAGGCATCATCATGAGGATAAGGATTAAAATATGGATGACATGGAAGACAATAGGTCTCTTGAGGAAGGGTGGGAGGGCATTTCATAGGATCAAGCTCTTTCTCAACTTCACACTCTCTATCAAGGCTTTTATCCTCTTTCTTTCCCCATGATTCCACTACCTTATTACAACTTATAATGTTAGGATTAGGAGTATATTCTTGAGGTAGTGGTGTAATTTGAGGATTGGATGAAGTGTTTAATAAACTTTGGATCTCCTAAGGCTTGGGTTCTCCACCTTGTCTCCAACTTGGGATTTCATATTTAGAGGTATCTTCTTGAGGTGAGGATATAATAGGAGAGGGAAATGAGGGATTAGATTACACTTCCTTCACTAATGATATGGATTGATTCATCTAATTATTGACTAACTCAATCTACCCATCAAGGTTTGCTTAAAAAATAAGGCTTGTCTTTCCAACTATCTCTTCTAGTTGATTGAGAAAATTATGACTTTGATAAGCTTGATTGGGTTCATGAGTAGTAATCATGTAGGACTAATATAAATATTTATAAGGTGGGTATGAAGGCTAATAGGTTTGGTGAGGTTGAATCTCATGATTTTTTATCCTATCTTCTAAGGATGAAACTAGGCCACTCACATCTAGCATCTCACTTGTGAGCCTTTACCAATTGGCTCTCTTAATAGGTTCCCTTTCTCTTTTAACTATCTATAATTAATTTCTCACCTTATGAATAATATGATGAGGAAAATCTTGACCATGTCTCCTTAGTGTGTCAATATCTATCATGTACCTCTCATATCCCAAGAGAGTTTGCTTGAAATTTAAAATGAACTGACTTGAGGAGTGACTAGATTGACTAGAAGGAGCAAGATATTGAGAAGTCTAGTCATAGGATTGATACAATTCATGATAAGGTTGATAAGGGTCATATTAGAGCTAGTAAGGATCATGACAAGGCTAATAATAATCACATAAAGGATGATAAGGAATATCGTAAGCTTGAGATGTCTCACCAACTTGTGTAAAATATTACTCAATGCTAAAATTAGCCATGAAAATTTATTGGGAAGTAATAACCAAAAAAAAAATTATAAACAATATTTAAAAGGAAAACTAGGGCTACTTGACCAGCCAATGTAACTTTGAAGTTGCCATTGATGCTTGGATAAATACCTCCAAAGGCTGATGTGTTAAAAGCCAACATAAAAAATCCTTTAACTTCTTGGAAAATGCATCCCATTAAGCATGCCAAAAACTATTGTCACTTGGATTTTCACCCTTTTAGGAGATGTCTTAGCTCTCCTCATCTAAGTGGCATAATTGAAATACCTCTAGGCTATGTGTAGCCTAAGAATGAGGTGATTCTATAAATAGGGATAGCTCCCTTGATGTACCACTTGTAAATCACTACTACACCTATGATTTTGAGAGAAAAGGGAGAGGAAACTGAAAGTAAACTATCCTAAAAGAGGTGATAAACCAAATTTATTTATGACTTCCGACTAGCTGCATATCACACATGAGACCAAGAGACTAACTAGGCATACACTTCTCCAATCTGAATATTCTCACATCAATGTTTAATTATGAGGTTATTGTTAATGTTTAGGCTAGGAGTACTAGATAAGAGGTCTATAATGACACTATTGAATAAGATAACTCACTCAACCTTGACACTTCCTAGAACACTTCACATGACCTATAAGAAGAAGTTTTAAATAGGTGAGAGAATGAGATAAAAATGCTAAGGAAATCATGGCCATCACTAAGCAAGATCCATAATTAAAGTACAAACACTATGAATAATCATATAATGGGAAAAATTAGTTATCTTTAATGATCTAATGGTATGAAAATGAGTAAGTATTTTCCATACTCAGGTAGAACATAGTTTACAAAGGTCAAAATAGTTAGTTCTTATAGAACATGAGAGAGAGGAGAAAAAATAAGTTAAAAGTTCACAAGAACACTTGTCAAGCTGAAAAAATTAGTTACTTGTGAATGATAATGTAATGTGAAACTGGTCATGTAAATTTAGGAAGTACAAGTGTCACCCCAAGTCATGAAACTCTTGAAATGTGGAGTAGGAGTTCTCCTTGCTGGCTCAAAAAATTACCTTCATGATTTATCCCTATTTTAACATACCAAAACCAATTAGGGATAGGGATAATGATTTTAATTATATTTAATGGTTGTATACATGATTCTTCATGCATTGGTTGCATTCTTAATCACCTAGATTCCTTTGAAAGTGAGCCATCACTATTTGTAGTCAAAGAAACTCCTCTTTCACACACCTTACACACTTGGCTTCAAATTTGGATTTATTTTCCCATTAAAATACATAAAATGGATTGGATGACACTTTTAAATACCAACCATGGACTTATAGGCATCAGGCACACCTTGAAATTAGTTTAGTTGAAGCTTTTCACCCTTCTAACTACCATGTTCACTATGTCAGTTCAAATTGGCTAAGATGAGAGATTTAGTAAGAATAAATAAGTGTTTTTTCAATTCATTAAATGGACATGGGGAGTTATCATAATTCTCAATATTCCTTCTAAATTTTATCTCATCTCTTGAAACCTCCTAGAACCTACACAATGCATAAATAAGTAAAAAATATCAATTTTGTACCCTATCCATACAGGTATGAAACACCTCAAGTGGATGGAAATGGTATTTGGAGAGTCATATATAATATCCAAGCATTTCCCAAGCCATTTTGGTCTATTTTAATTCATCTCTTTCCTTATTTTCCCAATTAGATCCTTTTAAGTGTTTAGGCCTATTTTACCCTCTTAGTCATTATTCATAGAGATTTCACATTCAAATTTCAATTCAATTCCACAAAATTATTTTTTATGACCCTATCTAACACCCCCAAATATATTTTATCTCCATGAAAGTATCCAAGGGAGATATCAGCACTCCAAGTTACCTTATTGAGGTTTTCTTTCCATTTGCATAGGCCTAGTATTGTCATTGAGCCAAAAAACTATTTCTTTGTGTTTTGTCTACATACCAAGAGATTTAACATGTCTATATTAATCATAAAAAATGTTCTAATTATTTATAAGTCTCACTAATAACTAGAAGTGATAGTGACATCTTATTTGGATTCTAGGCATAACTATGCCTCATAGGCCTGTCTGCACTTTTGATGGTTTAGACCTACCTATAAGGGTTATATCCTATATGATATGTTTATAATTTTTTATTAGGTGTGATTCAACTCTAAAAACCATATATAAAGGAACAACTAACCTCTGGTTTACCCTTTCATCCTCATTTCCCAAGAATGTAGGGTTTATGGACAAAGGAAGTGCTCCCATATCTTATCAGACAATGGTGAATATTGGAGAGGATTATCCAAGTGGTAAATATTATACATAAAATATTTTATATCTTGGTATGGTCATTTGACCCCCAAAATCCCTCAAATTAAAAGGTAGACTGTGTATATGACAGTCATAGACTGACTATGTGTTGCTTTTGAAAAGGGTCTTTTATGATATGCTTCTTTGAATGGGTTTTAATGAGATGTCAATGCCTTTTTCCACCCCATTTAAATTACTATCTCATTTCAACTCTTCTAAAACCCTTCAATTATGCACCATGTCTGACTGGTCAAGGTATTTGATTGTATTTTTTATTTTTTAACCTAAAGATGGTTCATATAGGTGCATGTTTTCTCAATTAGACTTTGATCCTGATGAATAAATACCTTCCATGAAGATTTTAGGTCATTTATCAATGGTTTATACTTATGCTCACCTGTCTGGGCTAGACCATCATCTGGCACCATGATTTGGCTTACTGTCTGCCTATAGTCAACTAAAGCTAACTGTGTGTGTGTTAATTAGACCCTATAGGTATGAATTCACATTGGAAAATATTTCATGTTCCTTTTGATATCCTCTGAGGTATTTGGGATTCATTTTCCACCAAACCATGTTGATGTTTCCATGCTTAATTATAATGGGTGATGTGGATTTTAATCTTTTGATGTAGGTGAACAACCTTGGATTTAGGCATACCTATATGTGTTTATGATGAAAAAACCATGCCTCTCAAAATTTTTTTGATGACATTTGAAGAATTAGTATCTTCCTTACCTCATTAGTACCACTCCAACCTATATATATGTCTCATATTATCTTTTGAGGTGCAATATCACGTAAGGATCAAATCTTGTAGATGAAAATGAAAGATTTTAGTGTTAAAATGAGCAAATTTGGGCCCCTCAACTATTGACTTCCAATAATAATCTACCCCTTCTATTTTACATATATTTTATCCCATGTTTATGATACAAGTTTTTTCCATTTAAATTCTTCAAATCCTTTTGAAACCCTATCACAAGATGTCAATAAAAAAACTAGGCTGCTCTATCTTGTGTTTTTAGGGATTAAATCCCTAAACCTATAGACATTATTCTTGGAAAGGTTTCTCATAGTTTCTTACCACCATATCACTTTAAATAGGTATGTTATGATATACATAACATTTTATGCCTTCAAGAAGAGTTTCACCTCATGATCCAACACTCTTCATGACACCTCTGACTCTTTGTTAAGCCACCTATAGGTGGTTATGGTCATGTAAGGCAATGGATATTTGAAAGGTTCTTACTTCTTATTTTTTAAATATCACACCTAAAATAAGGTATTTTATTCTCTCAACACATGATAATAATCCAAAAATGATTCACCATGTCCTAATTTCCAAATCAAGCATTCACATTTCTCTATTAGCACCACTTGTAGCTGAACATTCTGATTTGTATATAGATAGGTAGTGAATTTGAGGGTGGATAGTGTGTATTATCTTGACCATTAATGGGTTCTTATACCTTATAAATTCTTAAAAACATAACTCTAACATCATGAAAGACCTGAAGCAAGTTCTAAAATTTGATTTTAGTATTTCTATCCTTTTATAGGTGTTAATGGAGCTATAGGTAGAATAGTGGGTAGAAACATAAATTATACACATGGTGTGTGATCCTTTAATAACCATTGTACCTCCTTAAAATGTTAACATGGATCCTCTCTAACTTTTGAATACTTGAATCAAGTCAATATAACTTGATTTCAACATGATTTTTCCTTTCAAGCACCTGTAGGTGCACATTCCAATGGTAGACTATGTGTATGTGTGGTATATGATTGAAAACCATGAATATTATTTTGGAAATGAAATTATAATGAAAGGAAACAACACTTGAAACATGGACATAAACCATCACTATCCTTTTGACACCATTACTAAGACATGATGGTGTTGTAAGTGGTGGGAAACTGCCAACAACATAAAAAGTGTCTTCTCTTATAACCTGAGATACTTGCCCCATAAAAACATTTTAAAACATTAAATAAAACATGGGTATAATTTTAGGAGGGATCCAACATCATCCAAATACACCGTTAATAAGTGAATTATATGTACTTGTCCAAACTAAGGCAAAACCTATAGGGTGCATAGATTAACAATCAAATTGGATAGATCAACTTATTAGGAATGGTTCATAAAGTATAGATCACCATTATTCTAAAACCAAACATCAAATGGAATATTACTAGGTGTAATATTATTTTTTATGAAACTTCCCCTACTGGCCACACTAAGTACAAACCTGCTGACTAGTTTTGTGTGCATGGAAGGGTGACGGAGTAGAATGGTTTTAGCTTAGTTTTGACACTTATAAAGTAATTGAAGTGTGTAAATGGATTGATTAATCTGAAGAGTCTTCTCATGACCTTATCCCACTTGTCACACTCCCTTGTGGGTCATACAAGTGTCAAACTCTTCCTTTTTTAAAGGAAATTGGTCTTTCTTCTGAAGAACCTACCACTTGTTGGTTAGTAATAGTTATTAAAGACTTATTAAGACACATGAGATGTGAAATCACATTTTTTACACCTTCACACTTCCCAAGGAGGTTGTATAACTTATTTAATGCTCTTTTTATGACCTTTAAATGGCTTAAAAGGCATAAGGATTAAAATGACTAATGACCAATGCTAATATGACATCAAGCTACATAAAATGGACTATAACATACCCCATGACAAAATATTAGACCCATAAAAATAGATAAAACTCAAGTTTTTACCTATAAAAGGTCACAATTACACCTTCATGGTTAAATTTGGTCAACAGTTAGCATACAAAATGAGAGACCACATAGTCTCTTTGAATGTATTTGGCATAGACACTCTCCATCTCTTCTCATCTTCAATTTCATGTGTTCTTCTTAGAAATTATATATTCTTCTTGTTCTCTTCAATGAGAACCCTCTTATATACCTCTCTTTCTTTTTTCTCACTTAGAAACATCTCTCTTTTCATGCCTCTTTGGGTTTCTATTTCTTCTTCTCATTCTTCAATACATCTTTCTTGTGCCTTCTTCTTATAAGTGACTCTAATGGCCACTTCACTTTCCTTCTCACATTTAACCTATCAATTGGCTTTCTTGTTCTCTTATGAGCTTCATCATGATCTCTATCCTCTCTATTCCTTTCCCCAATTCTCTTCTTATGTCTTCCACTTCTCTTTCTATAGCCATGTTCTCCACTCCTCTTTTATTTATAAACCTATTTATACCTTCATCTTAGAAATTATATCAATATTGCATATTAGACCTATTTTGGGAAATTTCTCTTATTTTTTCCTCTATCTAAGACCTCTTCTTATCCTCCTTGACTTTCTTTTGGATTTTTTTTTCTTCCCTCTTCTCTCTTGGAGCTTCAATGCTCTCTTTTCTCTCTATCTTGTCTAGTCTTTCTTGACTAGATTCTTTTCCTTCTCAAAGGACTTTGGGGATTATTCTCTTGTCTTTATCACTCTTATTCTCCTCTATACTAACTTTAATAGATCAAATCTACAACCTCCTTCTCCCTCAATACCCTGTAAGGTGTCATCTTATATATACCTTCTAGCTCTATGGATTCATCTCAAATCAACAATTTGTAAATAATTCAAAAAAAAAAATTTAATCACACTTTCCTTTCCTTTATTTGATACCAAATTATGTATAATAATGGGGAGAATTCTCCATAAGCATCATTATTTGATTCTGAATATAACTAGTCACATGCCATTCAAAATTCCATGTCTATCTCAATCTTTCACTATGTCCTTGGCCTTAGGAATCTTTTTGACATAAGTCCCTATGTCTTTGGATATAAAAAACATATCTTATTGGAATTAGTCCTCCTTAATTAAAACCAAATTAATTATCAATCTTACTCTATTCATTCCTCGTTAAAACTTATCCTTATGCTTTCACTTGATAATCATCTATTAGGTCTCAAGGATCAAATCATGGTTTATACTTAAATGACTAAATATTTGGTTATAGATAGTATTTAATGGCCTTATAAAACTTTCCTTAGTCCCTTTATAGGTCTTAAACACATTTTTCCACTCCTTTTATACCTCAAGGTCACAATTGCTCTATCTAGGCTTGTAGCCCTATTTTCCATGTTTTCCCTTATTTTACCAAATCCATGGAATCTCTTGCTAAAATTAGACACTTTGTAACTACCCTATATCCTCCTTTATAGGTTTTTCAAATTTTATGAAATGCATCCACTTACAACTATCATTTCCTTTGTTAATGTCCCCAAATTATGCCTAATAACCTTAGTTCAAGCACACAATGGTCAAATTATATATTAGGAGGTCTATAAAAACCAAAAACCTATTTAATATCTTAGGGTACCTTAAATTATACAAGATCACAAAATTTCAAAAAAATTGGATGGTTGAAACTCTTTTAATATCAAAAACCATAATTTAGGGCTTTTCATACCCTACACAGACCTAAGAGCCTACAAAATGCAATAACATTACTTTTATAACACTTCAAGTGACAAAATAAAATTCAAAAGTTTTGTTTTAACCTTTTTAAACTCATAAAATATTTAGGATCCTTTACTTTATTATTTCCATGTTTAAACATCAACTTTATCAGTTGACTGTGCACAACAAGATTTGTGCACTAATGCATTTCAATTACCCTTAATTAAGTCTTTCCAAACAATCACACCTTATTATAAAAATTTAAACCAAAAAACACCATTAGAGACCATTCATACACTTTTATTTGAGAAACCTTGTCCTCGATACATTGACTATGCTCCATTTTACAACCTACAGGCCTATTGGTGGCAACATAGGTAATTATACCAACTTTAAGACTTTTACATCTATTAAAGGGTTTAAAATTTTCCTTCCCTAAAGGGAACACATTCCTAGATAATAGATTCAAATATCATGCTTAATTAAATACAAGATATAGGTTTCAACTTCTTTTACAAGGTGACTATGTATTCAAAATAAGGGTTTATCTAGTTGCAAGTGCTTGTCACCTAGTTGTTTCAAAGTACACTCTCCTATATTTTAAACTCTTACCAAAACCTCAACATAAAAATAAATCCCTATGAGTGTGCTCAATAATTCTTCCAATATTATCTCTACATTCTCATTTTCTTCCTTTTGTCTAGGACTATGTACAAGGATGTTTTCATAGCAAACACAATACTTATTTACTCATCTGTATTGTATCATTCCACCATCAATATTGGATCAAATTCACCATAGACATCCTTTCACTAAGAAACTATAATAATTCATAAAATATTATTCAAAATCCATCTAAAATTTAAGTCATATACTCATACCTTCTCTCTTAACATTCTCAAGTATATAATAGGGTCTATAAGTAGTGATATTTTCCTCCTGAGTGTATATCATTTGTCACACCTTATTTAAGAAATTAAAAGGTATATTAAGGTTCAAAACTCTTTCAATTGTTTATATCAAATGACTCCTTTCATGTCCATAATAATCATAGTCCAAATCTTCCCTCTCCTTATTTAGAACATGTTTTGTCTAATTGCAAACCTGTAGCAATATAGAATACAAAGTAGTCTTGGCCTCCAAGGCCTCTCAAAACATTATAAAAGATAATTAAAATAAAATATTAAATTATAGATAGTGTCACACAAAATCATTCCATCTTTATTCATTGGAATACCAGTCATATAATACAATTCACTAAGGACTTGATCATCTTTCTTATGAGGGTTTTTTGTTCTTTCTCATTCTCAGACCCTTCTCTCCTTTTTCATGGAGAGCTCTCTCCTTTCCTATGTCAACCTTTACAAGATGAATTTTTCTCTATATTTCAATGTATATTGTTGGTTGGTATTTACACCAACTTGTTCTCCATAACTAACTCAATGTATAAAAGGTGATTTGTATTTGTTCACTTGACTTTTCTTAGGACCTATAACATGGAATGTATTCAAAACCTTGTCTCATGAATTGAATGAACCCCCTCAACCAAATTTTATTATCAAAACACTTCAAACACACAAAATGACCCTCCTAGACTCTTGACATGTATTTAAATTTTCAAATTTTCTTAGTTTTGGAGGGAAAACTCCTAAAAGTCCTATAACACACCTATATGACTCCAAATGAATATAAATGGACCTAATAAAATACCTCACAAATAATGACATCCAATTTTGACTAATTTTGACTAAGTTTGACCTCTTACTAACAATATATCAAAAGTGATGTTCTTTAGCTTGGTGCTCCTACATTAGATCACATCAATAGGTATTCTAATTCCTAAAAACCCTCAAGGCTAATTTCTGTGTAAATCACTATGTGTAGGTTGGCATATGGACTATATGTTCCATTTTATAACTCTCTCGAAGCTCTAATTCCATATGATGGGAGTCTCATGAAATCGACCTATTATTATGGAGTCCCTTTCAAACATGTTCATCATCTAACTCTAGCTAAAATCCTTTCAATGCATACCTCTCACTTGGTTGGTCTAGACTGTAGTCAACTATGATTGTGTTACTTTCTCTAAAACACCCTACCTATAGGTGAACATTTATATATTGGACCTTGAGTTATTTATCCACCATCTTCTTGAATTATCTAATACCATTTGACGTGAATTTAGACTTGTTATCATCATATTTATGCTAGGCCATCATCCAAGTCACCATGCTTTAGTGGACTATCATGCTATAGTTGACTATAATTAACCATTTTGGAGAGAAAAGGGATCCTATATGTGTATATACAAGCTTTAAAATTTGTGTTACACATCCTATAATTCCATTGAGGTATTTGACCAGCTTCAATTAATAAGTGTTCATGTCTTAAGACCTAATCACCAATTTTGTCTTATGAGACTATAGGTACCTGCAGTCAGGCTGTAGGTAGTCTCTTTAAGAGAAATCATATACCTGTACATGGTCAAGTAGGTCAAGACCCTGCTTTCTAACCTATTTCAAAGTCTCTTTGAGCCAATAGTGTCCTTTCAATTGAATAGATCCACTTACCATAGAGATATGCTCATTCTTACTTTAATGAGGACTAAAAGGTCATTTGGAGTTATAGCACTGTAGTGAACACTAAAAACATGTAATGTAAAAATGCACAAGTTGAGAACCCTCTAACACTATATTTTATTATAAAAAACACTCACTTCCCTTGGAAAAGTGTTAACCTATATGAAGGCTACAAGATAAGATCATTCAAACTCATATAAACATCATGTCACCTCGTTATATGACAACATAAAATGTGATCAAGGCATTGTTTTAGAGTTTTTAAGGTAACTTATCTCTGAAACAACTTCTCCACTTGAAGTGATTTATCAAATTTGCTTGCCCCTTATAGTTATAATATCAACTTATTATGACATCCTAAATGTTTCAAGACCATAATTAAGGTATCCAATATTCTCAAACACCTTCATGAACAATCTCAAGTCTTTTTGAAAGTCACCTATAGGTGAACACACAATGGTAAACAAGGCAGTGAACATATATATAGGTATTATGCATAGTGTATGAGCATTAAATCAATTATAGTCCTTATAAAAATCTTAAAATGGGTATTTTTAACTTTAAATGACCTCAAATAGTTCAAATTATCATCTTAATGTGTTCAACCTCCTGTAGGTCACTTGTAGGTGTCTAGTAGACTGTGAGACTATGTATGGAGTTGAATTAACTGTCACAATCCACCATATAGCATTTAATTGGTTTGGTTTTATTTTTCATGTTACAAGAATATTTTAAAACTCTTAATAGTCTTCATGAAACCTCCCTAAGTGTTCTAAAATCTTCAATAACTCATTCCCCATGAATTTAAGTGAGTATCTACAAGAAACATGACTGTGTGAAACATGATTGTCTCCTTTATCAATGCATGTCTTTAAAAAAATGATATTAAAAGTAAGGGTTTTATTTTCATGACATGAAAATCATTATATATAGCATATCACATTCATCTGAAACCACTACAGAGAAGGAAACCTTCTTCAATTGGTAGAACATGCCTGCAACTAGTAATGGAGATTTAAAACTTACAACTTGAGATGTTTGAGCTTTTAAAATCACCTCCAAACATGAAACCAAAAATTTAAACCATTAAATAAGGAAGGAAACATCCTTTAGAAGCAATTTCATCTTCTAGATTGTATAGACAAACTCATATAATAAGAAAACTTGCAGGGTGTGGGGATTATCATGCAAAATGAATTAGTCAACTTCTAAAGAATGATTCATAAATCATAGGCAATAATTATTAAAACTCATACCATGAAATGGAATTATATTGAGTGTACTAACAATTGATAAGATAATTTGACCTAAAACCTCTCCAGTTGGCCATGCCATCAGAAGACTTGTTGACCAGGTTTATATGTCTAGTGGAGTGATGGATGATAAGAATGGTTTTTAGCTATTTTTTATGATTCCAAAGCTAATAAATCATTTAAATGGATTTATATAAGTTTATTATTAATTATACAATTTTTCCATGCATGCCACACTCCTCTATAGATCGTACAACTTATAAAACCTCCATCATTTTAACTATTTTATTATTTTCAATTAGGAACCTAAAATTTTTTAGTTATCACTAATAATAACTATCAATATCTAAAATATTATATGATTAAATATACTTTTTAACCCTTTTTCACCTCATAAAATTGTACCACCTTCATTGGTGACCCTAAAAGTGACCCCTAAGTGACATTAAATGACTTAGGACTAGATTGGACTATGACCAAGATTAATAGATCCTTAAATAGAATTAAAATGACCATGACACGCCATATTACATTTAAATATACCCTTATGTCAAGTATTGTACTATAAGTGGTTGAATTATTTTAACTTGTGGTCAAAATAGTCAACATGAACCTTACAATGCCAAAGTCAAGCATACATATCAAAGAGAATTAGAAGGAGAGAGAAGATATGCATTGGAGAATCCCAAGTAAAGTGTCACTTCATGAAGTAACAAGTCACAAAAAATAATTTATGTCAATAAATATTCTTGATATCCCTCTTCAACATATGTGCACTTGGTTTGATGATAGTCCTCTCAAAGTGGCGTAAGAGTTATGTTTATCTTAATGACTCATCCTCTCTTCCTTAAACTACCCATTAGAAGTTATTATGAAGTGAAAAGTCATATTATTGAAAACTAAATACTTGAATTGCATTGTAAATATTTTTAAGGCCCCTATCCAATCATATTTCCACCTTCATTCTATAATTACACTCATAGTTCTCATTTTTGTTCTCTTGAGGCCTATTCCTTGTATCCCTATTTAGACACAAAGCTCATTAGTTATAGATATACACAAAAATTATATGGAAAATTAAAGAATATTTAATTAATTTTTATCCCCTTTCATCTTTAACCAAAGTTTCATGACCTAAATTTGAAGGAAGACCCACTGTCATAACATCCATCTTTCCCAATTAGACCTGATTAGCTCTAAAACAAGCACACATTACTATATATCTTACAAGACAATATTTTACTAGTAAAAAAAAACCAAAATTATATGTATGACATCAGATTAATACATATGGAAAATATTCAACCAATTCTATGAGTTATAACTTGAGTTATGCATAAAACACATTTTTTATCCCTAGTTAGGCATGCATAGGCCTGAGTAGGCCAAGAGTGAATAAAAATACATGGGAGAAGTTTTAGGTAATTTTAAAGTGATATAAAAATTGTGTGAGGTATTCTCCAACTTTTTTTAACCCCTACAATAGTTTTTTCCCTTGGTCAATCTTAAAAACTCTTAAAACTACCAAATTTTAAGGTTTTACATGCATTTTTAGGACTGTGAGATAGACTATATGTTTCCTTTCCTTTGGTTTCAATATATGAACAAAATGAACACTATTAAATGATTATAATGTCTCCTAAACACCTAAATATTTAATTCCCATTCCAAACCTTACATCTTTCTTTATATGTTTATACTAAAACTACTTTTGGCTATAGGTGTACATTAGGTCTCTAGACTACATATTGAGGATGAATCTCCCTCTTTTGTTCTTAATCATGAATATAATAAATATGACATCATATTCATGTCTCTATATTTTCTCATGACTTCCACACTCCTCTCTTATTCCTAAAAACTATAAACCCAATACCAATCTTGCATACTCTCTTTAATTCTTGAGAGTAAACTTGTCTTCTCAAGAATGCCTATATGTACATATGTATGATAGAGTTTTTTATTAAAGAAATTTATGATCTCAATTATTTATTTTAAATTATTCATAATAACCCTATACCATATCCAGATGGTGTGAGGATGACTTTACCATGCATAAGACTGAGTCACTATACTTTGACCTAGACTTGTAACCTACCAAAATAGGATATATTACTCAAATATGTATGTAAGGTACCTATATATTTCATCCAAGTGTATTTAAGAAAATTTATAAGTATTTTGAGTCATTTAGATAACCAAAATAATCATCAAGTCATTTTAACCTTGCTAGGCAGCCTAAGAGGTGTTAATCTTGTTAACCATTATTCATAGAGTACAAGAATCTAACCAACCTACTTATGCCACAAGGATTTATTAAAAAAAACATTTAACATCCCAAAACACCATTCTAAACCTTGCACCTTCTCCTATATGGGTCGAGTAATTGATTGAGCTCTTTGATCTTGCACAACTACAATTTTGGACCTAGTCTGAGTTTTCTAGCAAAAGGAATCATTATGATGCTTTAATTTGATTTCATAAAGATAAAATAGGTATTTAAAATCCTTAAAAAATTATTTATTTCTCTTTATTATGGATATTTATTCTCATTTAGCCTTGGAACCCAGTTAACTCGGGCTTAAGGTTTTAGGCCTTTTTTCTTATTTTGACCCTAACCACTATTGTTTGATATTTTATCAATATTTATAGGGTTCAAATCACCCTATATAACTTATCTAGGGTCCTTAATTACATTAAAAAAATCATAATTTTATAAAAATGACAATAGTGCATACTTTTATGTCTTTTATAAGGTAGACTTGTAGGTATGTGTCTAAACTTAACAACTATCAAGCTTTGATAATGCATTTCAGATGAGGTCTTCTTATTTTATTAATGTAAAATATTTAATAAAATAATCATAATGGATCCATTATTTTTCATGGGTTTCAGGAATCAACCTAGATTTACAAAAATAATTACTCTAGCCATCTCTTTGATACAAACCTATAGGTTTGCATTTTCCACCTTTTCATTAATATCAAGCCATTATTGGGATGGATTTCCAACTCTCCAAGGATATTTTAATATTTAACATTTTCCTAGTTACCATATTCACTTATTTAAAACCCATGCATCTCTAGTTCAATGCAAAACAAGTGCTTTTTCTTCAATATTTCTCATTATCTTGATAGAGTCTCTCAAGATTACCCTATTTTCTTGCATTATGACTATAGGTGGTTATTTTGACTCAAATAAAATGAAATGAACATTTTATATAGACCTAAATTTGAACCTAAAGTAAGTTAATATTCTTTTTAATTACCTCTCACATCTCAAACTAACCTTGAACTTCACATTCATCACATAAAATACATTTTAAAAATAATGTTGCAAGCAAGATTATAGGTACATAATAGTCTCTCATAACCTAAAATTTTCCCTTGATGCTTGATTTATGCCTCTTTAAGAGAGTTATAATAGGAATGAGATATGGGTGGAGGCTATTTATGGACTTTTCAACATAAGAAACATGCAAAATGAAGATAATTATGCCTACCATCCTCACAAACCAACAAATAGAGCCCTTTTCTTATCACCATAGTACTCATGCATGCCTAATAAGTGTTAGATATGATGTTGGGGAACCACTTTGATCATGAAAGTCCTCAAACCATCCTTCACATTTAAAAATAAACTCTAAAAAGTCATGAAATTGCCCAAAACTGAGCTAGTGGGGTTTTGCATGGGTTTTAGAGGCTATCTATTAAGCCCTTAACCATTGTTTTGTTTAGGTATATGTGTGATTGACTTGTGGCTTACATAACTCTTTTATTTACTTGTTACATTTCTCTATATTTTTAGATAGTTCAGCCTATGGAATAACCTTGTCTAAGTAGACTATATATAGGAGGTAGTGGTTAGTCTTTATTCATTATGTTAAGTACTTTTCTATTAGTGAGTTGATGTGGAGGTTACCCCCTCAAAGTGCCTTTGATATATTATCTATTATTATGTTTTATTTCTAATTATCACTATGTGATCTCTTATATTTAGTTATTATGCATAATATAAAATCATTCTATGTAAATATCTAAGTAATTTCATTACAAGTGGTATCATATCTTTGATTTGGGCAAGTTTCTTATGATGTTTTTCTTGGGATCTGACTAGGCGTGGCTTTTGGGAGCGGTGAGAGTGAAAAAAATAACTTGAAATCTAGGAAGAATTAATTTTTTCTATTAGTGTAGTATTGCTTGAAATGTTTTTTTGAAAAACAATTATTAAGAAAAAGTCTGGAAAAGAAAAATTTTCATCTTGCATAATTTTCATCATTGGATTCATCTCAACAATAGGATCACAATGGTATATTATATTGATACACTTTTTTGGTACCAAATTTTTTAACCTAGTTCATAAAATTAGTCATTGGATTCATCTTGACAAGGTGATCACAATGGTCTCATTTCTTGGTACACTTTTTTTAGGGTTAAAACCCTCCTAGGGTTTGTATGTGGTAGGTTTAGGTACCCAAGGAAGAAAAGGGAGGAAAGAAACTCCTAAGACTCCTTATGTTGATGACATGGAATCTAGAACTTTAGATCCTATAAGTTCTTAGCTTTAAGTGGACATAAAGAACTTGGTGAGGTATGATGACCTTTTTACAGTCCAAGCTAATGTTTTAGGGATGTGCAAAGGATTAATGGGGTTCAAAATGAATTGTAGCATATTACTACATAATTGGTTTCCCTTACATCTCAATTTCAACCTAAAAACCCTCCACTTCAACATTTAAATCCTCCTCTCAATAACTCCCATGCTGGTATGAAATTGTGTTGCCAAAAGTGGAAATGCATAAGTTTGATGGTAAAGATCCTTTCACTTGGATTACCCAAATTGAGAATTTATTTGAGATACATCAAACCACTAGTTCTTAGAGGGTGATAGTGGTATCCCTATATTTGGAACCTGAGTAATTCATTTGGTATTGTTACTTATGTGCTCAAAAGAAAAAGAATGGTGCTATTGTTACCTAGAATATTTTCACTAAGGATTTGTCAGCTCATTATCAAAATAATGTCTTTGAGAACTATTTTATCCAATTAGCTAAGTTGTGGAAAATAGGAACTGTGAAGGATTATATTCATCAATTTTGGAATCTCTCTTTACAAGAGAAAGATATCACTAAGCAAAATTTGATTGATCTTTTTTTGGGTGGCCTCAAAGATAGCATCCAATTTTAGGTTCAAATGTTTAAACCAACATTTGTAGTAGAAGTTATCCCTAAGGCATTCATGATAGAATAAAAAGAGATGGTCAAAAGGAAAACTTTCACTATTGGTCATGATCACAATTTTACTACACCATCATTTCCATAGCCAACTAGATTAACACAATGAAAAATTGAGGAGAAGTGAGCCAAAGGGTTGTGTTATGTATGTGACAAAAAATGAAGCAAAGACCATCATTATGCTGAAAAAATCTATTTTACATTGAAGGTGCCAATGACGATGAAGATGATGTAGAAGTACATGATGAGGATGCAAAAGTTCCTAAGGAGGAATTTGAAGACTTTCAGCCTACTATTTCTTATCATGTCCTTTCAGGTATTAATAGTCCCCAAACTCTTAAGGTGATGGGTTTTCTTAAGAAACAGAAGGTCACTATCTTGATTGATTCTGGGAGCACACACAACTTCATCCATAGTAAGTTGGTTTCTCATTTGAACTATTTCATTTATCTAGCTCCAAAATTTTAGGCTATAATTTAAAATGGTGGTACTATTAGTTGTTCAAGAAAATGTTATAGTATTAAGTTGGCCATGAGAGACTACTTATTGGATTATCCTATATTTTCTATTCCCATGGGTGGAGCTGATATTGTTCTGGGAGTCTAGTGGCTCACCACTTTGGGCACTATTGAGATGAATTTTCAAGAATTATTCATGTGTTTTCATTATGAAGGAAGGACATTTGAGCTAAGGGAATTAAAGGCTAAATCTCTACAACTTATTATCTCCCATCAAATGACAAAGATTCTCCATAAGGGTGCTAAGGGATTTATAGCTCACTTGTTTTCTATGGAAGTACAACCAACTCAACCATCTCCACCTCTTTATCTACAACAAATAATTGATGCTCATTTTATTGTTTTTAGAGACATGCCAAAGGACTTCCACCTATCCACATGCATGATCATGTTATCACACTTATTCCTAGTAGTACACCACCTAACATCAGGCCATATAGGTATCCCTTTGCCTAAAAAAGTGAAATTGAAAATATGGTATAAGAGATGTTGGATGGAAGAATCATTCACCATGTCCAAAGTGAATACTCTTCACCAGTTGTCATGGTAAGAAAGAAAGATGACACCTAGAGGGTGTGCCCTGACTATCGAAAGTTCAACAAGTACACTATCAAAGATAAATTTTTGAATCCTATCAATGATGATTTGTTAGATGAATTAAATTGTGCTCTTTATTTTACCAAGTTAGATTTTCATTCTGGGTATCATCAAATTTGGATTCATAATAAAGACATACCCAAAACTACTTTTAGGACTCATGAGGGCCATTGAGAGTTTTTGGTTATGCCTTTTAGTTTAAAAAATGCACCATCTACTTTTTAGAGTTTGATGAATACTATTTTTAAGCCATTTTTGAGGAAATTTGTTTTGATATTCTTTAATGATATCCTCATTTATAGTAAAAATTGGGAAGACCATTTGCAACATGTGAAATAGGTACTCTCCATTTTGAAGCAAAATCAATTATATACCAAACCTTATAAATATACTTTTGGGTTTGGTGAGGTTGAATATTTGGGTCATCTAGTGTCTTATGAAGGAGTGAAAGTTGATCCTAAAAAAATCCAAGCAATGGTGGATTATCCAATTCCTAAGACACTCAAGCAAATTCAAGAAATTTTTGGGTTTACAGGTTACTATCATAGGTTTGTCAAAAATTATGGTAGTATTGTAGCTCCACTCACCTCTTTGTTAAATAAAGACTCCTTTTAGTGGACTGATGTAGCTACCTAGGCATTTGAACAATTTAAATTGATTATGTGCACTACTCCAGTATTGGCCACTCCTGATTTTTCTAAGATTTTTGTGGTTGAATGTGATATATTTGGGTATGGTATGGGTAATTTACTCATGCAAGAAGGGAGACCACTTGCATTTTAAATTCATCAACTAAAGGGTAAAACTTAGTAAAATCTCATCTATGAGAAGGAAATGATGTCTATTTTTCATGCATTCAAACAATGGAGACATTATTTGATGGGTCATCACTTTCAGGTAAAGACTAATCTTGATAGTCTCAAATGTTTTTTATAACAAAGGTTGTCATCTAAAGAAAAATATACATGGGTAACTAATATGTTAGGATATGATTTTTAAATAGTATAAAAAAAGTCAAGAATAATGTGGTGGTAGATGCACTATCCAGAAAAGATGAATCAGTTGAGGCATTGTTATGTGCCATAACCATTTTGTAGGTAGATTGGCTAGAGGAAACATGATTAGAATGGGAACATGATAGTGTTGTCCATGATTTGATTCAAAATCTTTAGTAAGGTTTAGGTGGATTTGAAAAATTCATATAGAAAGGTAATGTATTATGGTATAAAGACAGATTGTACATATGTAAGAATTCTCTTCTTAAACCAAAAATCCTTCAAGAATTTCATTTAACTCCAATTGGGGGTCATTCAATATTTTTAAAAACCTATCATAAAATCAAGCATGATTTTTTTTGAAAAGGTCTCAAGGGGGATGCCCAAAAATATGTGGCTGAAAGTATGATCTATCAACAAAACAAAGGCAAAACCATCAAAACCCTAGGTCTTTTACAACCTTTATCCATCCCTAGCTAGCATTGGGAAGAGGTATATATGGATTTCATTACAAGGTTACCAAAATATGATGGTCAAAATTTTATCATGGTTTTTGTAGATCATCTCAATAAATATTCTCATTTTTGTTCATTATCTCAACCATTTGTTGCTAGTACAATAGTTGTTGCTTTTCTCAATATAGTTCAAAAATTGCATGGGATCCCTAAGATCATTATCAGTGATAGAGATCCCATTTTTACTAGTAATTTTTGGACTACATTATTTACATGTTTGGGTACCCGATTGGCTCATATTTCATCCTATCATCCTTAATCTGATGGACAAACTAAGGTAGTCAACAAATGTCTGGAAGGATATCTCTATTGTTTTGTTTTTGATAAACATGATAAAGGGGTTCATTGGATGCCACTTACTAAATGGTGGTATAATACTTATATTCATAGTTCTTCCAAAAGGTATCCTTTTGTAGCACTATAAGGATACCACCCTCCATCCATCACTTCAACCTTGAAGTTCTATCCTATGGTTCATGCATTTGAAGAACATATTCACCATCAACAGGAGGTCCTTGCAAGTTTTCATGACAATTTAGCTATGGCCCAAAATCCTATGAAGCAATAGGTAGATCAACACAAAAGTGATAGGTATTTTGACATTGGTGATTGGATCTTTTTTCACTTGTAACCATACAAATAGATGTCATTAAAGTAACAAAAAAGGAATAAAATGTTGTCCCCTAAGTATTATGGGCCATTAGATCTGTTAGAAAATTGGCAGTGTGGCCTACAAGTTAGAGTTTCCTTCATCCACTCACATACATCCAGTATTTCATGTGTCATGCTTGAAGAAAGTCATTAGACATAGAGTTGACATTCAAGTAGAATTACCAAAATTGGATGTGTAAGGTAGAGTTTTTCTTGATCCTGAGGTGATCCTTCAAAGCTGCACCAAGTAATTGTATTCTAGAGAAATTATAGAGTACCTGATCAAATGGAAGAATCTTCCATGTGAATATGCCACTTGGGAGGATGAAGCATTTGTGTAGTATCATCCATAGTTTCCAAAATGTTGAGGATAATATTGTTTTGAAGGGGAGGGGCTTATTACACCCTTAACCATTGGTGTGTCTAGGGATATGTGTGGTTGACTTGTGGCTTACATACCTCTTTTATTCACTTGTTACATTTCTATATGTTCGTAGATAGGTCAGCCTATGGAATAACCTTGGATAAGTAGACTATATATAAGAGGTAGTGGTTAGTATTTATTCATTATGTTAAGTATTCTACTATTAGTGCATTGATGTGGAGGTTACCCCCTTAAAGTGGCTTTTCTATATTATCCAATATTATATTTTGATATCAATTATCATTGTGTGATCTCTCATATTTGCTTATTATATGCAATATAAAATCATTCTATGTGAATAGCTAAGTAATTGCATTACACTCCTAGCTTCTTTATGATAGTTCATAGAGCATAATGGATCTTGCTTCAAAACAATACCACAGATTTAGAGGGAATATGGACACCCTATAATACCTACCAGCACTAGTCTTGAGATGATCTCTCCTTTATGAATGATCCTTGTCAAAATTGCCTTCCTTAGCCTACAAATAAACCTAATAGAGATTATGAAAGGTTTTTTGTCCTTTCTTGGATCTTTGAATGCTTCCAAAACTTTGTTTTCACCTAAATACACCTAAGGACACTGAAATGATTATATTATGTTTAAAAACCACCTCTTTTCATGTTGGACCCTACTTTTAGAATAATTTACAAGTATATTTTTAATGTTTCATAACTTGAGTAAGCTTGAAACAATGATAATTTACCTTAAAGTTTGAAGATAAACCTTAAAACATGCTAAACACCTTATGGAGGGTCAAGTTATGAACATTGATTAGTCACTTAGTGTTCTGACTTAAAATTTTGAATATGCCACCCTAGAAGACCTTAAACATTATTAATAATAATACCACTCATTAACATGACAAGAAAAGATATGAAATAGACCAAAACTTTCAAGGGCTATAAAAAAAGTTAAAAAAACTTAGATTTTAAGTTATTAATATCACTCACTTATGGTAGCCTTTGGCTAACATCCTAGGCAACCTCTTGGGATTGCATGCTTTCTATGCATCTAGACCAGCTTCCTTATGACTCCATTGAGATATGAATTCAATTCCACTTAACCTAAGACCTAATTTAACCTTAAATATGATTGTGAATGCCTTGAAACAACGATAGATAACTGATGATGCCTCCACCAACATATAATAACAAGAAACAATGAGAACACATACACAAAAAATGAACAAAACAAAACACTATGCTACAAATTACTTAGAGGAATTACAATACCATAAAAAAATAATATACCCTATACTAACATACCCTAAAAAACCAATATATCCTTAAATAAAACCATTAACTGGTAGAGCAAAGTAGTTACTTTTTTCACCAAACCATGTGACTATCAAGCTTGATGGCAACATTGAGAGAATAAAAGAGGGGCAATTGTATGTTGATCTTGAAAACCTCTTCTTATTAAAAATAAACCTTGTATACCTCCTCCACCTTACTTTAATCATGATTGATCATGGTGTATGCTTGGAAAGATATTATACATGTTTAGGCTCATCTTAATGTTCTTAAATGAACATGCTAGTAAATGGATCCTCCTTGTTGGCCTCCAATTGAGGTAAATATATGATAGTACATATTATTTTAGTGATGTAAAAATGATCATTTATTACCTCATGACAAAATTCTACCTCTTTAATAGTTGGTGGATCAAACTAAATGGGTTGACATGTTTCTTGAAACATACTTGTAGAATTGGCATCAAGAGGTGAAGATTCTTTATTTTTGAGAGGTTGAGTCCAATATAGGTTTTATCATGTCCTTAAATAGTGAAAAAATATATGTAAATGGATCAATAGGTTGATATCCTATCTTTAAAACATCAAACAAGTCAAATTCAAAAGGGGTAACTTCTTAAAATGACAAACTTGGATAGTTACCTTCTTCTTTCTTGTTTGTTTGCTTGATAAATATACCTTCCTCAATTTTGATTAGACCATAACCTCCCTATATAAGAGTTTAACCTACTCATATGACTTAAAAAAAGTCCTCCAACTAAGATTCACCTAGTTCCAGCTCATTTAGACTTTCTTCTAACTTGATAAGAGCTGATACAGAGATAGTCACAACAAAATTATAGAAGGAATTAAAGCCTTTACCTATTTGACCATGTTCTTTTTGGTTCAAAAAAATCTTTAGCCACTTCTAATAAATATTTAGGAGATAATTCTTTTGCTTCAATAACCTTATCATAACCTTGTTCACATTGAGTAAGATTATCTCTTTTAAGGTCTACTATCATTTAATCAACTTGTACTCCATCAAGGTCACCTTCTTGTTAAACTTTGAAGGATGATTTTCTTATCTCTCCACCAAGAGGTGTTCCAATGATGACCTCCTCATGATATTCACTTTGAGAACTATCCTCATAGCCTTGTTGAGGTCACTTTTAGCTTCAACTTGACCTTATTCATTCCCCTGTCATAGAATATGTTCTTCTTCAAGGATGGGTTGTTCAAACTCACAAACAAGATTTGGAGTTTTGGGATTCATGATCTTATCATCATTTTCCTTCCATTCACAAATCAATACCTCAAATCTTGATATGATTTGTTATTCAAACTTATCAACAAGGACTTATTTATTCTTTGGATGATTTTTTGAATTAATCTCCAAGATGGGAAGGTTTTAGGTTATTGACAATGGATGGGTGGGGATTAAATAGGCAAAGGTTCCTCTTTTGCCTCAATTTCCAAATCTAAGACTTTTTCATTTTACTTATCCCATCACTCCACCACTTAATCCGAACTTGTAACTTTAGAGAACCTTTTTATGGAGATTTTGGGGTGTGGAAATAGAGTTTTGTGCCAAGGTTTCTCATTTTGTTCCATATAAATAATAATCAAACACTTAAATTCTAATTTATCTTGGTCTTCATAGATAGATCCAACTTCATTAATGGGAGAAGAACCTAGGAGACTATTAAAATCTCTTAATTTGATATTTTGAGGAAGAATGGATGGAGAAAAAGAGGGTTGATGTGGAGTAGGAGAAGGAACATGAGGATGATGGTACTAAACTTGTTGCCTCTCATGAACCACTAAATTGTCCTCTATACATTTAATTAGTCTACTTATATCCATCATGTCACTAGTTATTCTTTATTAATTATCTCTCTTAATAGGTACCCACTTACTCTTAACTTGTTGTAATGATTCCCTCATATTCTGAATGAGATGAATAGGGACACTTAGACCATACTCCTTCTGTCTATCAAGCTCTATCATATGTTTTTCATATCCTAAAAGAGTTTGTTTGAAGTTTTTGATAGACTAAGTAGAAATTTAACTATGTTAACTAAGGGCAGCATGGTTTTGACAAGGATAATTAGAGGAATGAGTAGGATACCAAGGAGGTTTAACTAGGGTGGGAGGTGACATATAGGATTGATGGAAACCTTGGTTAGATTGATATAAAGGTTGACAAGCTTGGTAAGGTTATTGAGGAAAAGAGGGAGGGTAATAGTCTTGATAACAAGGTTGGTCATATGGATAATTAGAGTCATATGGGGGTAAGTAAGGTCATTGTAGGGATGCTATGACACAACATGATGTTGGTATGGATCAACATGTGTTTTATAAGGATCAACATGTTGCTAATATGAATCATCAACTCAAGTAATATATAAGTTCACTCCAAACTCAACCATCACACTTCATGAGAAAGGAAAAAGACAAAGAGTATTATTTTGAAATAATACATGGGCTACTCAAACTAGATGAATGAACTAGAGTTGCCATTGATTCTTGTGGTCATGCCTCCAAAGTCTGGTGAATTTAAGAGCAACACCAATAACTCTTCACTGGATGAAATATATTATTCCATCGAGCATACCATAACTATTATCATCAAAATTTGTAACCTTGAGGAGGTTTTTCAAACCTCCTCACCTAAGTGATAGTATGAGAACTCTTCAAAAGTTTTGGGTGGAATTATATATGAAGAGAACCTATAGATAGGTCTATCTCCATTGAATCATCACTTAATAACTACAAACCAAGTTACTACTTATAAGGGAAAAGGAGAGATAATTGAATGAAAACTAAACTAGGGAGGTGATGCACCAAACTTTGTGACCTCTACCATTGATTTTCATGTGCACTAAGACCTATAAGACTACAATAAACATACACTTATATTAAAGAGACCCTATCACATCAATGATTTTCAAAGAGGTAATGTCAAGTGAAACTATAAGGCAAGATATTTTCCATTTTTAACTCCATTAAATCCCTAATGACACTCTTCACATCCTACAACAATGAGTTAAACTACATAAAGGTTAAGAGATTGAGAAAATAAACAAGATGAACTTAATATATTCTTGATCATATCAACTATTTAATGTATACACGACATAAAATCATGAGAGGAGATAAAACCAGTCATCTTATTAATCAATAGGCATACAAAAGAGTAGGGCTACACCATAATGGACTATTTTAGATAATCTAGATTTATCTCCCCCAAATTGGACTAGAGTGAATGTTAGAAAAAAAATAGTTTTAATATATTCCAAATAAAATAGACAAAGACTAAGGTAATTATTTAGATCTATTACCAATATATTACATTGGACATAATTTAAAACTATGAAATTTTGAATAATTTAGTCATATTTATAATAGTTTTGTTTGGATTTGGACTAGTAATAAGTCCAAATTATTTGAAATGGTCCCTCATACTCCTCTTGGAAGGATCCTTACAATGCCAAAATCAGGGATACATATAGGAGATAATGAGAAGCAGAGAGAATAGAGGCATTGGAAAATCCCATGACAAGTTTCAATTCATGGAGTAAGTTACAAACAAGAAGTCATGTCAAGAAACAATTATGAACTCCCTCTCCAACATCTATGTACCTAGTTTGATATTAGTCCTCTCAAGGTGGTGTAGAATTTATTTGTAGTTTAATTACTCATCCTCTCTTCTTTGAAACAACACATTATGAGTGATTATGGAGTGAAAATTTATATTCTTTGAAACTAAATTATTGACTTACAATAGACATCTATTGAAGGCCCCTATCCATTCATCTTTCCACTTTCATTATAAAATTTCTCTCATAGTTCTCATGTTTTGTTCTGTCGTAGTCCTATTCTTTTGCATCCCTATGAATCCACTAAATATGATATCCTATTCATGTCTCTAGAGTTTCTCATGGATTCCACACTCCTCTCTTGTTCAACCAAAATCTAAACCCAATACCAATCTTGCATACTCTTCAATTCCTAAAAGTAAACTTGCCTTTTAAACTAGGTTTGTATGTATGTATGTAAGACAAAGTTTTAGACAAAACAACTTTATGACCTCCATCATTGATTTTTAAATATTCATAATAAACTTATACCATATCCATATGTTGTGATGATGACCTCACCATTCATAGAAATATTTAACATGCCTATGACTAAGTGACTATACTTTAACTTAGACTTGTAACCTACTAAATTAAGCCATTTCCTTCCCTCTACTACTCCATATGTGATAATATTGTAATACAATAGGTGTTTTAGAGACATACATAGGTCATATAAGTTTTTTTTAGGATAATTTGTATGCATTTGGAGAACCAAGCCTTAATAGGTAGTCTAAGAGGTGTTAATCTTGTTAACCATTGTTTGTAGAGTACAAGAATATAACCAACCTACAAATTACATAAGGTTGGATTAAATATAACCCTTTAACATCTCTAAATACCATTCCCAACAATATTGTTCTCTCTCTCTCTCTTCTTATTTTATGCTTTTGATAAAATCTTGTACTCGTTAGAGGTTTTGGTTGCAAGACTTCTAATAGATCATGTGGGTTTTTCTCTAATACATTCGATTTTCTACTTTAAAATTTTTGTCTTATTTTTTGTTTTCTCCATGACACGTAATATTTTTTCTTTCTTTCATTAAATTTTGCACTCTTTATTATCATTGTTAAACGCTCTTTACATAAATCCTAATATAATATTATAACAATAATCTCATAGAACAATCATTATTTTATTTGGGCATTATTGAATTTTTTGGGGGATAAAGACTATGATATTTTGCTTTTGAATAATTGCGTGTCATTTCCTTTTTCTTTATACGAAATCATAAAAAAAATCTGGGTTTTTTGGTTTAAAACTATCTTGACACATGTTTACTTTTTCATTTATTTAAAAAGTATTTAATATCTTTAAAAAAAACTCATGATTTGATTTAATCATATCAAAACAAATAAATACTTTACACATTCCCACGTGGCATGAAGCTTTAAATAAAGTTTTAACATTTATTTATCAAGTCTTTTAAGCAATTTTTTATTATCACATGGGAATTTCAAAAAAATCTCAAGTTTATTTCATATCGGTGTTTATGACAAAAATATTTTTGGAATAATATTAAAATCTCTAATAGTTTAGTTTTTGGGGAGATTTATTTTGAGTAATTCTATTAATAAAAAATAATTTCATTATTCTATATAAAAATGTTTTTTATTTTGTCTCTTTTCTATGTTCTTGGGTTTGATATTTTTTGGTATGGTTTTACATTTATAAGTTAATTGTTTTTGTAATTTTGGGAAAACTCATTTTTAGACATTATTGTTTATATTTTAGTTTATAACTTGCACACAAGTTCCTTTTAATACATTTTTCTCTTTACTTTTTTAAAGTGTTTAAAATGGCTCTTAAACTCAACATATTTTTAGCATTTAAGAATTTTAAGGAACACATTATTTTTCAAAATGATGAAATTATTTCTCTTAAACATGAAATTAAATATCAAATCGACATTATTATTACTTTTAAAAACTCGTGTATTACTCATGCAAAGTCTATGTAAAACTCTATTAATGCTCTAAATGATAAATTTACATCTTTTACACATGATGATAATTCTAATGTCGATGAAACTATTTGTGTTTTTCAACCAAATAAAAATCATGTGAACACTCCTTCAACCAATCCCAACTTAAAACTAATTCACTCCATGAGGTACATTGGTGGAGGTCTTGGTAAATGCAAATCCGGTATACTCAAACCTATTTTATCTACTTGTAATGCAAATCTTAAAGGTCTTGGTTTTAAGGATTCCCCTGCTTCTAATGCAACATCATAATCTTATTTTTCTCCACATCGAAGGACATATAATGAAACTTATTTTGATTATACTATTTTTAGCAATAATACTTTCATTAAAAATTTTAAACCTTGTATGCATTATGGAAAAAATGGGCATCATTTCTCTAAATGTTGAAAATTGCATCCTTGCAAATCTTGTGATAAATTCATGCATGATACATTGTATTGTTGGAAAATAATAAAATATCTTATCTTTAAGGGTAAATCTATTTAGATTCCTAAAAAATATGGATCTTCTAGAGACTTTGATATATTTTCTTACGATAATTCTTCTAATG
Organism: Torreya grandis; assembly: GCA_037957365.1. Taxonomy (NCBI): domain Eukaryota; kingdom Viridiplantae; phylum Streptophyta; class Pinopsida; order Cupressales; family Taxaceae; genus Torreya; species Torreya grandis. The sequence continues at coordinate 365,708 of JARHVA010004850.1, read as the reverse complement.
CTTCACATAGAATATCTTTTGTAAGTGACACATCTTCTTTGTCTCCGTTTTGATAACTCGATATCTTTTATATATTCTTTGTTTTTTATTGCAAAGATAATATGCTTTGAGTATGTTGACTAACTTAGTTTCATGTAGGTTTATGCACTTTGTGATGGAATTTTTCTTTATTCTATTTGCCTTTACGTCTACTTTTAGTACATTATGTATGTAGATTGTATTTTGATGGCATATTGATGACTTGACTTGAAATATTAGTGTTAGCTTGCTTGTTTTGCAATTGTATGCATCATTAATCATTTTGGTTAGTTTTTGTTCCATGGCAGATTGATCACCTTGTCCAAAGAGTATTTTTGGAGATTCTTGGTGATCACATTTTTTGTCTTATAACTTTTGGCAGCGCCTTCTCTTCTTTCTTCTCTAATATTTTGTAATTCCACTTGAAAGAAGTTTATATTAAGAGAGAGATAATTATAATTTAAAATTCTTTATTTGTTTTTAAAGGTTATCTCCACTTATGTAACCTCAATTTAAGCTTAAGGGGGAGTGTTGGAGAATTAACCTTAATTTGAGTCATTTCTATAGGTTTATAGGCTTATCCCATGTCTTAGTTATGTGTGCATTTATTTATATTTGTAAATGAATTTATTTATATCTTTATGAGGTGTCACTTAGCTCACTAATCCACTTGTTGGATTTATATTTATTTTCACTTAACTTTCTCTTTCCTACATGGCACCAACTTCCCTCTCTTTGTAAGGGATTAGGACATAAATGACACACACTTGGAGGGCTTGTAAAGTCATAATGGGGTTCTATGTAACTCCCATTTTCCTCCTCTAGCTCTACAAAAGAGTGATTCCTCTCCTCTTTTCGTTACTATAATCTCTATCTCTCTCTTCTTATCTTATGCTCTTGATTCAATCATGTACTTGTTGGAGATTTTGGTTGTAAGCCTTCTAATAAGATCACATGGGTTTTTCTCTAATACGTTAGGTTTCCCACTTTAAAATCTTTATCTCATTTTTGGTTTGATATATGAGAGGTAATATTGTTCCTTACATTCATTAAATTTTTCACTCTTTATTATCATTGTTAAACATTTTTGGCATAAATCCTAATATGTATATACATTTGGAGAAGCAAAACTATGATTAAGTCTTTTTAGCCTTACTAGGTAGCCTAAGAGGTGTTAATCTTATTAACCATTATTCATAGAGTACATGAGTCTAATAAAACTATGAATTCCACAAGTTTATATTAAATATAACCCTTTAACATCCCCAAATACCATTCAAAATAATGCACTTTCTCATGTACGAACTGAGCAAAATATTGAGCTCTTCGAGATTGCACACCTACAATTTTGGACCCAATTTGAATTTTGTAGCAAAAAGAATCATTATGATGATTTAATTTTATTGAATAGGGATAAAATAGGTCTTTAAAATACTTAAATTATTCTATAATTTTATTTCTAATGTATATTACTTCTCATTTAGCTTTGGAACCTAGTTAACTCTGGCCTAAAGTTTTAGGCCTTTTTTTCTTTTTTTGGACCCTAGCCACTATTGTTTGATATTTTATTAATATTTATAGGGTTTAAATAACTATATATACATTATATATGGTCATTATTTTATAAACCAATCACATTATTCTATATCAATTGCAAGAGTGCATTTTTTTATGTCAATTACAAGGTTGACTTGTAGGTCTGTGTCTAGGCTTAGAAACTATTAAGCTTTAGAATGCATTTTAGATGAGGTCTTCTTATCCTATTCAAGTATAATATTTATTTGAATATTATTTATTTATTTATTATTTTTCATGGGTTTTAGGTCTCAACCTATACTTATAAAAATAATTACTCTATCCATCTCTTGGATGCAAACCTATAGGTCTACATTTTCCAGCCTTCCATTATTCTCAAGCCATTCTTGAGATGGATTTAAAACTCTCCAAGGAGATTTGAACCTATAAAATATTAATAGTGACCCTATTAAATTATTTTAAAACCATACATATATTTTTCAATGCAAAATAAGTGCTTTTTATTTAAGATCTCTCATAGTCTTGACACAGTCTCTCAAGATTACCTTGTTTTCTTGCATTCTGATTGTAGGTGGTTATTTTGACTCATGGAAAATGAAACTTTTATATAAACACAAATTATAGCCTAAAAGTATTTAATATTATATTTAAATACTTCTAAAATATCAAACTACCCTTAAACTTCACATTCATCACACAAAATACATTTAGAAAATAATGCTGCAAGAAGACCTATAGATACATAACAGTCTCTCATAACTAGAAATTTACCCTTGATGCTTGATTTATGTTTATTAAAGAGATTTATATGAGGAATTAAATATTTATGGATTATATTTAGAGACTCCTCAATACAATAAACATGTAAAATCAACAGAACCCTGCCTACCATCTTCACAAACTAATAAATATATGAGTTTTTTTTCCCACCACAATAATCATTCATATTAAATAAGTGTTTGAGATGATGTTGTGGAACGAATGGGATCATGAAAGTCCTAAAACATTTTTTAAAATTAAAAAATTATCTCTAAAAATTATTAAATTTCCCAAATTGAGTTAGTGGGGTTTTGTATTAGTTCTAGAGGCTCCTAGCTTCTTAATGATAGTTCATAGAGCACAAGGGATATTAAAGCAAAAAAATGCCATATATTGAGAGGGAATATGTTGAGAATTATTATAATTGGTGTCAATATTTATTTAATTTTATTTGAATGTTGATGACATTTATTTCAAGGTACATCTAGTGAAAATGCATGGTCTATGACACATGAGCTTGTGTTATTGATGTGACCAATAAGCCATGTGACCTAAAAGAATTTGAAGAAAATTTAATGTCTCTTGTATTGAGATATAATTTGAAGGGAAACTAATGATTATTATGTTTATTATTTTAAATTTTTTATATTGGTTTGATATTCTTTTTTGATAGCATCATTGAGGTAAGCATGCTTGAGTACTAGTCCTTAAGTAGAAGGTTTCTTGAGAAGCCTAGTCATAAAAAGCATAGTCATATCACAAGAATATGCATGGTGAGCATAAAAATGTATGTATAGAGGTATGTAATTATTTTGGGATCATTTAAGGCATGTGATAAAGTTTTATAAGTCTCAAAAAAAAATTCAAGATCAGTTGTCAAGTTTTGAGTGCTTGAGAAGTCTAGTCATGGCACTAATCATAACTTGTAAATTCCTAATGAGAAGCTTTAGCATGGTGTCGTGATGAGATGAATAAAAAAAGGTATAATAGGATGTATAAGGTTTATTTATCATGAATGTGAGGCATTTTATCACTTGTGAGAGTTTCAAGATGAGCTTACAAGGGTATGACCTTAAGTCCAAGTCTGCAACTAGACGAGTTCTGGACCCTACCTAACATAATGAGGTGTCATGAGGTGTTTTAATGGAATATTAAGGATTTAAATTAGTCTATTATCATGATATATGTTCATTAAGTTTTATAATGAGGTGGATAACACATGTAAATAGGTTTGAAGTTTAGTTTTAAGGCCTAATGTGATTTATAGGTCAAGGTCTAGAGAGAACAGAGAGAGATAGTAGCTAAATGAGGTATGAGATTAAGATTTCAAGATGTTTTTATCTCATATTATCATGTAAATAGGTATTATATTATTTTTCAATAATGTTTACAAGGTTTGAAATCATGGTTTGCAAGATAAGGTATGAAAAATGGTTTTGGGGTCTCTCGTGTGTACAAAATGAAGGATTCTCAACCTAAGAAGGACTTTCAAAGTTTCATTGGTACATGAAACCTCTACATGGGAAGTTGAGATATTAATTATAGATTTTTAATGTTTCTATATAATATTTCCATGCTTTATGTTTATAAATGAGGGGAAATCTTTTATGAACAATCATTAACACCAAATATAGAGTTAACCCTCTCTAAAACCTAATAATGCCCCAATGTGAAATATCTTGTTATAAAGTTATTATAATGGTTTGGTATGGATATTTAAGTTATTGGAGTTTGTTTTAAACTATCCTAGGCACCTCCAAGTGTGATTGGTTTGTCAGGTGTGTGAGTAGACCTTGTAGGAAAGTGTTAGTTTATCAAAAATTTATGATAGTAGTCAGAGTTGACCAAGTCAAAGTTTCTAAATGGATGGAGGAAAATTTTTGAGACTTTTATTTTTTTTTGATTTTGGTTTATATATATATATATATATTATCCCTCAAGTGTGATAAACCAATCATTCAAGATAACCGATCGTTAATAAGCCTAATGGTGCTAATAGTGAGAAACCCAGGCATAATTGAGATGTTTAGGGATGTGTTATCATGGAATATGGATGAATAAAAGTGAATGGATACATTTTTAAATAATTTTAAAACATTTTAATGTTTCATATAATTTTTATAGGTTAGTGGATATGATAAAAATGTTTCTCGTGAGTTGACTTGTCTGGTTTAGATGAGACAGTGAGATACAAAGGCTCTGAGATTGGCCTGCAAGATTAGTATTATTTTTTGACCATATTACCCTTCCATTTAGAAATTTTATAATTATAACATAAGATAATAAACATTAATTAGGATTATTGTAAAGTTTTCATACAATTTTTTAATTTAAAAATCACCATGAATAGTCTTCAAGGCAAACTAGCAGTTTTGGGTAAGTTGTAATGATGAGTTTGAGGCTCTATGCCTTGAATTGAAGTTTATAATACACATGATGTTATTTTTTGGTACATTTATGTTCTATACATTATTTTTATAATTTTTTAGAGTCAATTAAAGTAATTGAAATTTTGAAGCCAAAAGGGGTTTGGTTCAAGTTTGACTGTGTATACTGAAGACAATAAATTAGAATGCAAGACCAATAATTTCCCATAGATATTATGATATTTTTATTGAATTTTATTTTAAGGATGTTTAAGTATCATTTTAAATATTTTAAATTCCTTGAGTGTGTTCTTTAAGGTATCATAGTTTCATGTTTCCATGACTATTTTTTGAGGCTAGTTGGCAATTCTAAGTGGGCTATTTACAAAGAAGGATTTGAGACCTTTTTATATGAATTATGAAGAATAAATCATATGGTGATGACCCAAAGGTCATGTATCTTCTGTATATGAATTTTTTTTCCATATTTGTGTTGTCATCAAATTGTGCACCCTAGGACATTCTATGAAGCTCCTTCAATTTGATGCAACATTGAATCATCCCCCAAGTTTGTGGGAACTTGTAAGAGAGATGAGTCTCTAGGATTGAAAGGGATAGCTCCATATATATGACTTGATGTGCTTATAATACTAAAAATACCTAACATGGGTGAAAATGGAGAGAAATATACATAAATCAAACCTAAACTAGGAGGTGATATACCAAGATTTACTTTTATTCATACACTTAGGATTTTTATAATGAACTAAGACAATCAAACTAGCCTCACACCATTAATGGAGCTCCCTAGCATGAGTGTTTCTCATGAAGTAAAATATCAACTCAAAAAATGAAGGCAAGTGAAGGAAAGGTTAGATATGACACTACCAAATTCATACACACTTCAAAAGTCTATTTCAGTAGCATACACTTCATGAAACCTATTAAGAGAGAAGTCATTTGAAACAACACATTCAAGGATTACATGAAACAAGATGAACTCAATCTATACTTGACTTTCAAGATGGATCTCTTCAACACATAATTAAAATGGACTTAGAGTATAACCATCTTACTTCTTATTAGCTTAATTAAAACTCAAGGTATAATTTTGGTAGGGATTCATCATACCAAGAGTTGGAATCCTTTCAATATCCAAAATGGCTTACATTTATAGAACTTGGAGGAAGAGAGAGAAAACAGAAGTTGAAAAATCACAAATGACATGTGTCACCAAGTGAATATTAGTTATAATTACATATATAAGATAGGTGGGGTGATCTATGCCATGTAATGAAGGTGTATTTGTCTAAACAAATCATAAATATAGTGAAAAGTGGCACAAAACTTGCAAGTTTGGCATAAGAAATTGGCTATATGATTTTCCTTCCAAAACTACCCTTATCCCTATATATGGTTAGGTATGATGATTGGTTAGAGAAATAGGGGTTACCAAAAAGTCTCCACATGCATTATATTGATTCCTAACCATCCCTATTATTGTGGACATGCAAAATCATCATTAGAAATTTTAAAAGGGCTCTTTTCCATGGACATTCTCCACTTGGAATTCAAAAATCCATAATTTTCATAACTTATCCATGAAAAAGAGGAAATGACACTTTTAAAAGGCTCCCATACCTATAGTTTCAAGTAAAAACCTTTAAAAGGTCCCCCTAATTTCTTTTCACCACTTTCCTAAGTGTTCACTAGACTGGCTAAAAATGAGAGTATGGTTGGGATGATTAGAGTTTTATTCATGAGATGAAATGAATTTTTGAAGTTATTTAAAGTGTAAATAATCCTTCCAAAGTTTTTTTCATTTTCTAACTTCCTTTGTAGCTTGCATACCACTCATAATGGCCAAAACAATCCCTATTTTCCCCTGATTCATATAATTATATATAAAAAAACCATTTTTGGGATCCTATTAGAGTCCTCTAAAAATTACATGTGTGTTCGTGTCCATCCCCTTTCATTTGGATGCTATAAATTCTCTATCTCTCCAATCGGGTTAGTATGAGGGTTTTGTAAGAGTTTTGAGTGACCTGGACTCTTAACCTTTGTTCATAAATTTTGGTTTTTAAAAACCTATAAAAATTACATTTTTTTCATATTAATAACCCCTTATAACTTATATAAATGGCTCAGGGTCCCATACAAACATCCATTTAAGATATGAGTGATGGAAGTTGAGCTTTGAATGGTTTTCATGCTCTTTGAGAGGGTTTTAGTATGTTCGGAGTTAGATATGGCTTCTAGTGGAGTGTATCAACAAAAAAAAGCTTAATAACCTCTTATAATAACCTACCAACTTGTTAAAATCATTTAGAGATCTCAAAAAGATCCAAAAATGGAAGTTACCCATGTTTTGAAACAAGAGTTATGCCTTGCCAATAGGTATATTTATACTTTGTGAACCATAAGATGATAATTATCACCATAAGTTCATTAAAATATAATTAAAACATAATATTTAACCCTTTAATCATCACAAAAAACATTATATTACCTGGAAAAGGCTATAAATTGAAGTGACATCTCATTAGGGGTTGGGTTTTCATGCTTTCCTACTAGGTATGCCTGCAAACCTCCTTGTCTAGACAATATCATTGGAATTAAAAATCATAATATTATTAATAATTTTATCCCATATGTCTCCCAACTATAAAAACCTCACCAATTTATTATAGTGACCTTTGGTTCACTATCTTACTCTTTTTCCAAAAACTGCTAACTTCTTGCATGAGAGGACTGTCCTACCTCTGAGAAAAAACATAGGGTATTAGGCCTTATTTAATGGGAAAAGTGAAAAAATTTGGACCTCAAAAAGTTACTAATGACCAATTTTAATAAATTATTTCATCATATTCCAATTCCAGGTGGTCTAACCAACTCAATTTTGGCAAAAAAGGGATCAAAAACCCTATTTTTCTATGTTTTTGGTCCAAATATGCCTATAGATACTCCTTACATGAAATACCAATGCTAAAATTCCAATAAATAATATTTATCATCCTCATTAAAATATCATGAATGTTTGTAATTTTTTTGGACAGCTTGTTTGCTAATGAAACCCTTCACTTATCCCTTGCAATAAGGTTCTCCAAACCTGCCTGTATAGACTGAGACAAACTTTGAATAGGTGAAAGGTTATTTGTGCATGTAATGGTGTTTTAGGAATTAAATATCCATATTTTTATCATTATTAATCCTCATTTCATTTATTTAAACTCCCATTTTCTTGCTAAGGCAGAAAACCCTCATAGGCTCTTCCCTTGCTTATGCCCCTGTTTGATTATGACAGTGGGCATGGGATCTCTTCTTTGTTGCCTTTCTAGTATCATGGTGACCAAGGTTTAGAAACATAATATAGTCCCTTTTTTACTCACCCTCATATTCTAATGTAAGCCATTCTTCTAAACATATCCTTTTGGCCTGTTAGGCCTCTAATTTCTCTATATTTTTTGGACTGAGACAATCTACCTGTAGGTTGCTTTAGGGTGGAAATGGGAATTAAAATAGTCTTTGATTAATGATTTAGAAACTCCTTTATATCCCAAAGTAATTAGGTTTTGAATTTATATCTCCCTTAACCTAAAATTGCTCTCAACACTCCTCTAAAGTCATCATTTCATTCCATTATTAGCTTCAGTTATAGGTGATTGTGTTTCTTCATCCATTTGGGCTTGTATGTTGTTTTTAGGTGAATATATACTTGTTCATGGTTATTGGTAATATAGGAGTGTATTTTTTTTAATTAAAACCATAAAAATTTTGTAATCTTTCTCAATTTTATGACTGTTTTATATACTTAGCTCTTTTTACCTGTAAATGCTCATCACAGTCCTATGTATGGATAGAGAGCATTCATTAGGGCTAGGACATTGAATTTATATCCCTCTCATGCCCTATTGGCTTATATACACTCCTTTAACTCACTATAATCATTCCAATTTACTGGCATAACCTATAACACCATAATGGAGATCAAGGCAACTTTTTGGTCACTACTTATAGACAACACTAACTAGTTTTAGTGTGTTTGGACATATCTTCAAGGGTCTCAATAACCATTTTCCTCTCAGCATTTTGGCTTCAAACTTTTGGATATCCTTATTTGGTCTATGGAATATATTTCCACTAAATTTTAGGACTCAAATCCTCTTATAATTTCACTTTGAGAGGCCTAAAAAAACCCCTCAAGCCTATATTTGATCATTTTAGAGCAAGAAGGCCTAAAACACACTCCAACTTCCAATTTGATGTTTTGCCATATTTATTGTCAACTAAGATCATAAATAGGTTTGTATAGGCATTCTCTATGTCAAGGAACCTCAAAATAGATTGATCATCCCATTGTAACACCACCAAAAGAGCTATCTATGGCATCAACTATAAATGACATTCTCATTTCATAAGCATAACTAAGACCATTCTCCAAATTTGCTAGGTTGTAGCATATATATACATTTTCCTAACACTTCAATGCACATTAGTAATCCAAAAATGTTAAGGACCATGTCAAACCTTCAAACTTGCATTGATGATGTTAGCATGTTATAGTAGATGGAGTTTTATGACTATGCTATGGAAAGAGAAAATGAGGGAGCAAGAAAATGCAAGAAAAATGCCTTATAAGCACCAAAAGACAAATTTAAATTATTTAATACCCAACATACATTAGGAACCCCACAAAAACAATATGAAAACACCATATATAATGTGAAGAGATCATTTTCAAAGCAACTGAACTGACTGTGATTACAAACTATGCAATTTGTAAGCCAAGAAGAGGGTTTCTCACACAATTGAACTCTCAAAGACAATAAGAATAATGAAAAAATATTTAAAATCATGTAAAAATACCTATAAGAGATAAACCCATAAATCTAAATCAATAAAATATGAAACAAACTCAAAAGGAGAACCCTTCATGGTTGAACATGCATAAGAAGCTACATGGGAACAAATTGATTGTTCATGAAGGAGGAGCCACCAATCTAAGATTTAATATTATGTAAATGAATTTAACTCAAACAAATATCCACCCCTAAGAGAATTTCCTCCAACTCAAACTGTACAGCAAATAGTGAGCACTTGAAGTTGACATTCATTTGCATGCCAAGAGGAAAATGAAGAAAATTGAGTTGCAGATGCATTTTTTTGTGAAAAAAATGTGGATATAGAATTAGGGAGGTGAACAGTCACACCATCACATTTTAAAAGTGGCACACTTCCCAAGGAGGTACACAACTACCCTTTTCTAAACAACATGCCATTTCTTCAGTTATGTCAAATTATTAAAGACTTATAAGGACACATGGGGGATGAAATCATCATTTTTAACTTGGAAAAATCCCAGTAAACCCATATAAAGCATTAAATGCACTTAAAATGACCTCTAAATGAAACAAAAATGACAAATAGACCTAAGGGACTAATAACCAAAGGTAGCATAACATGAAATGACAATAATTAACCCTTAAAACACCTTATAACATCAATTTAAGCCCCTATAGACCCTAAAACTCAAGTTTTTCCCTATAGGTGCCCTCTTTTGACTAGAAATTCAAACTTGGTCAACAATTTGGTGACTCATGGGGGTAGTATGCTTGCCATACTAAATAATCTAGTAGCCTTATCATTCCATTAGGATTATGGAGTCATTTAAGGACTGAGATAAATAACAGAACTTGACTATGACCAAGATAACTAGTTACTACCACAACCACACAAAGGGAAAGGACACACACACAAAAAAAAGAAACACAGAAGACAAAAATGTGCATAAGCACTTAGGAAACACAAGATAAATTGAAACAAATATACTCAAACACTAACAAACCTGATATTAACACTTCCTCCTAGATTAAAGGGTTAGCTTGAAACATTCTTGGCTTCATGACAGAGAGGGATGAATGAGGCATGCAACCTCTTGCTCTTTGGCATCAATGCTTCTATCTTATTCATGGTGTTTAATAAGAAACAAACAACTCCAAATAGATTAGTCATAGAAATGGACTTCTCTTGAAGCTCAACAATTTCAAGTTTCTCAAAAGATTCTTCAACTTTTACCTCCAATAGTGATGCAACAAAGCTTGCATTCTTGTTTTAAATGATATTCTCAATGAGATTGGGTTTCTCTTCTTGACATATGAGGTCATTAGCTGATGCTCTTCATGTTCCAATGCATTTAAGGGTAGTTCAAAATTAGATAGAGGTATGGACTCATCTCCAAGAACTATGTCTTCTACCTTGGTTTCATGAGACTCTTTCAAGATTGCAACTTCTTAAGGAGTGACTTAAACTTCATCCTTGATAGTGTAATTCACTTCATGCTTGAGATGGTCATCTACAACTTCATGATCAGACATGGAGTCTTCTTTATCTTGGTTCAATAAGGGTGAGTTATGCTTGATATCCCTATATGTAGTTCCAATGATAAATTCTTCTTCATCATCACTTGTGGCATCCTCTTGCTCTATTGGAAACTAAATTTGTTCCTCCTTTGATGCTTCCCTTAAAAGAGTTTCTTCTTCAAGGAGAGGGATGGTGGAAGAGAGATATATAGGTCTATGGGTTGGGGATGGAGTGTGGTGGTCATGTATGATCATGGAGATGGGTGAAAGCTCTTGAATGGGCTCTTGAGGGAGAGGTAAGATAGGATGAACAATAGGAAGGATATCTTTTTCATACAATCTTTCATCATTCTCTTCATCTTCTTGAGGCTCTTCATATTTTTTTGGATATTCTTTAAAGCTGAAAATTATTCCATAGCTTCTTGAGTTTCTTATTTCTCTAACCTATCAGTACACCATTGAAAAGCCTTTCTTGCCATAGACAATCCTTCACTAATGGCATATTGATTCTCTTCTTTAACATACCCCCACATGTCCATCAAAAACCCAATTGAAACCCTTAACCAATCCACAAAACCACCAAGAGTTTCATCACAAAACTTATCTAACACACTCATATGCTTTTCCAATTCTATAAATTTTGGCATAACTTCCCACATATTTTGATAATGAGAGGTGTAATAAGCTTGGACAAAGTGATTGGGTTGTTTAACTTCTTCAAACAAGGTTTTGAAAGCTTCATATTTTACCTCCCAACTAATGGTGTTGCTTGACTCCTAATGATAAGGCTAAGGTGAATATGGATCATATGGCTGGGCAACAATAGCATACACATTTGTAAAAGGACTGGATTGACCATACGACTTCCATGACTCATAGGGAGGTAATATTCTTGATAGGACTAGTGAGAATGGTAGAAAGGGTCATGAAAGGGTTGATACAGAGGTGTATGGTAAGGATTCTCCTCATAGCCATCCATATAAACTTCATAAGTCACCTGAAAAGACAAGAATTGATCATATTTTTCATCAATATATACTTTATTTGCTTACAACTATAAATTCATTTGGAGTCACCATTGGTGTTTGCTTGGATGCTTCCAAAAGCTTATGAGAGAGAAAACACACCAACAATATTCCCACTATTTGGACCTTGTCCCATAAGGCTTGCCAAAACTATTGTCATCAAAATTTTCAATCTAGGACATTCTATGAAACTCCTTCAATTTGATGCAACATTGAATTATCCCTCAAGTTTGTGGGAACTTGTAATGGAGATGAGTCTCTAGGATTGAAAAGGGCTAGCTCCTTATATATGACTTGATGTGATTATGATACTAAAACTACCTAGCATGAGTGAAAATGGAGAGAAAGATACATAAATTAAACCTAAACTAGGACGTGATACACCAAGAGTTTATTCCATTCATACACTTAGGATTTATATAATGAACTAAGACAATCAAACTAGTCTCACACCATTAATGGAGCTCCCTACTATGAGTGTTTCTCATGAAGGTAAAGAGAAACTCAACAAATGACGGCAAGTGAAGGGAAGGTTAGATATGGCACTACCAATCTCATGCACCCTTAAAAACTATATTATAGTATCATACACTTCATGAAACCTATTAGGAGAGAAGTCATTTGCAATAACACATTTAAGGATTTCATGAAACTAGATGAACTCAATATATACTTGACTTTCAAGATGGATCACTTCAACACATAGTGAAAATGGACTTAGATTATAACCAAATTACTTATTATTAGATTAAGTAAAAATCAAGGTACAATTTTGGTAGGAATTCACCATACCAAGAGTTGTAATCCTTTCAATATCCAAAATGGCTTACATTTATAGAACTTAGAGGAAGAAAGAGAAAAGAGAAGTTGAAAAGGCACAAATGACATGTGCCATAAAGTGAATATTAGTTAAAATTAAATACAGAAGAGAGTTAGGGTGATATTTTCCATTTCATTAATGTGTTCTTGTCCAAAAAATTCATAAATATAGTGAAAAGTGGCACAAAACCTACAAGTTTGGCATAAGAAACTACCTATATATTTTGCCTTCTAAAACTACCCTTATCCCTACATATGGTCAGGTCTAATTATTGGTATGAATAATAGGGGTTAAAAAAAGTATCCACATGCATTGGATTGATCCTTGACCATCCTTGTTCTTGTGGACATGAAAAATCATCATTGGTAGTTGAAAAAGGGTTCTTTTCCATGCACCATCTACACTTGGCATTCAAAAATCATCAATTTTCATAAATAATCCATGAAAAAGAGGAGATGACACTTTTCAAAGGATCTCGTGCCATTATTTTCAATAAAAAAACCTTTAAATGGTAACCCTCATTGCTTTTCAATACTTTCCCAAGTGTTCACTAGTCTGGCTCACTGGACTGGCTAAAAGTGATATTCTGGTTGGGATACTTAGAATTTTATTCATGAGATGAAATGAATTTTGGGAGTTATCTCAAGTTTAAATTTTCCTTTCAAAGTTTTTTTCATCTTATAAATAAATTTTTATCTTGAATACCACTCAAAATATCCAAAATAAGTCATATATTCCCTCAATCCATACAATTCTATATAAACAAAAATGATTTGTGGGATCCTATTAGAGTTTAGCTCACTGGATTGGCTTAAAGTGAGAGTCTATTTTGGAAAATTAGAATTTTATTCATGATATTAAATGAATTTGAGGAGTTATCTTAAGTTTAAATCTTCCTTCCAAAGTTTTTTCATCTTCTAACTCCCTCTGCCGCTTACATACCACTCAAAATGGCCAAAACAATCCCTATTTTCCCCTAATCCATACACTTCCATAAAAAAACCATGTGTTGTATCCTCTAAGGTTCATATATAGCTTTTAGGTAGTTTCATTTCCATCCCCTTTCATTTGGATGCTTAAAATGCTCTATCTCTCTAATCAAGTCATTATGAGGGTTTTGTAATGGTTTTGAGTGACCTAGACTCTTAACCTTTGTTCATAAAGGTTAGATGTTTAAACCCTATAAAAATTCCATTTTTACCTCTTAATAACCCCATATAACTTATCTAAATGGCTCAGGGTCCCATGCAAACATCCATGAAAGATATGAGTGATGGAAGTTGTCCTTCAAATGGCTTTCATGCTCTTTGGGAGGGTTTTAGTATGTCTAGAGTTGGAGATGGATTCCAGTGGAGTTTCTTAGCCAGAAAAAAGATTAATCACCTTTGATACTTACCTACCAACATGTTCAAATAATTTTTAGATCTCAACAAGAGCCAAAAATGGAAGTTACCCCTATTTTGGAACAAGAGTTATGCCTTGCCAATAGGGGAACTTATCTGATACTTCAAGAATTGAAGTACTTTAGATGCTACCCACTGTGAGATAGAGAAAAGGGAATGCCATCCTAATAAACTATCAGGAAACCATTTTTCCCCCAGAAATGGTGGTGGGCGAATGGAGCTCTCCACCAGGAAACCAATTTTTTGCATCTTCTTCTTGGCCTTTTCTTCTTCTTGCCCCATGGTGGGATGTGGTCTTCCCTCTGAAAGCCATAGCTCCTTGCTCTCCCTATGAAGAGCTCCTTTTGCTGACTTTGGAATACAGTAGTATGGTCCACCACCATAGCTTGATGTTTTACTAGTTTAGTCTAGCACTCGCTTTGATTGTCAGCATCACACCCCTTACACACCGTTAGCTCAACATCTCCTTTGGTGTGAAGGAGTTTGACCTCTTCATCCTGAGTAGTCTTCAATCCAAGAAACAAAGATCTGCATCTAGCTATATAAGAATTGTTGCCATTAGATTCTAGGATCCAAGCATCATCAGGAGCTGATCTTTCATCAAATTTCTCTTCATTGGAGATGGAAGATCCTTCTTGATTTATACTGTGCCCTACTAATTCTTATGATGCCCTATTTAGATCAAATCTTGGATTGTTGGCTATGGGACTTTCATTGGCTGAGACATGAGCATCATCTGTGGTTAAGAAGTAATTACCCCTACCTAAAGGCTCAAACAAAATTTGAGCTCTAGGGGCCGATGTTTGGGTGACCATAATTTCTGTCTCAGATAGGTCCGCACCTAGTTCTTCACCAATGTTTAATTTCTCAAGATTGGCTTGCAGGGATTCAAACTTAGTCATTTGAATTTCAAATTTCTTGACATGATCAACTATGTCAAATGAGTGAGAAAGACTTGGAAGAGAGGATGGGAGCTCATATTTTTAGTTTTTGGGAAGGGGAGGACTGGTCTGTAAATTTGAAGTAGAAGGTGCAGAGATGTTTGATGTACTTACTTCTTTGGAAATCAATGGGTCCTTCAACTGGAAAGGGAGAGGGGTTCTCTGCTCAAAAATTGAAATCACTGGTTGGGGTCACTCCTCTATCTTTTCTTTGTCGGCCTACTGGGCTAACTGATTCTCAGACCAAGTGAATATTGTGTTTGATCCTTCAACTTCTTCACTTTCACTCTTGGGTTCATCCTGGTAATTTAGGAAACCAATGTGAGAGTCACCATCTGATTCTTCTTGCTCCTCCCTGAAGAGATCAACACCATTTTCTTACTCAAACTTAGATTGGAAATAGGAAACATGTTCTGTTTCCAAATATCCAACTGCTGAGTTGGTTAGAGGTGCTTCAAGGGCAAGGTTCCTCTATGGGGGAGGAAGATGATTTGGTTGCCCTTGACTTCTACTAGCATAGCCTTGATATGGATGATTAGGGAATGTCCTCCTTGGTGCATCTCTATACAGAGGAGTAGAAGACATACTTTGTGCCATTTGCCTTTTCAAGGCCAGTAATTCATTTGCCAGCTTTTGGACCATTGGGTCAGTGGTGGCTGTGGGTGAGTATCCAGAAGATGAAGAAGGTTTATCTCTATTAAGATCTCTCTTTATCTTTCCTACCAAGATAAGGTCATCTTTTACCTCAATATCCAAGTCCTGAGTAGTAGCAAGGTCTATGTGGCTAGCTCATCTCAGTGAAAAAATCACTTCAGTTAGTTGTGAGTTGATGAAGAAGCACTTGAAGTTTTGAGGCATCAGCTGGGCAACCATGGGAATCCTATGCCTTAGCTTGTTGAACCTGGAAATGAACTACATCATATGTTCATTAGGCTCCTTCTCCATCTGTGTGAGTTGGGCTAGCAAGGCATGTGCATCTTTTGTAGGCTTGAACCTTGCTTTGAACTTAGCTTTAAGAGTATCCCAGTCAGCTTGTAGATGGTAGAACCAGTCTGTAGCAGCACCTTACAGTGTCTCCATAAAAATCTTGACTACCACGTCATTGAATTTTACCCCTATAACACCACATGCTATGCTAAAGGCTGCAATTTGTTCATCAGGGTGAACTATCCCATCACCAAAGAATTTGGGGAAATTCTTTCTTGAACTACGTGGGAGTTCATGCAGAGGTGGAGTCAAGTTAAGTGGACCAAAAGAATTACCCTAGGGGCCTCAAACTACCATGATTTAATTATGAAAAATAGGGATAACAAATCTAGATGGAGTGGCCAGATTGTAGAACAAAAATGGAAAAGAAACTGGCCCTACTTCAGCTTAAAGCTTGAGGCTTCAAACTGCGCTTTCTTTCCCAACAACTCTAGTTTTGCAGACTAGATAATATAATAGAGATGGAGGAAAATGGTAAGGCTATAATGATATTGGGTAAGACCCAGATGGGATTCACCAGAATCTATAATGGATAAGGTGATAATGATAATGGGTAAGACACAGGTGATGTTTCAATCTGAAACTTGAGGTTTTAAATTGCACAAAATTATTGTGTCCCCAGTGGAGTCGCCAAAATTTTTTGGGTGAATATTTTGTCGGCTAGCTAATTGGTGACCAAATAAGTTCCTATCACCACAGCACAGGGATATGGGTCATCCGAATGTGTAGGTTTACTACATCACAAGGGGACAAATCTCTCCTCTCATCAAGGGGAGGTTCTCTATTAAATATGTGGAGGTTATATACTATATATATAAGCAGAAAATAAGACACAGGGGTAGGATAAACCATCCATCTCTCTTTTTTCAGAGATGATGCTGATAAACAAGGAAGAAATCTTGGGTGATGGGGAAGGTACTTCTCTTCTTTCAAAATCAAATTTCAGCCAAGAGCCAGATTCTTTCCTAAATAGTAGAAATCCTGGTGCAATGATAGAAGGCACTTCTCTTCTTATAAAAGTGTTCTTTAGTAGGTAGTAGGAATCTCTCAGGTATCAAGTAATCAATAATGGGGGTTCTAAGTGACTAGCAACCTGAGAGAGAAAAATGAAGAATAATGTGGGCACCACATCATCCCAAGGCTCTTTACACAGGAAAGGAAAATGCAAACACACTGAAGGTATTTATTGGGGCACAACGTCATCCCACAGTTGGCCTTTAGGACACCTTCCTGATCACCTCCACTAGTTCTACTTGTTAAATCAAATTGAAAAGAAAGATCCCAGGAAATAGACATATGAACAATCTCCTAAGCACAAGCTATAACAACACAAAGTATAAAAGTAACTTGTTTTCTCATTCAAATAAAATAATATGAATTACAATCTGATCTCAAAGTCTCAGTAATTCCTTTCAATTTGGGCAGAGTTTTGCTTCTGATAATCAAAAATATCTCCCTTCAAATGATACAAGAGATTACATTATATAGAGGTCTGAGGGAGGCTTGGCACTTTATCCCATGGAGTGACCCATTTGGTGCATTCAATGCCTTGGATGCATTTTGGTCTTATTAGGAAGGGCCATGCTAGAGCAGGGTGGCTGCCTTAACTATGGCATGTCGATTGATCTCTAGTGCCTCATCTTGAGCCTGAATCTCTCATTCCATCACCTTCTTAGCCATGCAATTGTCTATTCTGCCTTTATCTCACAAGGGACAAATAGATGGTGATTTCAATGTTTGCCTCTTTGTCTCTTCCTTCTCTTGGTCTAGCCTTAGGCTTTTCAAATGTATTCGGGTCTATGCCTTAAGTTTGTTGGAATCAACAGACACTTCATTGCGACAAATTTGATGTTTGCGGGCCCGTCATGATTCCCAGCAACTCCTTTGTGTCTTTCTCACTTACCATGGTCACTTTCCACTATGATGCAGGTGAGGACATGTGGTGGCATCCATAGCTTTGAAATAGGCTTATCAAAATAAGATTTGAAATTGGTTAGTGACTGAGGTGGGCACAGATGCAAACACATGGAAGCTTCTACCACATTGGGTCAAGACACACGATGGGTTCCACTCTATGTAGCTTCATTCAAGACTATGTCTCAGCTTGTGACACTTGGCAACATCTGCTGCTCTTTGAGGTTCAAACTTTTCCTGAAGGGAACTTGCTCTTCGGGGTCTTCTAAGTGGCCTTCGAGCTTTGATCCTTAGGCGGGCTGTTGTCCCTTTCATTTCCTTTAGACAAAATGTTTGAAGGAATTCCTTCAGATAATTCATCTGAAGGAAACCTTTCCTTGGCTCTATATGTGCCTTGGTATTGTGAGTGCCCCTTTCCTTTGACATGTGGCACCTTCTGCTCTTTAAACAAGTGCCATGTGGCATCTTCTATAGGAATAGGTGAGGACACGTGGCATCTTCTGCTATTGACACTTGGCATCATCTATCTCCTCAGTCATTTGTGACATCATAGAAATGTTTGGGGCTTAGTTGGGCTCTTGCAGATGATGACACTTGCCAGACTCTACCAATCTCTGGGGCCCGCCATGGTCTTTAATGAAAACAAAAAGTAGAAGAAAGAAGCCACAAATAATGACACTTGTCAGCTTCCATCGAGCTTTGGAGGGGACACGTGGCCACTTTCGCTATTCTTAGATGAATACATTGAGGCCTTCCATAGTTGCCACTTGTCACCATCTATGGGACTCTAAGAAACTTATCTAAAGAAGCCTCATAGCTTATGAAAATGCTGGAGACACGGACACTGACATGTGGCAGTTTTTGCTACACTAATATGGGACACGTGGTGTGGTCTGAATACTTTAAACAGTCACATAGACGTAGACACATGGCAGCTTCCACTTTAATTTAGTCATTCACCTAGGGGCCCACCATGTTCTTTGCTCAAAATAGTGAAGCTAAGGGAAGAGACTATAGATATTGGCACTTGGAGGCTTCTGAAAAGCTTCAGAGGGACACGTAGCATCATCGACCAATTCTCAAAAACAAAGCATAAAGGGGTTCAGCCGATGACACTTGGTAGCAACCGCTTGACTCTTTCTATTGCATGCATTTCTCTTCATAACTAAGGAAGTCTTTAAACCTTTGAACCCAACGCGTTAAACTAATTAAATGTTAAACCCGTTGAACTGATGAACCAAAATGGTTCAATGGTTCAATCTTTTGAGACTCGTTAAGTGCTTGGGGCCATGAAACTTTGAAACGATTAAACTTTGAACTTTGTCAAATGTGCCTAGCTCTTGTTGAAGACGTTGAACCTTTGAACCTACTAATCTTGTTGCTAAAAAAACGTTGAAAAAATGAGGAATTTGAAAGCCCCTAAATAAATTTTGAGAAGGGGAAGAGAGGAATTTTGGCCCTGTAAGTCCAAGAATAGCTCGTATGTTGTTCCAAAAATGATTGACACTTTTGGGGACCAACACTATACAAGTGTCTTTTTCTCTCTTTAGTCAAGAAAACTATTTTTTTATAAACAACATGCCATTTATGCAGTGCCCAAGGATGATGTTACCAAGGAAGGACCTGCTGGAAAGGAAAAGCTTAAAGATATGGTTCCTCCAAAGATGACAACCTTCATAAACGATGCAACACAAGTAAGTAAATCCAAGCCAGAGCCTTTCTATTTGACTCTGATCATTGGAAAGAAACTTTGGCATAATGCATTGATAGATTTAGGAGCTAGCACAACTGTGATGCCCAAGCAAATAGCTGATGCCTTAAAAATAAATTATGAACCGCTTGTAAAAGGAGTTATGCGACTAGATGGCAAAATGGTGCAAACCATAGGGAGGATTAAATAACTCCCTTTATAGTTATACACCCATCCCAATGTAATTATCAACTAGGATATAGTTGTCATAAATATCCCTCCTATCTTTGGTTTATGTTTATCCAGAGACTTTACAACAAAGATGGGAG
Organism: Torreya grandis; assembly: GCA_037957365.1. Classification (NCBI taxonomy): domain Eukaryota; kingdom Viridiplantae; phylum Streptophyta; class Pinopsida; order Cupressales; family Taxaceae; genus Torreya; species Torreya grandis. Next base: position 345,558 of record JARHVA010004850.1, on the reverse strand, counting down.
GATACATGTCTCTTGACTAGTCCCACCTCATCCTAAGAACCAGATATGGTTCGAAGATGAAAATTCTATTTGAACCATTATCCAAGGACCACATCACCAATGAACCAACAACAAGATTAGAAGAAGATCATGCCATGTTGAACACAGAAGAAATAAATTTTGTTGAAGAACTAGGCGACTAGACTGAGCATGATCAAGAAGAAGAAAACAACCAGTTATTGGCTATGATGCTTATCGACCTGTATAGAAACTATGACTCTACTAGTTTGGGGATGTATGTCATCTTTGATGAGGATCAGGTGATCCCAAATGTTATAAGGAAGGAGGCACCTACTACTCAAGATTCAGAGGTTTGGACTTTGAATTTTGATGGAGCTAGAAGTAGACATGGTGCTGGAGTAGGAATTTGTCTTACTACTCCAAATGGTGATAAAATTTTAAGGGCTATCCGATTCCAATTTTATTTCACTAACAATGATGTAGAATATGAATCTCTAGTACATGGGCTCCTGTTAGCCAAGAAAAAAGGAATAAAGAACCTAAAAGTAAAAGGGGATTTAGAGCTAGTAGTGAAGCAAATACAGGGAAAGACAACAGAAAAGAATGTGAGAATGAGATCCTACAGGCATAGGATTTGGGATTTGATAGAAGATTTTGAAGCCTTCAATATTGAGATAATCCCTAGAAGTCAAAACTTTGAGGCTAATAGGATGGCTTAGATTTGCTCACATTTTAACCCAGTAACTAGCTTATCGATTAACAATGAGTCAGTAAAGGTTATAGTGAGGCCAACCATCCCAGACAATGACCAAAATTGGCAAGTGTTTGAAAATGATGCCCAGGTGGTCTCCTTCTTACAACAATTAGATGAGTTCACAGATCAGTTGCAAGCTAAAATTGAAGAGGAATATGATGATCATATTATTGAATTGAGGACTAATAAGATCCCTAAGGGATTGATCACCTTAGAAAGTTTATTTGACCCAGAGGATGCAAGCATGGGGAAGAAAAGGTTACAGGTAGATCAAGCAGACTATTCTGAGGTAGAGATGAGTGATGGAAAAAGTCTAAAGGTCAAAAATTCTACAACTCAAGAGGAGAAAGAAAAATTAATCGAGTTGTGTCAAAGGTATGACAGAGTCATAGCTTGGAGCTATGAAGACCTTCATGGATACAACAGAGATATTATCCAGCACACCATAGAATTAACTAAAGGGTCCAAACCCATCAGGCAGAAAAAAGACCAATAAATCCAAGGATAGAGCCTCTAATGGTAGATGAGTTGCATAAACTTCTAGATTCCAAAATAATATTTCTAATCAAACACTCAACCTGGGTATCTAATCTAGTCCCAGTTAGGAAAAGAAATGGGGCTGTAAGGCTATGTGTAGATTTTAGAGATCTAAATAGAGCATCTCTTAAAGACCACTATCCCTTGCCCTCCATGGAACAAATTTTGCAAACTATGGCTAGATCGGAGAGGTTTTCTTTACTTGATGGTTTCTCTAGGTATAATCAGATTTGGCTAGCTGAGGAAGACCGATATAAAACTGCTTTTACTACCAAATGGGGGACATTTGCCTACGTGAAGATGCCATTTGACTTATCCAATGCAGGAGCCACTTTTCAACAGGATATGGATATAGCCTTTGGTGAACTTATAAACAAAGTCATTTTGGTCTACCTGGATGACCTTACTATTTTTTCAAAAAATGTTGATGATCATTTTGATCATCTAGAGTCTGTTTTCAAGAAATGTCAAGATTTTGGGATATCTTTGAATCCCAAGAAGTGTATTTTTGATGTACCTTAGGGTAAACTATTGGGGCACATAGTGTCTAAGGAAGGGGTTTTTATAGACCCTGAGAGGATCACAGCTATAATGGACCTACCTCTCCTAGCCAATAAAAAGGGAGTCCAATCCTTTTTGGGGAAGATCAATTTTGTCAGTAAATTCATATCTAATTTTGCAGGCTTGGTTAGGCTAATGACACTCTTACTTAAAAAAGATCTGGTCTTCAAGTGGACTACAGAAGGAAGGAAAGCTTTCGAGGGGGTCAAGGAGGCTATCTCAACAACCCCAGTGCTAAAAAACCCAGATTTTCCATGCCTTTCGTAATGTATGTCTATGGAGGGGAGTCAAGTATTACTGCTATCCCAACCCAAAAGAATGACAGGCTGGAGGGGGAACACCCAATAGCCTTTTTCTCAAGAACTCTCAGAGATTATGAGACTAGGTACAATTTTGTGGAAAGACAAGCCTATGCTATGGTGAAAGCCCTCAAGAAATTTAGGCACCTGATATTAGAGAGAAAAATTTTGATACTCGTGGCTCACCCAAGTGTCAGAGAATACGTCATGGAGGGAGAGATTACTGAGAAAAGAGCCAATTGGATCACTAATATCCTTGAATATGATGTAGAGGTTAGACCCACCAAGCTAGTAAGGGGTAGGGGTCTATGCCAATATATCACCCAAGAGCTGGAAGAGATGTTACCTGAGGAAGCAGATTTAGAAGAAGAGTCAGAGACAATGCTAAAGTTACAAGAGGTTGATCCAGAATCTTGGGTCACTAGCAGGACACAATTTATGAAAAATGGGATTTATCTGAAAGAAGTCCCTTGAAATAAGAGGAGGTATTATATGATATAGGGAGTTCACTTTGTCCTAATCAAACAAGTCCTTTTTAGAAGGAACTCTAATGGAAAATTATTAAGATGTGTGGAACAGGCTGAAGCCAAGAAGATACTACATGAAATGCATCATGGAGCATCAGGGGGCATTTGTTTTGCAAAGACCACAGCTATAAAGATAAGCAAGGTAGGATATTTCTGGCCTACTTTGTTTACAAATTATTATCAGCTAGTTAGAAAATGTCAATCCTGACATATTATACAGGGATGAGGAGAAATGCAGCCATGCCCCTCAGTCCTATAGTCGTGGATGAACTCTTCGCTCAATGGGGTCTTGACTTCATTGGGATGATAAATCCAGTATCTAGCATGGGTCACAAATGGATATTGACTACCATAGACTATTTCACCAAGTGGACCGAGGTAGTCCCACTTAAAGAAGTAATAGAAAATATGATCTTAGATTTTCTAGGAGATATTACTACTCGCTTTGGGGCTCCCCACACCATCATATCAAATAATGCCAAAGCATTCTTAGGGTCTAGAGTATCTGACTTTGCCTTAAGAAATGGAATATATATAAAAACTTCATCTAACTATTACTCTTAAGGTAATGGTCTGGTAGAGTCGACCAACAAGAACCTGATAAGACTCATCAAAAGGATAGGTGCTGACCATCACAAAGAGTGGCATAAAGTGCTTAATCTGGCACTATGGGCTGATAGAATCACGCCCAAATAGGTAATCAAAATGTCTCCATATGAACTGGTATATGGAAAGTCTGTCATGATTCCCCTAAGCTTGAAGATCCTTGCTCTTCAGCTGATTAAATAAATCAAGATTGAAGAAAATGGCCCCATGCAGGTCAGACTCACAAAACTTCTGGAAGTTCAAGAAAAGAGGAACATAGCCCATGATTCATTGATCGAGCACCAAGGAATGGTTAAGAATTGTTTTGATAAAATGACTTCAAATCCTAATTTTGAAGAAGGCTCGATTGTTTTGAAGTGGGATGCGAGGGCCACTAAGCCAGGTCAGCATACCAAATTTGAAGCACTATGGACTGGTCCATATAAAATTCACATGTGCAAAGAGAAGAATTCTTTTCGAGCTAGAGTCGATGGAAGGAGAACTTGAAGAGATTCCTGTAAATGAAATCTATTTGAAGTATTTTTATTGACTTGGGTCTCTCATGTATTATAGTTAAATAGTTTCCCTTCTTTGCATTGTTTTCCCTTGTTTTCCTGCTCTGCTTTAAATAAGTGTTTTAAACGTTTGTCGACGGCTCTTTTGAAGCTGTAATTTTCATGATTTTAATCTAGTGGAAGGTGGAGTTTCTTTTTGAGCAGGCTCAAAAGTCTTGAGGGTCACCAGTAACTGTGGAGTAATTTTTTTTACTCTACGTAGCACTTAAGTTTTCAGTCGAGCACTGCAGTTTTGGTTCTAGCAATACCTTGATCGTAGTAGTAGAGTTAGAGCAAGGCATCTTTTCATTCTCCATCAAATGTCAAAATGCAGTGGAGGCTACCAAGTGGTGCCATTCAAGCATGGGCCTTTCCTTCTCTTTGATTCCTTGTTCCAATTTTGTGCTAAGTATCAAGTTCACACAAAAGCCATCGCATGTCGCCCACCAAAGAATGAAGCCGACCAACTGGCATCCTCTGAGCTCCTTTTGTAACTTTATAGAGAGTCACAAAATGTGCCATGTATCTAGTAGCAGTTAAGCATAATGCGCCACATGTCAGCGTCTAAGCCTCATAGAGGCGCCTGTGTTTCATTCTACCCTTTGGCAAAGACTTTCAACAGACCAAGTAGCATAGAAAGTGGAAGGTGCCAGGTGGCAGTTGTAAAGACCCTAAAATCCCCTTTTTGAAGAAATGGTAGAAGTCACCATGTATCGACTATTGAGAGGCTTTGTTTCAATGCGTGGGTCTAGTGCCCTCCTATTAACACATAAAGGCATCACTTCATTTTGCTTAACTACTGAAGTACAATGGAGGCCGCCAAGTGGCACTCTCTGAGTCCCTCTCTACTCCATCACTAGCAAAAGTGGAAGGCACCACACACCCCTAGATGAAGAAGTAGAAGATGCCACGCATCTTCCCAAAAGCAGCGGAGGCTGCCATGTGCCAATTTTCAAAGAAACCATCTTTGAGCTTCATTGTTGAAAAAAGGTTGTGGTGGGCCCCGGGTGTTACTTCAAAGTCCATGAAAGCTACCAAGTGTCACCATTCATAAAAGGTCTGGTATGAGCCCCGAATAAAATTACACCACAGAATTGCCAAAGAAAAGCAGAAAGGGCCGCATGTATTCGAAAATCTGGCAGAAAATGCCAAGCGTCATTTTCTGATGCCTTTTCAGTGATAGGAGGATTTTTAGGAAATTGACTAAGTGTTCTCCCATTTCAACATAATGAAAGGTTTCGTGTACCTGTTGCGAGAAGGGTGAAATAGAGGGAAAATTGGTTGGAATTAATTGGAGTAGATGGAACAGTTCTTTGGGTAGATTTTTGGAGCCCCCCAAAGCATTGAAGACGCCGTCTATTTGTCCTCGGGGAGGGAAGGATGAAGAAGAATTGCACAGGAAGTGGAGTGATCTGGGAGGCACCTGAGGCTATATAAGTAGGATTGTAAAAAAGGAAAAAATGGGGAAATTTTTCTCATAGTTTCAACTTCTTGTAATTTTGACTAGTAATATCATTTGCTCTTGTCTTAATTTTCTTAAGTTGTAAGGTTGATGTAATTGTGCATGTTTTTGTGCCCTTTACGTGGCTAAATGAATTAAGGAAGTTTAACCTCCATGCCTTCGTTGGTGTTATTCATGTCATTTGCAAATTAGTCTATTCTGTAGATTTTCTAGTGTTGTGATTGGAAATATTATTTGCTTTTGTCTCATTTTCTAGAGTCTAAAGTTATACATAACTGTGCGTGACTTCTGTACCTCTTATGTGAGTAAAGGATTCTATTAAGAAGATTGAACACTATGCCCTTGTTGACAATTCATGTATCTCAGCAAAAGACTCCCTAGTGTTGAGCCTCTATTTATGTTATCCTAATCTTTTACATTGATCATGCACTTGTCTGCTCTTAAATGTAATAGAATCATATAATAGTCTCATTGTGCTCAGGATAGGACTAGGATTATACTCAGGTGCATCACCATAGTTAGGTTTTAATTCCTGCATTTTTGCGTTCCTGTTTAGTCTCTTATCCCTTTTCCCCAACACCTAACCAACAAAAGAGACCAACTTATTTAAAACCTGGAGGTTGTTCCAAGCCGCATTGTCCCACAGCTTGAAACTTCCCATTGTTGATTGGCTAAGACCCAGCGCAATTTTATGCCATCAACAATGACGATGCAAAAGCTATTTTATTGAATAGCATGCCAGCTAGTTACTTTAATATGGTTTTTACATTGAGTAAAGTTAATCTTAATTTAGAAGATCTCATTTCTTCTTTACTTGAGGAAGAAAAAATAACTATGGTTGTTGAATCAGAGGAAACTGCAATGTATGGTAGAAACAAAAAATAAAAGGGATCTGTTAAGAATAAATTCAAATAGGGATCATCTTCTAAAATTAAAAGAAAAAAAACTCACTTATTACTATTGTAAACACCCTGGTCATATATCTACAAATTGTAGGAAAAGAGCACAAGATTTACTAGATGGAAAACTACATGAAAATACCATTGCCAAAGATGAAGAGGAAGAAAATGAAGAACAAATAAATACTACTAACACATATAATGTAAGTGATGAAGATTATATTTATTAGATAACTTTCCATTGGAGGATAGATTTTACACGGAGGAAGGAGGTCTTTCAGTGACCTCTCGTTAGTCGCCAATGAGGGGGCCACATATAGCTTTGGTGATTTTTGTTTTTACAATTGTGTATAGTGTGGTGTGTTTATTTTCTACATGTGTGTCAAAATAAGAATAGAAGAGTAATGTATGTTCATGATATGTTCACTTGTGTGTATTATTTTGTAACCCTTTTCATAGTAACATTATAGAATATTGATAAAAAAAATATTGTAGTAATCATGCTGTGAAGGTTTTTGGTAAACCAGGAAAACCATTTTTAAGGTTTTTGGTAAACCTGTGAAAACCAATTGTGAAAGGTTATCGGTAAACTTGCAAAACTAATTGGGTATGGTTATTGGTCATTACAGAGAAAAACATTAGTAAGATGATCTTGAGCACACAAAGGTGGCACGCTACAATCAAAGAATGAGATATGTTTTAGAATGTAAAAGCTAAGGGGGGGACTATTAGGAATTTAGCTTTTATATTTGGGTATTTACCAAGAGGTAAATAGAATATTTGAGTTAGTATTTGTTTAATATCAAAATATTGTTATAGAATAATATTACAATAATATATTAAATTATTATTTTGATATATTTTTATGAGTTATTATCTATTCTTCAAGTTTACCTGAAGAATAGATTCCCTTGATCTTGTGAAGTCTTTAATGAGTTATAAATAGATTCATTGCATTTTATATTGTTTACGTGTACTTCTTGCATTTTGTGAAATATTCCATGGAGTTCATCATGTTCTTACTTATCCCCTATTATAATAAGCCACTAAAAAAAATATCTCATGCTACTTAAAATTTTTTATGCCTCTGCATATAATGTTGAGGATTGCCATGTAATTGATGAAATCCATGAGGCACAAGACTGGGACTTGTGATAAAATACAACTAGGCCTTCCAATCAAGGTCATGATGGATATGGAAATCACAAGTATAGAGGATGTGGGAATGGATGAGGTGGTGGATGGTTTCTTCCATGCACTAACTACAAGTGTGGTTCACCAGAACACTATCAGTGTGATTTCCAAATCTTTCCTACCTATGGGAATTGTCACGATGAGAATAAGGTTGAGGAATGTCTAGATATTTATACCATCTTTACACAAAAAATAAGGCTGAGAAGGGTGATGGAATGATAATATTGGTGAAAACCATAGATAAATGGGTTCCTGAAGGATTAAGACAATATATTATTGTTCCAAATGTGGATGTCACTACATGTAGTGGCGCCAACATTAGACCAATTGCCCCCATATCAAAGAATCTACCTAGATATGAGCTGAGGGGAATTGAAGAAAAAATGATGCATATTGAGGAAACCTATGGAAAATATCCTAATATCTCATGCTAAAAATAAATACTAAAATAATCCATGGAGGTGATTTGGAATTTACAAGGTGAGCTTCAGCTTGCATAGGACCTAGAGGCCAAATAAAAATAAGATCAATATTAGCAAACTAATGTTAAGAATGAAGGGAGCGATCTCACTGAAATATTATCCCTTATACATATTTAAGTAATCTTTCTATTGTTAAAGATTATTTTAATATGATATGTTAGTATACAGTTTATAGTACATACACCCCACTTGTCCATGGTCGTGAGGTAAGAACCATGCAAAAAATAGGTATGATTGGGAGTTGCTCATTGATGCACCTATTGATTGATGGTTAATTTGTGATATCTTATTTCATACAGGAGTGGAAGTTAATATCCTTAAAAAAAACTTGGTGAAATATGGGGAGTCTAATGTTGAAACCCTCTCTTTATCTATTGTTTACAAAAAACAAGAATCGTGCACAACTATTAATAATTATAAACAATGTCTCTATTGATATATTAGGCATCAAGTTTCATGCCAATTTCTAGGTGATTTATCTAGTCAACCATGGTGTTATGTGAATAATGCAAATAATGCAAATATATGGTAAAAGAAGCATTTCATGAGCTTCAAGAATGGTAAGTAGTGTGTGGTTATCCCATTATATGGTGATCAAGGTTCGCCATATGTGAAAAGTGTGAATATTGATGAGATCAACCACATTTTTAACATCATAACACAAGGGTATGATCATTTTGAACCAAACATGAAAGGGATTTTGGATTGGGAGCTTGGGAAGATGCACAATCCATTTTAAATACTACGAGTGTCATGTGCGACTAATGGGTGCATGAGTGAAGTCACTGGAACATAATGTGGTATGGTAAATATGAAATAGGGTACCATCACCATGTGAGGTCCTCAATACTCCAAGCATAGAGCCAATGTATAATGCAATAATATGTAGGTTTCATGCATCCACACTTTTTCATTCCTTTCACCAAACCTATGGCTAGTTTAATCTTTGTATTGGATCCACCATGTAATCCTGGAGGATGATACTTTTATGGTAGAATGTGTGAAAAAACTTTACAGTGATAAAAGACTTGTGATTCTAAAGTTATTTAAATAATGTTTTGTCAATAGTGACTCTAACAATCAATATGAATAAGTCTGGATGGCACATAATTAGAGATTTTATGTACAAAAGGTGGGGGGCGGGGGGTTATGCACAAAAATGTCAAAGTACTTACTGGTGAGATTTTAGACCACCTAGACGAATAAATTTCTTAAGGTAAACATTAGGTATTTGACCACAAAAATGATAAGCATAAATCCTATAAAGATCCTCTTAAGATGCGAAAGGTCAACACTAGATTTATGTAGGGACCAAAGATCACTATTATAGGTTACTATTAAATAGGTGAATAATAAACTTTTATTGTGGAGCTGTTGTGTGAATATCAAAATATCTTCCCAAATGCTATAATAAAATGAAGGGAATCTATTATTCCCTTGGATGAATGAAGATCAAGCTAGTTGAGGGTGCCATACCAAACCATATCTTATGAATCATAATCTATGCACCAAAGTAAAGAAACAAATATACAATATGTTAGTTGCATGTGTTATTTATCTAGTGGAGGCATCTGAGTGCGTTAGTCCCATGGTAATAAGTATTAATAAATATGGGAGCATCTAGAAATGTGTAAACTTCAATGTGTTAATTGTTGCATAAGTCATAAATCCATTTCATTCTCCCTACACTAAAGAGATACTTGAAGGGGTGGCTGGGTGATAAATTTACACATTCATTGATGTATTTTCTAGTTACTATCAGGGTCAGATTGTCGATGATGATAAAACCAATACTGCCTTTACAATTGAATGGGGATTTTTTTTTCCTATAATTTTATTGTGTTTGGGCTCAAAAATTCACTAGATGTTTTCTCTCGCATTATCATCATGGGATTCTTTTAAATATATTATCCATCAGTTTATTCAAGTATATCTCGCTGACTAAATTTTTTATGGACTACTAAAGGACCACCACGATAACCTCTGACCAATGCTTAAATGATACTATCAATTGCAGTTATATTTGAGCTCAAATAAATGTGTCTTTAAAACACCATTTCGTATATTTCTCAACCATGTCATATACAAGCAAGGTCTTCTTATTGATCCTATCAAAGTGGATATCATTTTATAATTAGAAACACCAATTAATCAATGAGACATACATGTGTTCTTGGGGCATATGGCTAATCCTAAAAATTATTTCGTGACTATGAAATATCAAGTGTCTCTCGAAGAACTACTGTGCAAATATGGACCCTTTGCTTGGACTGAGCATCAATTTTTTTTTTAGTGTCCTAAAGCAGAAACTAACCAATGCACTAATACTCCATTTTATGGATTAGAGCACCCAATTTCATGTTCATTTGGATGCATCCAATACTAACATTGATGAATTTCTGGCCTAGTCTGGCAATGATAATATTGACCACCCTATTTACTTTGCTAAAAATAATTTAACTTCAACTAAGTATAACTACACAACCACTTAGCATGAGGTACTGACTATGGTCTATGTGTTGTATAAATTTATCATGCACCAAGTTACAACACCTTTTTAATTTTTCACCAACCATGAAGCACTTAGATGTATTTGAACAAATTGGTGCTCCATGGCAGAATCTGAAGATGGATTGTGTTATTTAAAGAATTCAAGTTATCCATGGTAATGAATCCAAGAAAATAAAATTCATGGCTAGATCACTTATCATGAGGAACATCCATTGAAGATGCATAGAGAATTTAATATGGTATGCATGACACACATTTATACCATATTTAGTGCATTCCTGAGGAACTCATAGAAATTGCAACTTTTCTTACTTCCAATGTAACAGTGAGTAGGGTTCAACAATCCAATAACGTATAAAAAATCAATGTCTAAGGTCAAACATTTTACAAATATCAAATTATTTTCTAGAGAAATATGTGACTTGCTTAATCCAATTTCCCTCCTTTGACTTGAACTACTCCTCCTTTGACATGTGGAGATGACCGCTTAAATGCAAAACTACATACCAAGATTTTTGGTTATAGACAACGTACCAATCCATAACAACATCGATAGGTCTCTTTCAAAAAAACCTACTCAAAATCTTCAATCTATTTTTAATTAAATTATGGACCAAAATGACCTCCTCTATAACCTAGTCCACAATATTTTAACTATCATATAAAAGTAACAATGCGAGAAGGAATTTATAAACACAACAAATTAACTAAAGATTTACGTCATCTTTTTTACCTTCTGAATTTTTATGAAGCTAATACTACATTCCCTTCATCATTTGATTTACTATTTGTGACTGCAAAAAGGGTTTTCCTTTTATACTCTACTACATATATTTAAAAATACATATATAAATACAGTAATGCAGTAATTACATTTAGCCCTAACGAATATTTTTCAACAGTAAAATGTGTTGCTTTTAATTTAAAGTGACCCCGCAACATGAAATCTTGACATGAAGCAGTGATAATTGTTGGTGTAGGATATTAATTATTCTATTCACTTATTAAATGAATAATTCCTACACTTGTAGCTTTAGCTTACTTAGGTGTGATAAGAGGTTAAGAGGGTGAGTTCCACTTGGAGTTCCGTTGTGTACCATGGTGAGTTCTCTTTCGAGTTCTATAGTGAGTTACATGTACTCATTTCCATCTTGAGTTCTTCAGTGAGTTAACTCCCCCTACTCCTTTATATTCCTCTTCACCATGCTATTGTAATTGAACTGAGCTGATTAGTGTAAACCAGAAGACAATTCAATACATTATGCAATTGTTGCACATCTTCATGTCTATTTCTGAATACAATCAAGGTCATTTATTTGCAGAATACTTGTGTGCTCACTCTACCAAAAGATTACCTACTGGCAAATTCTGACATGGTAATAGAGCAGCCATCCTAGGGATTCGAATGCGGATATGAGCCCTGCTTCCAAGGGCCTCAATTTTTCAATATTAGGTCCCTCTACAATAAATACTATCTCTTCTTTGTGGAGGCACACATCTTTCACATTTTGTAGGATACTGGGATCATCACTATGTACTTGGGCATCTCATAAGGCCTCATTGCTAGGACCCAATTTTACAGCCCACCTAAGCTATGCTTAAAGGGGGGTGTTGGAGTGGGCTTTCTAGTCCCAACTTCTTTTCTTTGTTTCTCTTTTGGGGGGGTAGGGGTCGAGGGAGTTTTTTCCCATTGGGTTTTCTCCTTTTACTCCACTTATTGAGAGTTACATTGTATGTGGGTACCTCATCAGGGCTTGTTGTCGGGACCCATCTTTTCTTTTTCGCCCACCTAAGCTATGTTTAAATGGGGTGTTGGTGTAGGATATTAATTATTCTATTTACTTATTAAATGAATAATTCCTACACTTGTAGCTTTAGCTTACTTAGGTGTGATAAGAGATGAAGAGGGTGAGAAGGTGAGTTCCACAGTGAGTTCCACTTGGAGTTTTGCTGTGTACCATTGTGAGTTCTCTTTCGAGTTCTACAGTGAGTTACACTCAGTTCCATCTTGAGTTCTCCAGTGAGTTAAGTCCACCTACTCCTTTATATCCCTCTTCACCATGCTATTGTAATTGCATTGTGCTGATTAGTGCAAACTAGAAGACAATTCAATACATTATACAATTATTGCACATCTTCATATTCATTTCTGAATACAATCAGGGTCATTTATTTGCAGAATACTTGTGTACTCACTCTACCAAAAGATCGCTTACTGGAAAATTTTGACAATAATGTCCGGCAGCCTTTGGGAAATTTTCACTTTGGAATGGTTTCTTGACTTTGGCACGCGTACATTCCACAACTTTATGCTAAGTAACATTCACCACCCATTTGTTGATTCCAGTAATTGCTTCGAACGAATATGCCTGTAGCTTCTTGAGGAATATGCCGCTTCTCTAAAAATCTCTATACTTATTATGCCTGCTATGGCCATAATACCCATTGGCTTTGTTTTTATCATTCTCAATACTCCGTTTAGTGAATAGGTGCCTGACGTCTCCTTCTTTCTTCTGTTGCGACCTCTGTGTGAAGTGTTTGATTTCATCATGGAGGAACGGTTTACGACCTATGATGTTTTCACAAATCACAGAGGACCTGACGTTAAGAAAACTATCGCCAGCCTCATCTATCGTTTGGACTGCGCGTGTTTCTTGATGAACATGAACTGCAAACAGGAGATTCCTTAACCCCTGCAATAATGACGGCCATTAGAAGTGCCTCAGTTCATATCGCCATTTTTCTCTAAAAATTATGCAAAATCTGTTTGGTGAAGAAATGTCTAAATAATGAACGCAAATTTTTAGAATCATATCAATATATTTTTTAAATTAAAAGTTCGAAACTTCAATATCAAATAAAATATCACTAACATGTTTTTAAAGAGTTAAAATTATAATAAAATAAAATTTATAAATCTTAAAAATAAAATAAAAATTATATGTATATGTTTTATGGAAAAGCATGTTTACGTCAAAATGTAATACTTTTGTTTATATTAATGTAAAATAAATCTAATCAATGTTAAAATAGTAAAATCAAATTTAATTATATAACAATAATTTAATGAAATAAATGATAAGAGAGTTTCAAAAGAACATTTAATTTTGTACAAATATGAGATAGACGTCAAAATCAAACAATATAGAGTAGTTTCAAATAACGAGACAAATTAATTAAATTTTTTTATTGTGAACATAAACCATGCTTAAGTCCATCCAAGGGTTTTTGGAAGAGTAGGGTTATTCATGAAAGTGTGAAATCAGAGCTTGTAAATAATATGTACTAATAATTCTAATCAAACAATGTTGTGCCTCTTTATGGGGATGATAAGATGCTGATGGAGGATGTGCATTATGTGTAATGCATTATGTTTTCTATCTATTTTTTCTTGACTAGTATGTTTAGGGAAAGGATAATTGATTATATTCATTGTTCGACTCTCATTTCGTGGTGCCTTTGTATTGTCGATAGATGTACTCACATTAGTGATATTTTCATCTATCAAATCTTATATTTTGTGTCTCAAATTGATGCATCTATTGGTAGTATGTCATGGTGCTGTATGAAAATCACAAAAAACTTTTTGATCAAATCCTTTTAAAAGTGGTTTACTCACATCATCCTCTTTAATAGGAGGGAGTGAGATGAGGTTACAATCCATTATCTTTTGTAACAGCTTGTAGGAAGCATTTGGTAAGTTGGTAAACTATCTCTTTGAAAGAATTGGTCATACAATACATGAAGTAGGTTCTAAAACTGCATCGATTATTATTATTGGATCACATTTATTTTCATTTGGTATCACCTTGTATAGTGGATTACTCAAATTATTTGCATGAGAAGTGGAAATTGGGTTGGTTTCATACATTAGCTTATACATTGCCAACAACTTGACTTCTCTTTCTTTAATTGTCTGACATGAATCCATGAATGATAGAAACTTCTTAAACATAATCTATTCATGTATAGGTGGAAGTAAACTTTGTTTGAGGATGTATTGCAATTCCTTATCTACCATATGATTCATCATTTTGGATAACGTGGTCTTATACAATAAGTTATTCTATGATAGGCTCATTAGATTCTTGTTTGAGCTGAGCAATCTAAGCATATGAAATATTTTCACTTATCTTATTTGAGAAATGTGCAATGAACAAATCTACCAAAGGATTGAATGTATGAATTGACTGATGTGGTAAATTGTCAGACCATCTTAAACCATACTCTTTTAAACTTTCAGAAAATAACTCGGTCAAAAATCTATTGTTGGATGCATAGTCCAAGTATGATGCATGAAATTCTTTCAAATGTTTCTTTAGGTCATCTTTTCCATCAAATAATGTAAGCTTAGGTGCCACAAAATTAGCTAGTAAAGGATATGCTAAAATATGTCGAGCCAATGGAGTATATAGTAAAGTTTGTGAATCAAGTGCTTGATTAGGTTTTGAATTACTTGGTTCCATTTGAAACACATTAGTTTGCAAAGCTAGAACAATCTACACAAGGGATGTGAATTAGGGATATAATGTGTGCTAACCAAAGGTGATGTATAAAGTGACTGAGTAGATATTGACATATTGGTCTGCTAAAACCCTTGGGTTGAACCCATAGTCGATGTTGTTATGAAATTCGTACCTAGTGATGCATATAAAGGAATGAAACCTATAATAGTCGAAGTCTAAAATGATTGGCCCTTAGATGATTCATCTATTTCCTATTTAAAAAGTAATGGAAGTCTCAGATGATTGGCCCTTATATGTTTTCTATATTTCCTCTTTAACAATTATTTAAAAAACATCTTGCATATCTAAATTTTTTACAAGAAACCTTTTTAATTATCTTTTATCTGTATCATCAAATGTATTAACTGATTCTGCCATTATGTTGTTAATAACTAGAATATGAAAATGTTCAACTTGAGGACCACTTAGTCTAGCACTTCTTCTAAAAGAGGTAGAAACAACTTTCTTAGATTGTACAAAATATGAAATATAAAATTGAAAGATTGTTATGAATAAAGAATTTACCAAATATAAAAACCCTAATACAAAAATTGGAAACAATAAAAAAGGAAAGAAACCCTAGCAATATGGATGATTAGGTTTTAAAATATTAAATCAATACATAACTCCACCTATATGTTTTTATCAAAATTAGTGAATTAAATAAGCATTACTCTATTTATGTAAAACTATTGAGTAAAATCAGAATGTATAATATATGCAATAAATACCTAAGATTTATTTGAAACTTGTTAATTATATAAATATGCTAAAAGAGGAAAGTACAATAGATAAATTACTTAGTTGGCATTCAGATTTGATGGATTGAAATAGATACTATGTGAAGTCATTATAAATCATAAATATCAATCCATTTAAATCTAAGACAAAGCCACACTATTTGAACAAGGTCGACATGTGATGTTTTTTGTAGGGTACACTGATGTCCAGTAGGGTTTTTTAACCTCTTTGTGAGTTTTTACTAGTGTGCCTTCTCTTGTAGTTCATGTGTGTGTATTCATGTTCATTTGATTCCTTGTAGATGCCATTGTGTACTTTCTTCTTCACTTGCAACCCTAACTCAATAGAAAATGAGAAACAAATGCACTAAATGGGAAAAAAGGGTTAGGGTCAACCTCAAAAACCCTTATGTTGATCACTACCTACATACTAATACTTCAAAGAAGGATCAAACTCCAAGTAGTTCTCTCATGCTATGATAATGTGTGTGAAATACTGGTGTAGTACTATATGTTGGTGTAATCTTGTTGTAATCATGAGCTTTCAAATAGTGACTTATGATCTTGGAGGTGTATTCATATTTATCTCAGGTATAATTGGGCTATGTGAACTCATAATTTAGAATAATAAGTTCTTTTCTCTCAATTTATAGTTAGAATAATTTTAATATTTTTAATATAGAAGCCTCTTGCTAACTAGTGAATAAATAAATTAAAAAATGTGCTTTTATAGTGGTATTTTTAAAATCTCCTTGAATGGGACTTGTGAAACATGTCGGTTGACATATTAGCTGAATTTAAATTTTATAAATCATCCATTATTTGGTGGGAGGATGAAACTAACAACTTCAGATACTACTAGTGGGTGGGATTACCCTGAAGGAGACGTCTTGTCTAATGAGTGGAGATAGCTAAATTGGATGTGTGAATCAGTCCAATAGTGAATCTAGGATACTTGGAATGAGGAATGAGAACATTTAGTATTAGAGTTACTTATAGATAGAAGTTCATCCGCATAGAAGTAGAGGTATAATAGTTTGAAACCATGGAATTGAGCATAGGATAAGTGTATATAAAGAGTGGTCATAAGTGCATTTTTTTAACATTAAATATTAATTTTAGTGACTACACCAAATAAGAAATTTAAAACATACATGTAAATTTTTTTTCAAGAAATACAAACAATAATTGAATCTACACACATCATCAAGGTTGAAAAAAGAAAAAACAACAAATGCATGAGCATAAAGGCTAAGCAAGATAAAAAAAAATAAACTGCATGTAAATCATGACTTGCACAAAATTACAATTTTTTGTTTGACTAAGTGGTTTGGGATAATGTAGGATTACAAGTGAATCTAAATGCTCTTATATCAATACGAGTGCTTAATGTTTATAGAAAATCTCATCTTAATGATATCCTATTTTGATAGATTGCTAGTCCCTATAATGGGAGAAAGTTATGGTGTCAAACATCCCTTTTTCTAATTTTAAATCTTTTTTTAAGATCTTTTACTTTGCAATATTTGGCATGCTAATAATGTTTGCAAATGTGGTGAGGAATATTTAGAATCCCCAACATTTGTATGTTATTCAATGTTCATGTAATGGATTTGGATCACTCATAAATATATTTTTATCCATTCCAACCATATAACATTATAGGTCAGAGGGATGGGGGTAATTATAATTATTTATTTGGATGTTATGTGTAACTCTCTTGGTTATTATTTCTATGGCATATCTAATCATTTCTTTAGACAGTTTCTTTGTGGTGGATTTTCTAGGTGTTCACTCCCATTTTTTGCAAATCCATGTGGAAAAACCCACCTTGCCATCTTGTGGAACCCATCTTTTCAAAATCACATGGTGACAAAATTTTAGTGACACATGGTAGACATCCACACCAAATCATTGTTGAAGAATTTTAATTGAGTTTGACCGATTTACACATTATATTGGACTTGTTTGTGACATCTCATCATGCTTTCCAAATTTCATCACTTCTTACCCACTTCAGTATTTTTATCATCATCTCAAGGGAAACATCTAGAACATCTTGCTTTAGTGGTGGATTAACACACCCAATGATTCTTTAGTGATGGTTTTAGCCCATTTAGTGCACTTTCTTCAGTTATATATCATCACATCCTTTTTCAACATATTTTAGTACTACTTGTGATGTACTGACTTCTTTGATGTTAGGCTAGCCCATCATTGTGGCATATTTCAGAAACATCAATCACTTAAGTTATTTTACTAGTTTTTTTAGAGACCCTTGGGGTATGTCACATTTTTTACTAGTTAAGTTTTTATTGTATATGGGTACTTCACTGGGCTTAGTTTCTAAGACCTATTTGTGTCCTTGTTATGCATATGCCTTCATAAGTTGCACTTAAGAGGGGATGTTGGTGTAATATTTAATGTGCACATATAATTAAGTTAACTTAGGTTACCTTATGTATTAAGGGTGCTTTGATACATTTTCTTAGGTTTAGAATAGAATAAGGATAAGTATTTAATGTTATTTATTGGTGTGCCACCTATAAGTGGGTCAATCACATTATCTATTATGTGACCAATAGGGAAATGAGAGTAACCTCTCTCTGTCTCTCTCTGCGTGCACACACACACGCACACACACGCACACATGCACGTACGCACGCACGCACGCACACACACACACACACACACACACACACACACACACACACACACACACACACACACACACACACACACACACACACACACACACACACACACACACACACACACACAATTCATCCTCTTTATATATGCATATTTATATAGTGTCCATTTAATTATGAATGTTTTGCAATGCCTTTGATTACAATATTTATCCCCTTTTCAATATTATGCAAAGCTATCTTATTTTATGTATGCATATTTATATAGTGTCTTTTTAATTCTGAAGGTTTTTCAATACCTTTGATTACAATATTTATCCCCTTTTCAATCTTATGCAAAACTATTTTATTTTATGAAGTAAACCAACACTAGAAGAGTTTTTTGGGCTATTAAATCTTTTATCTTATTTACATAGATTCAAATATTTTCAAGATAATAAATATTTTAGATCTACATAGATTTTCAAAATTTTATGTTAAATATTTGAATTATTTACTTTGGCACATTCACAATATATCTCTTGCATATGTGGTATTTATTTGTCTTAATTGATTAATATCATAAATTCACTACAACCTATGTGTATTTATAGACTTCTTGAATTTAAATTAGGATCCTATTAGTGTGTAAATCAACATACAACAAGGAGGAAGGTCAATAAGGGAGAATACACAATCCATGAGAAACCCAAAAACAATGGCTAAAAGGGCCCACCTAAAAATTGTATACTATATATTTACGGAGAAAGCAAGAAACCCAAGAAAATAGAAAGACAAGAGAGAGAAAGAAGGGAGATGATAAATGAAGGTCGTAAAGTGAGAAAAACGTGCCAATAAAAACCTAATTTAACTTGATGATCAACAAACATGTAAATAATATATAATTATATGACTAATAACTACCCCAACCAAAATTAAGTATCTATAAACAACCTATTATGATCCTTTTGCATGTGTACCACATATCTTCATTTCTTGCTACATAAATTTAAAACTTTACAATGTTTCAATTTACTTATTCATTCATTGTTTGCATCCTCATCAGATGGAGTCAAAGCCTTATCCTTTTCAAGGAATTCATAGAGATGAAGATGATAAGAAGATTTCATTTCCATTTTTCTTATGGAATGAAGATATGTGTGTACTAAAAGTTTTGGTGCTTGAACATATTATAAGTGATCTAAAATTTAATGGTTTATCCAAAGATTTGGTTTGAATTTGCATGCAAAAAGCTGAATGGAAAGGCATTCTTTCTAGTTGGCTTTCACTAAGAGATTTAAGAGTGTTGGAACTCACTAATCTAAATGTTGAAAACTTACACCCTTTATGTGATGACAATGAGATAATCACATTCTTTCTTAGCCAAAATTTTAGAGCTGAGTTTTTGCACAATCAAATTTAGTTGTATTCATCATAATTAATAGATTATTTGAATCACATGAAGATTTTAAATATATAAAAATAAACCACTGTTGAGAAAGAAAATGGAAACTCATAGACAACTATTCATAAATAGAAGAAATACACAATATCCAAGTAAAAAAAAACACTTTTTCAAATTATTTGGATCATTCTTCATAAAAATAAAGATCCATTAAAATGTATCAATAGAATTGCATGTGAACATGCTTTTTTAATTAAAAATTAAAAATATTCTAAATTTATTTAAATAATAATAATTTACATGAAATATAAACTAAAATTATTTTCAGCATTTCAAAGGCTTTATTTTCTAAAAAAATATTAGCTAATTAAATAAAGTACATGATTTTGCATGTTTGAAACTAATGTAGAACTGGGACTCAACAACAATTAACCAACATTCTCCCTCTTGATGTTGAGTGAACTAATAATTTGATCTTAAAGTTTTAAAAACTAAACTTTTTCCATACCTTTAGTGAAGATAATTGCAACCTATTCATGCGTGTTTATATATTTTGATGATATATCTTTCTTTTGAACCAAATATCAAATAAAATGGTACTTTAAATCAAAATGCTTTGACCTCTTGTGATGCACTAGATTATTGGCTAATTTGATAGCACTAACATTATCACAAAAAAAATTATTGTAGGCTAAATTTTTTTCTCTCCAATTTCTTTTAAAACCGTTCAGAGCCATAATGCTTATGTACCTGCTAAAGTGTTTGCAATATATTCTACTTCCGTAGATGAAAGAGCAACTAAAATTTTCTTCTTTGAACTCCATGTAACCAAACTAGAACCAAGTGAAAAATAATTCTAGGATGTTGACTTTCACTCATCCAAACTACCACCCCAATCGAAATCTCTAAAACCAAAAAGTTCAAACTTTTTAGTGGCATTATAATGAATACCAAAGTCAATAGTACCTTTTACATACCTCAAAATTCTCTTAGTTGAATTCATATAATTTTTAGATGGCTTAGACATATATCTTGATACAAAAGAAACTGAATAAGTAATATGTAGTCTTTTGTGAGTTAGAAACATTAAGCTTTCAATAATACTTCTGTAAGTTGTCTCATCAACTCTTTCAACACCATCTTCTCTACATAGAATAACTCCTTGAGTAGTTGGAATAAAGACTAGTTTACAGTCAACCATATTGAATTTATTCAACATATATTTTTTATATTTTGTTTAAAAAATTAATATGTCATCTTTACTTTGATGAACCTCCATCAAGTAAGTGCACAAAGTTAGGGGGACAAAAAGTGGCCTACCTATGAACATGATTTTTATGAAATTTTAGAAATTTGAACTTCTGTAGATAATTTGAGATATCTACACTCCAAATTTGAAGATGGTGTAAAAACATGAAATGTAGTATTTTTAGTTTCAAAAACACCATTTTTTTTAAAAAAATGGTTAAGTATAACTAGGTCAAACATATAAAATTTGAATAGGAACTCCATTTTTTTAGAAAACATAGTAGATAGGCAATCGTGATGTGCACTATTTAATATTATTTGAAACACTTTGGGCAAAATTTAGATATAATATTTTAGCACGTCACCTATATTTTTTGTATTTTTTCAATGAATACTTTTTTTTATGAATTTTTAAGTAAATAGATCCTAAAACTGACAAAGAAATGGATAGTCATCAATGAGTCAGGCCTAACTACCTCAAAAAAATGAAATTCAGTTTTTTTTTAATGTGTGTAGAATTAAGCATACTATGTCACCATATAATTTGTTTTTCACTTGGATCAATGAAACACAAATTATATGAACATGTATATGCATGTATGTTTGTGGTATGTAGTGGCCTAAAAAAGGCATAGTTAGAAATAAATATAGTTTGAAACCTTAAATTAGTCAAAAAAAAATAAGAATTATATTTTTGGAAAGAGGAGAGCATGCTCATCGTGATAGTATCAAGTTTTTGAATTTTTACATTGAAATTCTTAGTGTATTTGGAAATCAAAGTTGAAATTTGTTATTTCTTTTATACCTTTCAAAACTTGGCTGTACATTGATAGTCCAAGCCTTTGGCTCAAGAATCCAAGCCATTCCCAAGCCAAAAGGTGTGGTAATTGAATTCAAATTTAAATACCATGATCACATTAATAACAAAATCATGTTAATAATATAATTATGCTATTAACTATGTTATTAATGTGATCACATTATTTAATAATGTGATTATGTTAATAACACGATTGCATTACATATTCTCGACATCCTAAAACCTAAATGGGAGCCATTATGCCTAGTAGTCTTAATATCAAATATTGGTTTTTTAGATTAATATTATTGTCTAATATGACCCGTGCTATCAAATCCCTAATTGACATTATATTGAAGGATTTCCTTGCATGAGGACCAATTACTCTTACATGTAAAGAAGAAAATACTCGGTTGGTTAAATATGACGTGTAATTAGGGAAAAATATTCACAATGGACGAATTAGATGGACACAATTCATTGCATGAGGTGAAAAATGCCTCGATTGATATTCTAGGTGGAAGCAGTTGATTACATAGGACTTAGTTGTCCTCAATTGTGTATGGCATTGAAAAAAATATCAATTAATTTAACATGGTCTAATTAAAGACCCAAATGACATTAGATGGATGTAATTCCTTGCTTGAGGATTGAGTGGCCCCAATTGCATATCATATTAAACCTAAATACTCAATTGGTTCAATATGGTGTGCAATCGAGGCTAATGGAACCCAACTAGAACATTATATGGACACAATTACTTTCATGGAGCTCAGTTGGACCCAATTATGTATATAAGATAAAACTAAATGCATGATTAGTTGGAAATTATTTACAATCAGGACCAACAAAGTTGTAATTGACATTAGATGTATTCATTTACTTGCATGAGCCTTGGTTGGCCATAATTGCATATTAAATTAATCTAAATACTTGGTTGATTTAATATGTTATGTATTTGGGACCAACAGAGCCCCCTATTGATAGTAGAAGGATAAATTTTCTTACATAAGGCATGTTTGGACTAAATTTCATAGATCATATTGAACCAAATATTCTTTCAGTTGAATTTAGTGCATAAATAGAATCCTTATTGTTATTAAAAATGGATCTATAATTCCTTATAGAGGGTTCAATTGGTCATTATTTCATATCCAATTCATGATAACAATCAATTATTTGAATAAAGTGTGCAATTAGGGCCCTAATTAAAATTATGTTGACACAATTCCTTGGGCAAGCCTTGATTGGCCCTAATTATGTATCATCTGGAATTGAATACTTGATTGGTTCAATATGGTATGCAATCAGGGCCAAGTAAGCCCCAATTTCCATTATATATGAATGTATTTCCTTGCACACGGCTCCTTTGGACCGAATTGCATATCAATTTGAAAAAATATTTATTTTTTTAATATGGCGAGCACTTGCATCCCCAATTGATATCATATGGATGAAATTACTTACATTGAGTCTCAGTAGGCCCCTAAGATCAATTTAGCCCTAATTAACATCCTTTATATATAGTAAGAAATAGGTTCATAGGGATGAACTTGGTTAAAATTGCATCAGTCATTACCACAATTGACTTTGTAGGCTCAATCTGTGATGATGTGGGGGATAATTGATCCCAAATTCACATTTTTTACTCATAGATATATGTTCAAAGCACTCAAATTTTCCCCAATCAATATCATGATTATACTTTATATACCCTAAAACTTATAACCTAAGTCTTAATCCCTAAATTTTGTAATCCCTAAACTCTATTTACTATAAATATAAACTCTTTAAACATTGAACCAATCATTTAAACCTAAATTAACATCATTTAGACTAAGAATTAAGTTCACATGGCTCAATTTGACCTAAATCACATGACTGATTAACCCATTTGACTAATTTACTCAATCCACATGACATGACATCCATGGTATAATCACAATCCAAAAACACATTCTATAGTCGTAAATGGGTCCAAATGATTCAAATTGTTCTCAATTATCTTTGTGATTGACCCTGTGTATCCTAAACCATGTATATACATTAAAAACTATAAGTCATAAACCATAAACCCTAAACACTATACCCTAAATTGTAAACCATTTACTTTCTAGGTATTTACCAACTTAAATTTAGTCCTAATTAACATACTTTGTAGTAAGAATCTGGTTTGAACACATGGAATATCTAGTGATTAGACATTAATATATAGGTCCTTAGACCTAAACCCTATGCCTTAATCCCTAATGATCCCTAAAACATTTAAATTGTAAGCCTTATGCCCTAATACATGCCTTACAATATAACTGATTTTATCATGAGATGCCATAATTTATGCACTTTAAAAACCTATGGCTAAAGCCTTTAGAGTACTAATCTAGCTATTCATCTATTTAGTAAATTAGGGATATTTTGAGCCCCTTCAACCTAATTAACCAAAAAGGAGAGATAGTTGATTATTTTAATTGAGGAAGCATTTGAGGCTAATTTGAGGGTCTTCAATAGTAAGATATGATTTGGGGCAAAATCAAAAGATCGATCTTCTATCATGAATTGATCCAATTAGTCAATCTATACAATTCACTACATGATATAGGAAAAATTGAGCTCCTAAATCAAATTTATGGCTCAATCAATTGTATAACATGTATGCAACACGTACATGGCATAATTGACCCTACTTTTATTAGAAATGCAAACATGAAGGTAATCAAGTCATAAATAGGTGTCACAAGTAGCTCAAATGTTCTTCAATTACCTTAGTGATTGGACCCTATATCTAATATCTTAAACCCTATGTTTCCCTATACCATTTAATTTTAACTCCAAACCCTATACCATTTACATTAAGCCTTAAGCCATAAGTCCTAAACCCCAAACCCTTTAAATTATAGACCCTAAACCCTAAATCAATAAATTTAGCCCCAATTAACATCCTATATATTGTTGGGTGAATATTTTGTCAATCAACTAACTGATGAGTAAAATAGGTCTCTTCAACCATAGCATAGGGAAATTGGTCAGCTAGATGTGCAGGTTTACTACATCAAAAGGGGACAAATTTCTCCTCTCATCAAGGGGAGGTTCCCTGTAAGTATGAAGGGGCTATATATATGATAATCTACTATAAATAAGATGAAAATAACACTCAGGGGTAGGATAACACCATCCATCTCTCTTTTTTTATAGATGATGTTCACCAATCAAAGGATAAATCTTGATGAAATGACAGAAGGCACTCCTCTTCTTTCAGAAGTGTTGTTCAGCAGACAACAGGAACCTTTCGAGTAGTGACAAGTAACTGTAATAGGGCACAGTAACCAATCAGGATGAAATGTAGCACAAAGTCTCCACCTCAACTACCAAAGAGTGAAATACGAAGGATAATGATGGCAAAAAGTCATCCCAAGATCCCTTACACAGAAATAGAAAATAGACAAACTAAAGACAATTGTGGTAGCACAAAGTCTCTCCACAACCGACTTCAGGACACCTTCCTGATTACTTTCACTAATTCTACTTATTTAATTAAATGGATAAAAAAATGTATTAAGGAAATAGACATAAGAAGAATTTACCCAAGAACCAAGCTATTCCAGCACAGAGTCTGAAAAGTCACTTGTTTTCTTATTCAAATAATGAAATATGATCAACAATCTGAGCTCAAAGTCTCAGTAATGCCTTTAAATTTGGGTAGAGATTTGTTTTTGATAACAAAGATATTCCCTTAAAATAATAAGAGAGAGTCCAATATATAGTGCTCCAAGAAAGACTTGGGTGCTTTGTTTCACAAAAATGATGGCCTATGATGCATTCAATGCCTTTAATGCATTTTAAATTCTGTCCATGGGCTATATTGGAATTGGGCATCGGTCTTAAATATGGGTCACTTGATGTGTTTCCTGATGTGTGTGCAACTATTTTCACTTCACTCAATGCAAGAAAATAGGCTGCGTAATTGAATGTTTGCACTCTCCGATGTCCACTTGGTCAGCTGCTTCACCTTCTTGAAACATATCCCATGCGCAGATATTTTTTGATCTTTCTCCATCATTTCCCCTTTCCTTACTATATTTTGAGCTCTCGAGTGCTTTATTCTTGATGAAGGTGTTTTCTCCCAAAAATATCACTCATTTTTGGGACAACATTTGAACTATTTTGGTCCTACAGACCAAAATTATCTCTTCCCTTTTCAAAATTTGTCTTGGGCATTAAAATTCCTCATTTTTCAAGCTTCTCTTGAATCTATGGACTCTGCAGGCTTAAATCTATGGACTCTATAGGCTTAAATCTACATACTCTACAGGCTTGAATCTACAGACTCTGCAGGAAGAGAAAATCTATGGACTCAGTAAAATGAGAAAATCTACAGACTTTGCAGACCAAGTTTAATGGGCTTTATAGGTTAAAATCTATGGACTCTCTCAAGGTTAGAGAAAACTATGGACTTCATTTCTATGGACTCTACAGTGTTTTGGTTCAAACACAAATCTCCATCGGCAAGCATCAGTAGCAGGTTCAATGTTTGGTTCATCCTTTGGTTCAACATCAAATGGTTCAAAGGTAGGTTCAATCAAGCAGTTCAATGCTTTGTTTCACTCATTTGGTTCATCCTCTTGTTTCAATGCTTTGATTATTTGGTTTAATCAAACGGTTCGTCAATCAGTTTAAGGCTTTGAACCAAAGCTTGGTTCAAAGGTGGGTTCAAACATATGGTTCAAAGGTGAGTTCAAACACATGATTCAAGGGATTCATTTGAATCATTAAACCAAAACTTGGTTTGATGTTTGGTTCAAACAAATGGTTCAATCAAAAGGTTCTTCTCTTTGGTTCACTCAATTGAACCATCAGCTTGAACCATTTTGGTTCAAAGCTTGGTTCAATCGATTGGTTCAACGAAGTGGTTCAATAGTTGGTTCATCGGCTTGGTTCAAGGCTTTGCTTCATTTGCTTGAACCAAAATTTGGTTCAACGGTTGGTTCAAACAAATGGTTCAAAGGCTTGGTTCATTGGCTTGAACCATTTTGGTTCAAAGCCTTGGTTCAACGAATTGGTTCAAAGTTTGGTTCAACAAAGTGGTTCAATGCTCAGTTCATCTGATTGAACCAAAACTTGGTTCAACATTTGGTTCAACATTTGGTTCAATCAAAGGGATCATCGACTTAGTTCAAAGAACCCATCCGAAGGACAAGTGCCCTTGTAGAGGGCACTTGGTCAATGAAAGTACCCTTCAAAAGGGTCATTTTCAAAGAAGGCCACAAAGGTAATTCTTTCAAATTTTATTTAAGGAATTAAAGAAAAGCTAAGGCAAGAAGAAATTCCTTTGGACAAAAATCTCAAAAGAATTCAAAGAAAGCCCGAAGAAACCAAGGCAAAAGCAAACGAAACAATTTCAGCAGACTTTTTGTCTGCAGGAAATTTTTGTAGATAATTTGTCCACAAGAATTTGTCTGCAGGAATTGTCCACGAGAAAATACCTATGGAGATTATCCGTGGGAATTTGTGCAAGGCCGCTGAAGGACCCCGAAGGGCAGGTGCCCTTACGGGGGACTCCCGGATACTGAATAGAAAGACACTTCCTCGAAGCCAAAGGGTCACCTTCCCTTTGGGAAGATGTAAAACAAGAAGCCTGAAGGCCATTCAAAGATCATTTCTTAAGGCCCGAAAGGGAAGGTTCTTTCTAGAAAGTGCCAAACAAAAAAGCTGAAGAAGGATCAAGGGGTGACATGCCCGAAGACGTCAAATTCAACACAGTGAACTAGCCATTGAAAACATAGTGACAGGTGCATGAACATCAATTTTAAATCTCATAAAATAAGCATAGATCCTTTGAATCTATAGACCCGAATGCATTCACAAACTTCAAGGCCAAGACTAGTAAAAAGCGAAGAAGGAACAGAACAATAAATTGAATCCAAGACCCGATTCAATTAACCCAAAATGGATGGTTTGTCCTACCCTTGAGTATTATTTTTTGTTTATATATATATATATATATATATATATATATATATATATATATATATATATATATATATATATATATATATATAGGGAACCTCCCCTTGATGAGGGAGAGATCAGTCCCTTTCTGATGTGGTAAACCTATACATTTGGATGACTAATCTCCCTACTTTGGCTGATCAGACCTATTTTGTTTATCAGTACGGTGATTGAAAAAGTATTCAACCAATAGTTTTTGGCGACTTTGCTGGGGACACATACCCATTATCCATTTATAATCTATCCATTCACCTCCACACCAACTGGGAAAGAATGCACAGTTTAAAGCCTCAAGCTTTAACTGAAGCAAGGTCAATTCTTTTCCATTTTTGTTTCACAATCTGGCAGATTCAAGGTATACACAAAGCTAAAGGGCTAAAGGTATCATTGACCCTGTATTTGAGTTGGTACAACAAAGTGATTTTGATTTGTTTCCTTCACCATTTCATCTCCAATGAACCAAGAGCTTTCCTCCTACTAAAGTCAGATCTCCATTGGCAAAAAAAGTATCTACTTCTGCGATTGATAAAGCTTTGCCTATAATTACCCCTCTGAGATTTGTTATCCCTCCTTTTCATAATTCTACAATGGCATTTCAAGGCCCCTGGGGTAATGCTTTTGGTCCTCTCAATATTACTCCACCTCTACATGAACTTCCAAGAAGTTCAAGGAAGAACTTCCCCAAATTCTATGGTGATGGGAAAGTTCACCCTGATGAACACATTGCATCTTTCAGCATAGCTTATGGAGTAATCGGAGTAGAATTTGAAGATGTAGTAGTCAGGCTTTTTGTAGAAACATTACAAGGTGCTGTTGTAAATTGGTTTTATCATCTATAGGCTCGGTCAGTGACTGATTGGAATACTCTCAAAGCTATGTTTGAAGCTAGATTCAAACCTGCAAAAGATGCACATACACTTCTGGGTCAACTTACATAGATGAAGAAAGAGCTTCATGAGCTTATGAGAGACTTCATAGCCAAATTCGACAAACTGATAAATAGAATCCCTATAATTGCTCGACCTACAACTGAGAATCTCAAATGCTTTTTCATTAAAACTCAGTTACCTAAAGTAAGTTTTTTCTTGAGACGTGTTGGTCAAATAGATCTTGCTGCAGCTTAAATTTTGGCTACTGAGGTAGAAGATGATCTCATTTTAGCAGGAAAGATAAAAAGAGATCTAAATAAAAATAGAGCTTCATCATCTTTTGAATATGCATCTACAGGCACCACAGATCCAATGGTGTATAAATTGGCAAATGAGTTACTTGATCTTAAAAAGCAAATGGCTCAAGGAATGTCTTCTACTCCTTCATACAGAAGGACATTCCCAAATCAGTCATATCAGGGCAATGCTACCAAGAATCAAGGGCAACATAAGCACCTTCCTCCCCCACAAGGGAAACTTGCCTTGGAAGCTCCTCCAACCAATTCAATAATGGAATATCTTGAAGCAGAATCAGAGTTCTCTTTTCAGCCTAAATTGAATCAAGAAAATTACGCTGATCTCCTTGAAGACAATCAAGAAGAATCAGCTAGCGACTCCCATATTGGTTTTCTAAACTACCAAGATGAACCCAAAAATAAAGGAGAAGCTTTTGATGGATCATACACAGTGTTTACCAGGTCTAAAAATGAATCAATCTAGCAAGCTGATAAAGAAAAGATAGAAGAGCAACTGTAGCCAGCAGTCATAATTGCTAAACGTGGAACCATTCTGCCTTTTCAATTAAAGGATCCGGTGATCACCCAAAAGGCAAATACATCAATTTTGCCTTCCCCTTCTAATTCAAATTTGCAAACCAGCCCACCTCCCATCCCTCCTAAAATTTAGAAGGTTGAAGTACCTTTTTCTGTACCTAACTCGATTCAGCCATTTGACATAATTGATCATGTTAAAAAGACAAAAATACTAATGTCTGAGTTTGAATATTTACAGTCTAATCCTGATTAATTGAATAAGTTGGTCCAATATGTCAAGAACCAAACCATCCCTGCAAGACAAAAGGCTAAAAAGGTAACTCTTGATTCTTCAAAGAACACGCCTATTCCAAATAATTTGGTCATTACTCCCCCAAATGCTCTTGAAAAAATAGAACCCTTTTATGTTTCCCTATTAATTAATGGCCACAAGCTGAGTAATTGTATTATAGACTCAGGCACGTCTGATAATGTCATGCTAGATAAAGTAGCTGAGTATCTTGGTCTCACATTGACCAAGACATTTGGGAGATGTTTCTCCATGGAGAACAAGCAAGTACCATTGTTGGGGCAAATCAAAGATGCCCAATTTGCATTTGTAGCCTTTTCGGACAAGAGAATCAAGATGACTGTCTTGGTGGCTGATGTCTCAGCATCTTATGGCATTTTGCTTAGACAAAATTTCTACAAGGACGTGGGAGGATAACTAAACATGGATCTATATGAGGCAAGGATCCCTGTCCAAGGCATAATGAAGAGGTTGTTCCCTGAAAAGGAATCAAAATATGTGGTCACCTAGACATCAGCCCCTGAAGCTCAAATTATTTTTGAATCTATAGGTATGGGAAACTATTTTCTATCTATAGATGAAGTGCATGAAACATCTGATATAACTCTTGAAAGGGTCAACTCAGAAATCAGTTCAACAAGAACAACAGAAAAACTAGTAGGCTGCAGTATAGACCAAGAAGGATCCTTCATATCTGATGAAGGAAAGTCTAAAGAAAAATCAATATCAGATGAGATATGGACTTTGGAATTTGATGGTAGCTGTTCCTCTACCGATTTAGGAGCTGGGATTGTTTTGATATTTCTTTAAGGAGATATGTTTCCTTCATCTTACAAACTACAATTTAGCAACACTAACAATACAACTGAATATGAATCTCTGTTGCTTGGCATGAAGGCTGCTCAAGACAAAGGCATCAAGTTTATTCATGCCAAAGGGGATGCTAAATTAGTGGTTTGTCAAGTGAGGAACTTATACCAAACCAAGAATGAAAGATTACGCCACTACCGTAACTTGGTTTGGGACCAAATTGAAAGCTTTGATGCTTTCAACATTTCTGCTATACCCAGAGAGTCTAATGACAGAGCTGATTCACTTACTATTTCAGGAGCTCTCTTAGTTCCTCATTTAGATTTCAAAGAAGACAGATATACTATTGAGCTAGTCTATAGACCAAGTGTTCCTGACAATGTTGATCATTGGCAAGTATTCAATGATGATTATCAAATCATTGCTTTTCTAGAATGAAAAGATAATTTTGAACAACTACATTTTGAAGGCAGTGAATCTCAGAAGATTAAATTAGCCTCTGAATCTAGTTTAGATATAAATGAAGAATTTTTACAGCTAAAAGGAAACAAAATTCCCAAAGGCCTTGTTTCTCTTGAAAAGCTGTTTAACAAGCATGATAGATTTATCAAACAACATCAAACAGACTCAAGTTTCTCTCAGAGATTCGATCAAGTGAATTTGACTACTGAAGAAAATTCCAAGATGGTTAACATTGGTAAGTGTTGCACTCCTAAAGAAAGATTCAAATTCACCTCTTTACTCTGTCAATACATGGATGTCTTAGCATTTTCTTATGAAGACTTGAAGTCTCTTAGACCTGATGAAATCTGCCATGACATTCCTCTCAAGGTTGACTCAATGCCCTACAAGCAAAAATCTAGATAGTATAATCCAAAAATATCAAGTATTATTCTATTTGAGATACAAAAAATGTTAAATTCTAGAATCATCTTCCCAATCCATCATTCCACATGGATTGCAAACATAGTGCCTGTAAGGAAGAAGAATGACAAAATTTGCATTGGTGTAGATTTCAAAAATCTGAATCAAGCATCTTTGAAGGATAATTATCCTTTGCCAATTATGGATCAAGTGCTTCAAACAGTGACAGGTTCAGAGATGTTATCAATGCTGGATGAATTCTCAAGATATAATCAAGTTGAAGTTGGTAAAATAGACCAACACAAGACTACATTCACCACACCTTGGGATACATTTGCATATAGAAGAATGCCTTTTGGTTTAATAAATGTTGGTGCTATCTTTGAGAGAGCTATGGATCTGGCTTTCAAAGATGACATTGGTAAATTCATAGTGCTATACCTTGACGACTTGACTGTATTTTCAAAGTGTTGATCTGATTATGTATGCCACTTAAAGCAAGTGCTAGAGCACTGCTGCCAGAATGGTATTTCCTTGAATCCCAAAAAGTCTATTTTTGGAGTAATAGAGGGGAAATTCCTTGGACACATTGTGTCAAAAGAAGGCATAAATATTGACTCAGATAGAGTCAAGTCTATTCAAGAACTTAATTTTCTTACAAGCAAGAACACTGTTCATTTTTTCTTCAAAAAGGTGAATTTCTTATGGAGATTCATCCCTAAATTTGCTGAGAAAACTAGACACATTGTGAACATGATGAAAGGGAAGACCATCTTCAGCTGGACTAAAGAAGGCAAGGTAGCATTTTAGGATATCAAAACTGCCATTGCTCACGCCCCTACCTTGGTTTACCCAGATTATAACAAATATTTCATCATATATAGCTATGCATCTAAACACACTCTTTCAGAAATTATTGTTCAACAAGATAAGGAAGGTATGGAATATCTTATCTCTTTCATGAGTTGCCCTCTCAAAACCCATGAGATGAAGTATTCAAATATAGAGAAGCATGCTTATGCCTTGGTGAAAGTAGTCAAACATTTCCACTTCTATATTCTAAATTCACATAATACTGCCCTAGTGCCTGACACTATAGTCAAGTCTATATTAACTCAGTAGGAGTTTGGCACGAAAAGAGGTAATTAGATTGCAAAGATCCAAGAATTTGATCTAGACATCAAGTTGACAAAGCTGGTCAAGGGTAAAGGCCTATGCCAATTAATTGTTGACAATAAGCTAAAAGACATACAGCGTGAAAAAGCTAAAGTGGAAGGTACTCCAACAGTCTTTTTTGTTTCCACTACCAATGAGTGATATTCAGGTATCGCTCATTTGCTTACTTATGGTGACTATCCTACTCATTTGTCTTACAAAGAAAGGAGGACCATCAAGTTGAAAGTTGCCAATTTTGTCCTTTGGTACAATAGATTATACAAGAGAAGCATAGATGGAGTATTCCTTCGCTGTGTAGATAAAGAGCAACAAAGATAGCTTTCGAAATCTTTTCACAACCTGGCCTATGGAGGACATTTTTTTTCTCTTATGACTGCTCACAAGATTCTACGAGCCAGGTATTACTAGCCAATTCTTTTCCAAGATGCACATAAGTGGGTGAGGAAATGTGAACTCTGTCAACAATTTATTGGAAGACCCAAGTTAGCTGCTATGCCTCTCAAGCCAGTGATCATAGAATAACCTTTCCAGTAATGGGGACTTGATTTTATTGGGACTATAAACCCATCTTCAAGTGCTAGACATGATTATGTCTTTACAGCAACTGACTATTTCACCAAGTGGGTAGAAGCAATCCCAACTAAGCATGCTACTTCAGAAGTTGTATGCAACTTTCTCAAAGATAATATCATTTCCAGATTTGGAGTTCCCATCAAAATTATTACTGATAATATAGCTTGTTTCACCTCTCAAGAGATTACACAATTCTATTTCTATTATAGAATTACACTCTCTCACTCTTCTGATTATTTTCCATAAGGGAATGGACAAGTTGAATCCAACAATAAGAATCTGGTAACTATTATCAAGAAGCTAGCAGATGACAATCAAAGAACATAGCATAAAGCATTGGTTGATGCTTTGTGGGTAGACAGAATCACACCAAAAAAGGCAATTGGTATGTCTCCTTTTCAACTTCTTTATGGTATCAATGCTGAGATACAAATCACCTTAGAATTCCCAGCCTTGAAATTGGTAAAGGTAATTAAAGATTAGACATATGAAAGCTCTCTTGATAAAAGAATCATGTGCCTGACTGAGCTGGAAGAATAGAGAACTATGGTGGTGGACAAAATTGCTGCTCATCAAAGTCTGGTAAAGAAACTCTTTGACCAGAAGGCTAAAAATCATGATTTCCATATTGGGGATCAAGTCCTACTGTGGGACAAAAGGAGAGAACCAAAGGGGATGCATGGAAAGTTTGACTCCCTTTGGAGAGGCCTATTTATAATTCATCAACACATTGGTGAAAACAACTTTCTATTGAAATATCAAGATGGCACACTCTTTTCTCTACCTCATAATGGGCAGCATGTGAAACACTTCAACTCTTGAAGTATCAGATCATTGCATCTGTATATATGTATATTTGTAAAAGTTTTTAATTCTATTTTGTTTTGTTTGTTTCCATTTTTGATGTCTTTCATTTCTGGGTAGCATGACTCCGTAACCCAATGGTACACATGAAGACATTGGAGATTCTAGATTCTACTCTTTTCAATTCTTTTTGCAATTGACAGAAGTTCCCCAACTGGAGCTAGCTGTTGTCCCCCAAAAATATCACTCATTTTTGGGAAAACATTTGAACTATTTTGGTCCTACAAACCAAAATTGTCTCTTCCCCTTTTCAAAGTTTGTCTTGGGCATTCAAATTCCTTATTTTTCCAGCTTCTTTTGAATCTACAGACTCTGTAGGCTTAAATATGTGGACTCTACAGGATTAAATCTATAGACTTTGCAGGCTTGAATCTACAGACTCTGTAAGAAGAGAAAATCTATGGACTCAGTAAGAAGAGAAAATCTATAGACTTTACAGACCAAGTTCAATGGGCTTTACAGGTTGAAATATATGGACTCTCTCAAGGTCAGAGAAAACTACAAACTTGATTTCTACAGACTTTGTAGTGTTTTGGTTTAAACAAAAATCTCCATCGGCAAGCATCAATAGCAGGTTCAACGTTTGGTTCATCCTTCAATTCAACGTCAAATGGTTCAAAGGCAGGTTCAATCAAGTGGTTTAATGCTTTGTTTCACTCATTTGGTTCATCTACTTTGTTTCAATGCTTTGATTCATCCTTTGGTTCAATCAAATGGTTTGTCAATCGGTTCAAGGCTTTGTTTGAACCTTTGAACCAAAGCTTGGTTCAAAGGTGGGTTCAAAGGCGAGTTTAAACACATGATTCAAGGGATTCGTTTGAACCATTGAACCAAAAATTGGTTCAACGTTTGGTTCAATCAAAAGGTTCATCGCTTTGGTTCATTCAATTGAACCATCAGCTTGAACCATTTTGGTTCAAATATTGGTTCAATCGATTGGTTCAACAAAGTGGTTCATCATCTTGGTTCAAGACTTTGCTTCATTCACTTGAACCAAAATTTGGTTCAACAGTTGGTTCAAACAAATGGTTCAAAGGCTTGGTTCATCAGCTTGAACCATTTTGGTTCAAAGCCTTTATTCAACAAATTGGTTCAAAGTCTTGGTTTAATGTTTGGTTTAATGCTTTTGGTTCAAAGACTGGTTCAACGAAGTGGTTCAATGCTCAGTTCATCTGATTAAACCAAAACTTGGTTCAACGTTTGGTTCAACCAAGCGGTTCATCGACTTGGTTCAATGGAATGGTTAAACATTTGGTTCAATCAAAGGGATCATTGACTTAGTTCAAAGAACCCTCCTGAAGGACAAGTGAACTTGTAGAGGGCACTTGGTCAACGAAAGTACCCTTCAGAAGGGTCATTTTCAAAGAAGGCCGCAAAGGTAATTCTTTAAGATTTTGTTTAAGGAATTCAAGAAAATCTAAGGCAAGAAGCAATTCCTTCAAATAAAAAGCCTGAAATAATTTAGAGAAAGCCTGAAGAAACCAAGGCAAAAGCAAACAAAACAATTTCTATGGACTTTTTGTCTGTGGGAAATTTCCACAAACAATTTGTCTACAAGAATTTGTCCATGAGAAAATACCTACAAAAATTATCTATGGGAATTTGTGAAAGGCCACTGAAGGACCCCGAAGGGTAGGTGCCCTTGCGGGGGACTCCCAACTGCCAAATAGAAAGACACTTCCCCAAAGCTGAAGGGTCACCTTCCCTTTAGGAAGATGTAAAACAAGAAGCTCGAAGGCCATTCAAAGATCATTTCTTAAGGCTTGAAAGAGCAGGTTCTTTCTAAAAAGTGCCAAACCAAAAAGTCGAAGAAGGATCAAGGGGTGACGCACTTGAAGACATCAAATTTAATACATTAAACTAGCCATTGAAAACATAGTGACAGGCGTGCGAACGTCAATTTTAAAGCTCATAAAATAGGCGTAGATCTTTTGAATCTATAGACCTGAATGCATTCACATAATTCAAGGCCAAGACCAGTAGAAAGCGAAGAAGGAACAAAATAACAAATTGAATCTAGGACCCGATTTAATTAACCAAACAAGGAGGAATGATGAAGGTAGGATCAGATCGCTAGGTGGACATTGAAAGTTGCAAACTTTCAATAGCGTTACTTGTTTCTCTGCATTGATAAAATCAAATGGGTAAATGCCCCTAAGTTCTAGCCTATCTTCTTAACATATTCCAATGCAACATGATGTGTTACTATTCTTGAGTCCTTCTTGAAGAGGCTATATAAGGGACTCTCTTCTATTGTAAATGGATCTATTTTTTGACAATCAAAATGAAACTCTGCCCAAATTGAAAGGCAATTCTAAGACTTTGAGCTCAGTTTGTTTATCATATTTTGTTATTGGAATAAGAAAACAAGTGGTTTTTCAGACTTTATGCTGTAATATCTTTGTTGTTGAGGAAACTGTTCTTATGTCTTTTTCTTCAATATATCTTTTGTTCCTTTAATTCAATAAGCAAAATTAGTGATAGCAGTCAAGAAGGTGTCCTGAAGAGTCAACTGTGGAGGGACTTTGTGCCCTCATAATTTCCTTTAGTGTGTTTTCTTTTCATTTTTGTGTAAAGGACCTTGCAGCAACTTTGTGCCCTCATTGTCCTTCGTATCTTACTCTTGAGCAATTCAAGCGTACTTTGTGTTGCATCTAAATTTGTTGGTTATTACATCCTTTGTTACATTTTGTTGTTACTACTTGGAGTATTCTTGTGGCTTGTTGAATAGTACTTTTGAAAGAAAAGGAGTGCTTTCTATCATTTTCCTTGAGTTTTTCCTTTGATCTACACACATCATCTCTGAAGAAAGAGAGATGGATGGTTTGTCCTACCCTTGAGTATTATATATATATATATATATATATATATATATATATATATATATATATATATATATATATATATATATATATATATATATATATATATATACCTACAGGGAACCTCCCCTTGAGTAGACGAGAGATCAGTCCCCTTCTAATGTGGTAAACCTACACATTTGAATGAATAATCTCCCTAATTTGGCTGATTAGACCTATTTTATTTATCAGTACACTGATCGACAAAATATTCAACCAATAAAAGGGACAGGTGGTGCTTTCTATTGTGAAGTAGGCGAGGACACTTGGTAGCATCCGTTTACCTTA
The DNA here is from genome assembly GCA_037957365.1 of Torreya grandis. Classification (NCBI taxonomy): domain Eukaryota; kingdom Viridiplantae; phylum Streptophyta; class Pinopsida; order Cupressales; family Taxaceae; genus Torreya; species Torreya grandis. The sequence goes on along the minus strand of JARHVA010004850.1, from coordinate 308,433 downwards.
TAGAAGCTTAAGATATCCTTTGAGAGTCTTGTGGAAGATGACACATGGTGGCTTCCATTGAGATTTTAGAAATACTATAGAAACATGTAGGACTCATTTGGATTCACATAGATAATGCCACTTGGCATGCTTCGCTTACCTTAGTAATTCACCTGGGACCCACCACAGTCCTTACTCAATAATGAGACAAAAGGAAGAAATGGTAGACATTGACACTTGGCACTTTTTGTCAAGTTTTACAAGGGACACATGGCAACTTTTGATATATTTTGTCCTTATCTATGTGATTTGAGCTCTTAGGCTATCTCTTTGGCTAGTTACTGAATTTGTTCACAAGGTCTGCATCGTATTTGAAAATTGATAGATATTTCATTATGTTAAATTTGACATTCACAGAGACATCAATGGCTCAATCTCTTCCTTGGTTCAATCACTTCCTTAGTTTAATCACTTTCTCAGTTCAATCACTTTCTTAGTTCAATCACTGTCTTGGTTCAATCGCTTTCTTGGTCTTTGATTGAACCATCCCTTTGTCCAGCGCTTCCTTTGAACTGTTGAACCTTTGAACCTTTGAAATTTGAACTTTTTTGGTTTAAGGTTCAATCAATTCATTGGTTCATCCTTTGTTCCATCGCTTCTCTATTTTTCTAAGTCCCTTGATCTCTTCGAATCCATTGAACTCGTTGAATCTGTTGAACCCATTGAACCAATTTGGTTCAAGGTTTAATGGTTCAACGATTCATTTCTTTGTTCTTCAAAGTCTTCTTTTCTTCACTGCCCTCCATAAGGGCACTTGGTCTCTTCACTTTGGGGCATTTCTTTGAACCGGCTGATTGAATCGATCGATTAAACCAAATGTGGTTCAATGGTTCAAAGGTTCAACGGTTCAATCACTTTCTTCTTATGTTCCACTTGACCGCTTGAACCAACCGATTGAACCAACTGCTTATTGAACCTTTGAACCATTTTGGTTCAAGGTTCAATGGTTCAATGGCTCAAGCCTTCTTCTTTCTCACTAAGTCTTTTGAAGTCATTTGAAGTCATTGAACTTGCTGAAGCGATTGAACTTTGAAATTTTGCTAAAGCACTTAACTCTTTAAGCTTGCCAACGTCGTTGAACCTTGGCATTAAACCAACCTTGAAATTTCCTAAGTGTTGAGAGCTTATTTCTTTCCTATAGAGTCCATAGATTTAAGCCTCCGGAGTATGTAGATTTAAGCCTACAGAGTCCGTAGATTTAAGCCTACATAGTCCATAGATTTAAGCCTACAGAGTTTGTAGATTTCTTCCAGCAAAGTCTGTTAGCTGAAAAAGCTTAAAAGATGGAGAATTTGAATGCCCAAAACAGTTTTTGGAAGAGAAGAAGGAATTTTTGGCCTGCAGGACCAAAATAGTTCATATGTTGTCCCAAAAATGAGTGACAAATTTTGGGAACAATAGCTGGCTCCAGCTAGGAAACTTCTTTCAATTGAAGACTTGGAACAACTGAGGGAAGTAGAAACTAGAATCTCTAATGCCTTGAAGTGTGCCATTGGGCTACGAAGTCATGCTATCCAAAAAGAATGGTGCCAAAAACAAAAAATAAAATCACAAAACAAAACTAAAGATTATACAAATACACACATGTATAGATGATCTTATTTGATGCCTCAAGATTTAAAGCGCTTCAGATGCTACCCACTATGAGATATTGAAAATGGCATTTCATCCTAATAAACTAGTAAGAAACCATTTTCTCCCTAGAATTGGTGATGGGAAAATGGAAGTCTCCACTAGGAATCACATTTTTTGTGCACTCCTTTTGGTTCTCTCTTCTTTCCCCATGGCAAGGTGTGGTCTCCAATTTGAAAACCATAAATCTTTGCTCCCTTGGCATTTAGTTCCTTTTACTGACTTTGGCATGTAATAGTATGGTTCACTACCATAGCATTTTGCTCTTCTAGTTTAGTCTATCACATGATTTGATTGTCCCCATTAGATACTTGACAAACTATCAGCTCAACATCTCCTTTGGTGTGAAGGAGTTTGACACCTTTGTCTTGAGCAGCCTTCAACCAGAGTAACAGAGATTCATACTCGATAGCATTATTGGTGTTGCTGAACTACAACTTGTATGAAGAAGGAAAGATATCTCCTTGAGGAGATATCAACACAGTCCCAGCTCCAACACCACTAGAAGAGCAGCTTCCATAAAATCCTAGTATCCATACATCATCAAAAATTACTCCTTTCTCAAATTTTTCTTCATTTAGAGAGGAGAGTTCCTTTGGGCTTGCATTGTGCTCTCTCATGCCTTCTATTGTTTTATCTGAACCAATCCCTAGATTGCCACCTACAAGACTTTCATCTGCTGTAATAGGAATGTCTTCAGTAGACAAAAAAGAGTTACCCCTACTTGAAGACTCAAACAGAACTTGAGCTGCAGGGATCGACGCTTGGGTGACAACATATTTTGCCTCCTTTTTAAGAAGTAGCCTCTGCATGATGCCTTTGACAGGGATCCTCACTTTAGATAGTTCCATGCTCAATTATCCTCTAGCATCCTTTCAAAAATTTCACCCAAGAAGGATGTTGTATGAGGTTGGGATGTCAGCCACCAGGACTGTCATCTTGATTCTCTTTTCTAGAAAGGTGGCAAATGCAAATTGGGCATCCTTGATTTGTCCCAGTAGTGGCACTTGTTTATTCTCCATGGAGAAACATCTCCCAAATGTCTTGGTCAGTGTGAGACCAAGGGATTCAGCTACTTTGGTAGGCATGACATTATATAATGCACCTGAGTCTATGATGCAATTCTTCAGATGATGTCCATTTATCAGCAGGGAGACATATAATGGTTCAGTTCTTCTGGAAGCAGTAGGAGGATCAATGACAAGGTTGTTTGGGATGGACATGTTCCTTGGGGGATCATGAGTTACCTTTTTAACATCTTGTCTTATAGAGATGACTTTATTCTTCACACACTGAACTAACCTATCCAATTGCTTAGGATTGGATTGCAAGAATTCAAATTTAGACATTTGAATTTTGTTCTTTTTGACATGGTCAATTATGTCAAATGACTGAAATGGGCTAAGAACAGAGGAAGGCAGTTCATATTTTTGGTTTTTAGGAGGGGTGGTACTGGTCTATGGAATTGAAGTTGAAGATGGAGGAATGCTTGATATATTTACCTTTTTATTACTCACTGGGTCCTTTGACTAGAAAGGAAGAGAAGTTCCTCGTTTGGTAATTGAAATTGCAGGTTGAGAACTTTCCCCTATTTTTACTTTATCAGCTTGCTAGGCTAACTAGTTGTGGGACTAGGTGAATATAGCATATGATCCATCAACTGCTTCACCTTTATCTCTAGGTTCATCTTGGTAATTCAGGAAACCAATGTTAGATTCGCTAGCTGATTCTTCTTGCTCTGCTACAAAAAGACCAATGTCATTTTCTTGCTCAAACTAAGGTTGGAAAGAGAAATCATTTTCTATTTCTAGATATCCAACTACTGAGTTAGCTGGTACTACTTCAATGGCAAGTTTTCCATGTGGAGAAGGTAGATGATTTGGTTGCCTTTGGGAGCATTGCCTTGATATGACTAGTTCTAAAATGTCCTCCTTGGCATATCCTAATAAGGAAGAGCAGACATACCTTTGGCCACTTATCTTTTCAAGGCTAGCAGTTCATTTTCTAGCTTTTGCACCATTTGATCAGTGGTGCCTGTAGATGAATATTCAAAAGATGAAGAAGATTTACCTTTATTAAGATCTCTCCTTATCTTTTCTACCAATATAAGGTCATCTTCCACCTTAGTGGCCAAATCTTAAGCTACAACAAGGTTTATTTGGCCAGCACGTCTCAGTAGAAAACTCACTTTAGGCAGCTTAGAGTTGATGAAGAAACATTTGAGATTCTCAGTTGTAGGCTGAGCAATTATAGGAATCATATTCCTCAGCTTGTCAAACTTAGCTATGAAATCCATCATTGGTTCATGAGGCTCCTTCTTCATTTGTGTGAGTTGAGCAAGTAGGGCATGTGCATATTTTATAAGGTTGAATTTGGCTTTGAGAGTGTTCTAATTAGTCACAGTCTGGGCCTGTAGATGATAGAACCAGTCTGCAGCAACACCTTGTAAAGTTTCCATGAACAACCTGACTACTACATCCTCATACTCCACACTTATTATGCCATAGGCTATGCTGAAGGCTGTAATATGTTCATCAAGATGGACCTTCCCATCACCATAGAACTTCAAGAAATTTTTCTTTGAACTGCGTGGTAGCTCATGTTGAGGTGGAGTTAAACTGAGTGGGCCAAAAGAGTTACCCCAAGGGCCTTGAATTACCATAGTATGACTATAGAAAGGTGGAATAACAAATCTCAGAGGGGTAAGTATTGACAAAGCTTTATTAATAGTGGAAATGGATGCTTTACCTGGTAATGGAGACTTGACTTTAGTGGGAAGAAAGCTCCTGGTTCGTTGGAGGGGAGATGGTGAAAGAAACATATCAAAATTACTTTGATGTACCAACTAAAATATAGGGTCAACAATACCTTTAGCCCTTTGGCTTCACGTATATCGTGGATTTTCCAAATTGTAAAACAAAAGTGGGAAAGAAGTGGCCCTACTTCAGCTTGAAGCTTGAGGCTTCAAACTACGCGTTCTATCCCAATTGACGTGGAGGTGGAGGGAGATGGTAAGGATATAATGATAATGGGTAAGACACAAAATGGAGTTTCTAGAGTATATAATTTATAAGGGTAGGAACTGCTTCAATCTAAAACTTGAGGCTTTAGATTGTGCATAAATCCCCAATAGAGTCACCAAAAACTATTGGGTGAATATTTTGTCAATCAGCTAACTGATCAGAAAAATAGGTCTCTTCAACCACAACATAGGGAAATTGGTTGGCTATATGTGCATGTTTACTACATCAAAAAGGGACAAATCTCTCTTCTCATTAAGGTGATAATCTAATATAAATAAGATGAAAATAACACTTAGGGGTAGGATAACACCATCCATCTCTCTTTTTTTAGAGATGGTGTTTACCAATTAAAGGATAAATCTTGATGAAATGATAGAAGGCACTCCTCTTCTTTTAGAAGTGTTGTTCAGCAAATAATAGGAACCTTTCAGGTAGTGACAAGTAACTGTAATAGGGTGCAGTAACACAACAAGATGAAATGTAGCACAAAGTCTCCACCTCAACTACCAAAGAGTGAAATACGAAGGATAATGAGGGCACAAAGTTGTTCCAAGATCCCTCACATAGAAATAAAAAATAGACAAACTAAAGACAATTTTGGTAGCACAAAGTCTCTCCACAGCCAGCTTCAGGACACCTTTCTGATTACTTTCACTAATTCTAATTATTTAATTAAATGGACAAAAAATGTATTAAGGAAATAGACATAAGAACAATTTCCCCAATAACCAAGCTATTCCAGCACAAAGTCTGAAAAGTCACTTGTTTTCTTTTTCAAATAACAAAATATGATCAACAATTTGAGTTCAAAGTCTCTATAATGCCTTTCAATTTGGGTAGAGTTTTGTTTTTGATAACAAAGAGATCCCCTTAAAACAATAAGAGAGAGTCCAATATATAGTTCTCCAAGAAATCCTTGGGTATTTTGTTTCACAAAAATGATAGCCTATGATGCATTCAATGCATTCAATGCATTTTAAATTCTATTAATGGGCTATGCTAGAATTAAGCATTGATCTTAAATATGGGCCGCCTGATGTGTTCCTTGATGTGTGCACAACTATTATCACTTTACTCAATGCAAGAGCACAGGACATACCATTAAATGTTCATGCTCTCTAATGTCCACTTGGTCGGTTGCTTCACCTTCTAGAAACATATCTCATGAGTGGATATTTTTTGATCTTTCTCCATCATTTCCCATTTCTTTTTTGTATTTTGAGCTCTCAAGCACTTTATTCTTGATGATGGGATAGGTGGCACTTTCCATTGTGAAGCAGGCAAGGACACTTGGCAGCATCCATTTACCTTATAGAAGCTTAAGATATCCTTTGAGAGTCCTATAGAAGATAACACATGGTGGCTTCCATTGAGCTTTTAGAAATACTATAGAAATATGCAGGACTCATTTGGATTCACAAAGACGATGCCACTTGGCGTGCTCTACTTACCTTAGTAATTCACTTGGGACCCACCATAGTCCTTACTCAATAATGAGATAAAAGGAAGAAATGACAGACATTGACACTTGGCACTTTCCACTGAGTTTTACAAGGGACACATGGTGACTTTTGCTATATTTTGTCCTTATCTGTGCGATCTGAGCTCTCAGGCTATCTCTTTGGCCTGTCACTAAATTTGTTCACAGGGTCTACGCCATATTTGAAAATTAATGGATATTTCATTATCTTAAATTTGACATCCATGGGGACATCAATGGTTTAATCACTTCCCTGGTTTAATCGCTTTCTCAGTTCAATCACTTTCTTAGTTAAATCACTTTCTCAATTCAATTGCTTTCTTGGTCTTTGATTGAACCATCCCTTTGTCTGACACTTCCTTTGAACTGTTTAACCGGTTAACCTTCAAATTTGAACTTTTTTGGTTCAAGGTTCAATTGGTTCATCCTTTGTTCCATCGCTTCTCTATTTTTATAAGTCCCTTGATCTCTTCAAACCCATTAAACTTGTGGAACCAATTGAACCCGTTGAACCAATTTGGTTCAAGGTTTAATGGTTCAACAATTCATTCCTTTATTCTTCAAAGTCTTCTTTTCTTCACTGCCCTCTGTAAGGGCACTTGGTCTCTTCACTTTGGGGCATTCTTTTGAACCGACTGATTGAATCGATCGATTGAACCAACTACAATTCAATGGTTCAAAGGTTCAATGGTTTAATCACTTTCTTCTTGTGTTCTACTTGACCGCTTGAACCAACCGATTGAACCAACTGCTTATTGAACCTTTGAACCTATTAAACCTTTGAACCATTTTGGTTCAAGGTTAAATGGTTTAATGGTTCAAGCCTTCTTCTTTCTCACTAAGTCTTTTGAAGTCATTTGAAGTTGTTAAACTTGGTTAAGAAGTTGAACTTTGAACTTTTGTTGAAGCGCTTAACTCATTAAGCTTGCTGATGTCATTAAAACTTAGCATTGAACCAACCTTGAAATTGCCTAAGTGTTGAGAGCTTGTTTCTTTCCTATAGAGTCCATAGATTTAAGCCTTCAGAGTCCATAGATTTAAGCCTATAGAGTCTATATATTTAAGCCTACAGAGTCCATAGATTTAAGCCTACAGAGTCTATAGATTTCTTCCAGCAAAGTTTGTTAGCTGAAAAAGCTTTAAAAATGGAGAATTTGAATGCCCAGGATAATTTTTGAGAAGGGAAGAGGGAATTTTTGGCTTGCAGGACCAAAATAGTTCATATGTTGTCCCAAAAATGAGTGACATATTTTGGGAACAATCGCTAGCTCCAGTTGGGGAACTTCTTTTAGTTGAAGACTTGGAACAGTGAAGGGAAGTAGAAACTAGAATCTCTAGTGCCTTGAAGTGTGCCATTGGGCTACGGAGTCATACTATCCAAAAAGAAAGGTGCCAAAAATAAAAATGAAGAGCACAAAATAGAACTAAAGACTATACAAATATACATATTTATAGATGATCTTATCTGATGCCTCAAGATTTGAAGCGCTTCAGATGCTGCCCACTATGAGATAGTGAAAATGGCATTCCATCCTGATAAACTAGTAAGAAACCATTTTTTCCCCAGAATCGGTGATGGGTGAATGGAATTCTCCACTAGGAATCATATTTTCTATGCACTCCTTTTGGTTCTCTCTTCTTGCCCCATGGCAAGGTGTGGTCTCCAATCTGAAAACCATAAATCCTTGCTCTCTTGGTGAAGAGTTCCTTTTCCTGACTTTGGCATGTAGCAATATGGTCCACTACCATAACTTGTTGCTCTTCTGGTTCAATCTAGCACATGATTTGATTGTCCCCATTAGATACTTGAAAAACCATCAGCTCAACATCTTCTTTGGCATGAAGGAGTTTGACACCTTTGTCTTGAGCAACCTTCAACTTGAGTAACATAGATTCATACTCGACAATGTTGTTGGTGTTGTCAAACTACAACTTGTATGAAGAAGAAAATATATTCCTTGAGGAGATATCAGCATAGTCCCAGCTCTAACACCACTAGAAGAAAAGCTACCATCAAATCCTAGTATCCATACATCATCAGAAACTGCTCCTTTCTCATATTTTTCTTCATTTGGAGAGGAGAGTTCCTTTGGGCTTGCACTATACTCTCTCATGCCTTTTGTTATTTTATCTAAACCAATTCCTAGATTTCCACCTATAAGACTTTCATCTGATGTAACAGGAACATCTTCAGTAGATAAAAAATAGTTACCCTTGCCTGAAGACTCAAACAGAATTTGAGCTTCAGGGATCGATTCTTGGGTGACAACATATTTTGCATCCTTTTTAGGAAGCAACCTCTGCATGATGCCTTTGATAGGGATCCTCACTTTAGATAGGTCCATGCTCAATTCTCCTCTAACATCCTTACAAAAAAATTTCCCAAGAAGGATGTCATATGAGGCTGGGACGTCAGCCACCAGGACTGTCATCTTTATTCTCTTTTCTAGAAAGGCAACAAATGCAAATTGGGCATCCTTGATTTGTCCCAATAGTGGCACTTGTTTGTTCTCCATGGAGAAACATCTCTCAAATGTCTTGGTCAGTGTAAGACCAAGGGATTCAGCTACTTTGGTAGGCATAACATTGTCTAATGCACCTGAGTCTATGATGCAATTATTTAGCTGATGCCCATTTATCAACAGGGAGACATAGAATGGTTCAGTCCTTTTGGAAGCAACAAGAGGAGCAATGACAAGGTTATTTGGGATGGACATGTTCCTTGAGGGATCATGAGTTACCTTTTTAACATCTTGTTCTGCAAGGATGACTTTATTTTTCACACACTAAACTAACCTATCCAACTGCTTAGGATTGGATTGCAAGAATTCAAATTCAGACTTTTGAATTTTGTTCTTCTTGACATGGTCGATTATGTCAAATGACTAAAATGGACTAGGAATAGAGGAAGGTAGTTCATCTTTCTAGGTTTTAGGAGGGGTGGTACTAGTCTGTGGAATTGAAGTTGAATATGGAGGAATGCTTGATGTATTTACCTTTTTATTACTCACTGAGTCCTTTGACTAGAAAGGTAGAGAAGTTTCTCATTTGGAAATTGAAATTATAGGCTAAGAACTTTCCTCTATTTTTACTTTATCAGCTTGTTGGGCTGACTAGTTTTGGGACTGAGTGAATACAACATATGATCCATCAAGTGCTTCACCTTTATCTCTAGGCTCATCCTGGTAATTCAGGAAACCAATGTTGGAATTTCTAGTTGATTCTTCTTGCTCTGCTACAAAAATATCAGCATCATTTTCTTGCTCAAACTTAAGTTGGAAAGAGAAATCATGTTCTATTTCTAGATATCCAACTACTGAGTTAGCTGGTGTTACTTCAATGGCAAGTTTTCCCTGTGGGGAAGGTAGACGATTTGGTTTCCCTTGACTTCTTGTAGAATTGCCTTGATATGACTGGTTCTGAAATGTCCTCCTTGGCATATCTTGATAAGGAGGAGAAGACATACATTGGGCCACTTGTCTTTTCAAGGTTAGTAGTTCATTTGCTAGCTTTTGCACCATTTGATCAGTGGTGCCTATAGATGAATATTCAGAAGATGAAGAAGTTTTACCTCTGTTAGGATCTTTCCTTATCTTTCCTGCCAAGATAAGGTCATCTTCCACCTTAATAGCCAAATCTTGAGCTGTAGCAAGGTCTATTTGGCCAGAACGTCTCAGTAGAAAACTCACTTCAGGCAGTTGAGATTTGATGAAGAAACATTTGAGATTCTCAACTGTAGGCCAAGTAATTGTAGGAATATTGTTCCTTAGCTTGTCAAACATTGTGATGAAATCTCTCACTAGTTCATGAGGCTCCTTCTTCATTTGTGTGAGTTGAGCCAGTAGGGCATGCACATCTTCTATAGGGTTGAATCTGGCTTCAAATTTGGCTTTGAGAGTGTTCCAGTCAGTCACAGTCTGGGCCTGTAGATGATAGAACTAGTCTGTAGTAGCACCTTGTAAAGTTTCCACAAACAACCTGACTACTATATCCTCATACTCTACACCTATTATGCCACAGGCTATGCTGAAGGCTGAAATATGTACATCAAGATGGACCTTCCCATCACCATAAAACTTGGAGAAATTTTTCCTTGAATTGTGTGGTAGCTCATGTAGAGGTGGAGTTAAATTGAGTGGGCCAAAAGAGTTACCCCAAGGGCCTTGAATTGCCATAGTATGACTATGGAAAGGTGGAATAACAAATCTTAGAGGGGTAAGTATTGACAAAGCTTTATTAATAGTGGAAATGGACACTTTGCCCAATAATGGAGACTTGAATTTAGTAGGAAGAAAGCTCCTAGTTCGTTGGAGGCGAGATGGTGAAGTAAACAGATCAAAATTAATTTGTTGTATCAAGTTGAATACAGGGTCAACAATACCTTTAGCCCTTTGGCTTCACATATATCGTGGATATGCCAGATTGTAAAACAAAAATGGGAAAGAACTGGCCCTGGTTCAACTTGAAGCTTGAGGCTTCAAACTGCACATTCTATCCCAGTTGATGTGGAGGTGGAGGGAGATGGTGAGGCTATAATGATAATGGGTAAGACAAAGAACAGAGTCACCAGAGTCTATAATGGATAAGGGCAAGGACTACTTCAATCTAAAACTCGAGGCTTCAAATTGCACGTAAATCCCCAATGAAGTCGCCAAAAATTGTTGGCTGAATATTTTATCAATCAGCTAACTGATGAGTAAAATAGGTCTCTTTAACCGTAGCATAAGGAAATTGGTTAGCCAGATGTGCAGGTTTACTA
>JARHVA010004850.1:190000-292500 GCA_037957365.1 Torreya grandis | reverse complement strand
TTGGAAATTCACATTCAAAGTTCCAAGTTTTTTATTTTGTTGATGATGAGTCTATGTATGATGTTTCAAATCAAAAAAAAAACATGGAAACATATAATGAAGAAATTAACAATAAAGAATTTAATGTCATCCCACCTTTAAACAATGAAAGTAATAATGGTTTTGAAATTCCCTCTCATCAAATTCCACCATTACCAACACCTCCAATAATTGTACATAGAAAAGACAAGTACTTAATTGAAGTCGATGAAAATATTTTAAAACCAATGTATAACAAAATGTCTAATCTCCATTCACGAAGATTGGCTTAACAAATTTCAGATATTTTCTTTCATAATTTGTAGTATGATATTCAAAGACATCAATTATTTGTTTCTTAAAAAAATTGATTAAGATGAGACCTATAATGTACACATTAGGACTAAGAACATCTAACATGGATGATGAAAATGATGAAATTGTTGAAAATATACATGATGCATATCATACTGTAGGCCCAAAATCATGCACCAAAGATTCTAATGCTGCCCAATGTATACTTACAACTTTTTTAGTGACATAATAGTGAAAAATGAATGGTTTCAAAAATAAGCTGAACACTTAATATAAATAGAAAAAAATAAGGAAAGCAATTGAAAGACGTGAAAGACTTAATGAACCTAATATCAATGAGCTATGGGCATTCTTTGGTATACTTCCATAGAAGGACAAGGCTCTATCCAACACTCTCAAATATTTACTTTCTCCATTTTGGAAAGACAATACAAGAGATTTTCCCAATGCAATAAATGTTGTGAAAAGAAGAGTTGGTTCTCATAACCGTGAACTACATCCAAAACATTTATTAGATATGACTCAAACATAATTGTACTCTAAATTTTTGGAAAAATATTCACAAATTTTTATTTATCAAAGATATTTTGATATGGAAAAACCTTTTTATGTTAAAATAAATCACACACACACCACTTGTTGTAGACAACATGTTGAATTTTCAATGCACTATGATGTTTTTTGCCATATTCATTATACTTTGCATACTAAATTTTTCAAGAGTGTGGCATTGAATTGCCACCAAAATCAGCTTAGTAAATATATAAATTTCATTTTTAATTTCTTACTAACAATGTTTTGTAGGTTAGTGATGCTAGATAAGCTTTTACCTTCACGTGGTTGGCACTATCAGTAAAGAATTATATATTATTGAAGCTAAGAGAAGTTTAGGTTTTATGCGTGTTTACTCTAGGATATGATTAGAGAGCTTAAGAAGGTATGTGATGGATTTGATAGTTCATGATAATGAGTTAATTTTTTTATGCATGTTTGAACTTAGGCTTAAAAAATGCATTTTTCTTATATTGGGAAGGGTGTTTTTGAGGCTAAAATGGGTGTTGGTTTTGTTGATCAAACCTGATGAGAGGCTAAAAACCTGGTCCTAAATGTTACCCACCCATTTTGATGTCTTGGCAGTGTTAGTTTTTACCTAGGAAGCATCATAACGAGAGTTCTGCAACCACAACTTGAACTTTGACAACATTTGTTGTTAGTGTTTTTGCTCTCTGAAATGATAGTAAAAATACAATTTTAGGTGGATTAAAACATTGTGGTGGCATAAAAACATTTAATTTACCTATATAGACAAGATAAATGTAATAATTTCATAGATGGAGGTCCTGGAGGTAGAAATTCTAAATAGAGCTCAAGAAGTTGCTTGTTCACTAATAAAAACTTGCATTTTTGGACCCATCATTGTAACTTATCTAATGAATTGATCTCAAATATTCCACCCAAGTGATCCAAGGTGTGATTATAGGGATTAAATAGGTATGTGAAGGATCTAAAAGTTCATGGAAATTACTTACAATTTTTGTTTTATGAATATTTGATCTTAGGATAAAAATTTACATTTTTCTTGTATTGGGAAGGGTGTTCTTGAGGCTAGAATGGGTGGTGGATTTGTCTATCAGGATTGATAGGAGGCCAAGAACTTTATAATATATGTTATTTACCTCTATAGACATGTTGGTGGTGTCAGTTTTCACCCAAGAATCATCAAAACCAGAGTTGTACAACCACAACTTGAACTTTGACAACATTTGTTGTCAGTGTTTGTGCTCTCTAAAATGGTAGTGGAAATGCACTTTCAGGTGGATTCAAACATTGTGACAACATAATAACATTAAATTTCACTATATAGACATGATAAAAGTGATATTTATAAGTGGAGGTCCCAAAGGTATAAATACTAGTTGGAGCTCAAGAAGTTGCTTGTTCATCGATAAAAACTTGCATTTTAGACCTATCATTACAACTTGTATAACAGGTTGATCTTAAATATTCCACCTAAGTTATCTAGAGTGAGATTGAAGGGATTAAAGAGGCATGTGAAAGATCTGATGATTCATGAAAATGACTTACAATTTTTATTTTATGCATGTTTGAACTTAGGCTAAAAATTTGCATTTTTCTTGTATTGGGAATTGTGTTCTTGAGGCCAGAATGGGTGGTGGGTTTGTCGATCGAGCTTGATGAGAGGCCAACCTAATAATAAGTATTATACACCTCCATGTATATGTTGGCAGTGACAATTTCCACCCATGAAGCATCAAAACTAGAGTTCTGTAACTGCAACTTGAACTTTGACAACCTTTGTTGTCATTATTTTTGCTCTCCAAAATGGTAGTGGAAATGCCTTTTGGGTGGATTCAAACATATTGGAAGCATAATAACATGTAATTTGACTTTTTTAGTGTGATTATATTCATAGGTGGAGGTCTCAGAGGTATAAATGCCAATTGGATCTTGAGAAGTTGCTTGTTCACTGACAAAAACTGCATTTTTGGACCTGTCACTGCAACTTGTCAAATAGATTGTTCTAAAATATTCCACTCAAGTAATATAGGGTGAATAAGAGGATTAAAGAGGTATGTGAGGGATTTGATGGTTCACAAAAATGAATTACATTTTTTGTTTTATTCAGTTTGAACTTAGGCTAAAAAAATACAATTTTCTTGTATTGAGAAGGATGTTCTTGAGGTTAGAATGGGTGGTGAGTTTGTCAATCGGACCTAATGGGAGGCCAAGAACCTAGTCCTAGATGTTATTCTCCACCTTAGACATGTTGGCGATGTCATTTTTCACCCAAGAAGCATCAGAACCAGAGTTATACAACCATAACTTGAACTTTGACAACTTAAACGAGAGACCTAGAAACTTAATGAGTAATTGATCTATTGACCTATTGACAACTTTGATAAATTTGAAAATTTTAAAAACTTAAACTACATATAGGTATAAAATTAATGAGTAATTTATCTATTGACCTATTGATAACTTTGAGAACTATGATAATTTTAATAACTTTGACAATTTTGATAACTTTGACAATTTTGATAACTTTGACAACTTTGATAAATTTTTCAACTTTAACAAATTTGAACTATTGACATATTAGGTGGCATTTATTAATTGAGCTATTGAACTCTAAAACAACAAACCCTATCTATACCTTGTTTTGGGTTAACAATTAATTTTGGTTTTGTAACCTCACATTCCATTCGAGGTAGATGGTGAAGAGTATGACTATTCAATCTTTCCTTCTCTTGAGTTCTATGGAGAATGTGGAGATGAAAAACATAGGAATATTTAGATTAATCTTGTTATAAAATATAGATGGACAAGAATTTGTAAGTTTCAGTTTGATCATAGTTCTTTCCCATTGAAAGTCCATAGTCCTAAACTCAAAATTCTATATACTATAATCTTTGTATTGAATCTTGTCTTAAACCCTAAAAATTCCTAAGTACTAATCATATTAGATTTTGAAAAATAATCTTCCACATTGTAAGGTGTGCCACTATGAAATCAAATCTATCATATGCATAGTGACCCAATTTTTTATATTTACTAAAATAAATGTAAAGTATAAAAAATATATTCCTTATATTTAACATTTATTTTAGTAAACCACCACCACCTTTTGATTCATCCATATTTTGATTTTTTTTCCCTTCATTACTTCATTATACCATAACATGTACATGTTATAATGCGTACATGTTATATCACGTATGCACTTTGACTAATTTAAATTCCAAACTCCTACACTTTTGCCATTTCAAAATTTTATGCATAAAATGTGTATGCATTTTAGGCATATGCATTATAAAATGTACACACTTTGACTAATTTAAATTCCAAACTCTTGCACTTTTTTCATTTTAAAATTTTATGCATAAAATACGTATACATTCTAGGTTTCGTGTTTACCAAGCTTATAAATCATAATGCTTACGCCTTATGCAATACCATGTATGCAGTTTGATAAAATATTCATAAAATTATCCCCCAACTCCATGTACTTACCCATATACATACCTTGACTTATCTTTTCACTAGATGGTTACATGCAAGTACCATAGTCATTTTTGTAAAGGGCGTAGGAACTATATTTAAGAAATTCTAAGGATGAAAGTCTAAAAATAGATAAAATATAATGTGCACAAATGTAGGATGATAAAATAATTGATGTAAAGTAAAAAATCTCATGACTGAATAAATAACTTGGAAAATTGGTAAGTCGAGATCGCTAAGGTTAGGTTAGAACCAAAAATTAAAGAAAGACACTAGAAACATAGTAAAATTGGTAAGATAAAAATGTAAGGATACTTATGAATAAAAATACATATAATTCATCTAAAGTAAGATAATTAACAATTTGAACCAAACAAGGGACACATAATTTTGATTTATGATAAAAATAACGTCAAATGTAAGAGGAGTAACAAAACACACTAAAAATAAATTATGAAACATGTGAAAGGAAAAACATGACCAAATGGTCCACAAAAAATTTAATAAAAAACTAAAGGTTCTAGAAATAACTAAGATAATCCTACAAAGATAAGGAAATAACTAATCTATAATCTCAAAACAACTCAAAGATGCAAATTCTATTGTAAATATATGGAAAATATAAAAATGCCATTTTCCTACCATGTTTGAAAGAGAAGGATAATGGGTAGTAAAGAAGATTGGAAAGAATTATAAAAAAAAATTATATTAAGGGGTAAATAATTGAGGTCAATAAAATAGGGTGTCACCATGGAAAAAACATGATCTTTACTAGAAACAAGACACTCGAATCAAGTTAGAAATTCTAGAGGTTTTCAATCTCAATGAACCTAGAGAACCCTACTTGGAAACGTAATTGAGAAACTAGTGAAGCATAAATACAATCCCATGAAGGTTAGCAAGTATGAAAAATAAAATTATCTTACCTTCTCATAAATTATTCCTTTCTCCTCAGAACCACATATAAATTTACCAACCTAATATAAAGATTGGGTTACTTGTGTGAGAAACTATTAGAGTTGTTGCCAGAATCTGGATAATACGAGTGCAATGGAGACGTGATCACACAAGATGAAGCAAGTGCACACCACATAGATGCTAAAGCAATTTGAAAATAACACAAGAAGATAAATTTTAGAAGACAAAATGGAAAAAACCAAAATCTGATTAACATGAGATGGCCAAAGTAAAGAATACATATAGGAGAGCACGTAAGTAACTCCTCCACAAAAGGTGGCTAAGGCACCCCAAGAATAGACTATAACTCCTCCATGAAATATGGTGACAAGGTGCTAAGAATAGAGAAGTAACTCCCATCAAGGGAGTTACTTATGACATTCTTATGACACCTATGACACATCTATGACACACATCTCTACATAAGTTAGCCTATCCCACAAATGTAGGAAAACTCCAAGTATGCACAAGAAATACAATTTCTATAATTAAAAATTAGGGAAAAATAAAAACTTACACTAATACCCCCCCATAAGCGTAGCTTAGGTGGGCAGTGTGGAAATATAAAATAGGTCCCGACAACTAGGCCTGATGAGGTACCCATGTACAAATGCAATCTCCCATAAGATAGAGAAAAGGAGAAAACCCATAGGAAAAAAACTCCCCCCACAAAAGAGAGACATAAAATAAAGAAGAGGCTAGTGGGTCCCCCTTGAAGATGATGTTGCTACAGATGTGGACCACACCCCAAGAAGAGCTTGTAGATGAATGAACTTGCTCTTAGTGAAAGGTTTGGTGAAGATGTCTGCAACCTACTCTGAAGACTGGCAAAATATCAAGTCAATGACCTGAATATGAATAAGCTCCCAAATGAAATGCATGTGAATCTCTATGTGCTTGGTCCACTGGTGCTGAACTAGATTCCTACAAATTTGAATGGTACTCTGGTTGTCATAATAAATGATGGTGGGCTGCCTGATAGGAATGCTAAACTCAAAAAGTATCCCCTAAAGCCAAATAGCCTTAGTAGTTGCATTAATAGCTCCCCTGTACTCTGCCTCTGTATATGATATAGCAATAGCATTTTGCTTCTTGTTAGACCAACTGATAGGACTAGAACCTAGAGAGAAACTATAACTAGAAGTGGACTTGCGAGTCTATGAATCGCCAGCCCAGTCTGAATCTGTATATCCAACCAAGTTAACCTCTATGCCAAATCTATAATGAATCCCATATCTATGTGAACCCTGTATGTAATGCAAGATCCTCTTAGCTGCTTTCCAATGTAGCTCATGAGGTTCCTGCATGAATTTGGAGACAAGTCCCACTGTATATGATATGTCAGGCCTGGTGTGAGTCAAGTAGATGAGACTACCAACAAGTTGTCGATATTGAGTGGCATCAACCAATAGTGAAGAACAATCAGCCTCAAGCTTGACTCCTGATAGAAAGGGAGTCAGAGATGGCTTGCAATCAGCCATGTGAAACTGAGCCAATAAGTCAAGAGCATACTTAGGCTGTGCAAGAGAAATCCCTAAATCTAATTGTGAGATCTCGATGCCAAGGAAGTAGTGAAATAAACCCAAGTTTTTCATGTCAAATCTATCCTGGAGAGATGCCTTCACCATTGTAATAGCCGATGAAGAACTCTCGGTGATCAAAAGGTCATCAACATATAGAACCAAAATCAAGAGCGAATCATCCTATCACAAGTAGATATTGGGATCAGAATGCAACTAGTGAAACCCACTATGAGAAGGAAGGAATCCATCTTGGCAAACCAAGCCTGAGGGCCCTATTTGAGGCCATAGATAGATTTCCTAAGTCTGCATACTAAGGAAGAATCCTAAACAAATCTTGGTAGCTACTCCATATAGATCTCCTCCTCTAGGTCTCCATGAAGAAAGGCACTCTTCACATCCATCTAGTACACATCCCAACCATGTGCTATGACAATAGCCAAGGTGAGTCAGATAGAAGTCATCTTTGCAATAGGTGCAAAGGTCTCTGAGTAGTCAATGCCTGCCACCTGTGAGAAACCCTTGGTGACCAATCGCACCTTGTACTTATCAACCGACCCATCTGCTACAAACTTGGTATGATATATCCACCTACATCAAACCATCTTTCTTCGTTTAGGAAGTGAAGTCAAATCCCAAGTGTGATTTTTGATTAAGGAAGAATATTCTTCTTCCATAGCACTATCCCACTCAGGTACCCCTGATGCCTCTCAAAAAGTCTGTGGATCTAAAACTGAAGCAAAGAAGGCATGTGGATCTCTCTAAAAATCCCCCCTAGTACAACTATCATCTGTGGGATCTCCTGCCCAAGTGCCAACACTCTCAAGTGTCTGTCTAGCCCAAAGTGGCTCAAAATTTGGTGAGTTAGGTGCTAACTCCTCATCTTCTGACTGACTAGAGGTGGATGCCTCGGCATCACTGTCTTCACTATCTGAACTCAAAGAAGAAGAAGATGTTTCTGGCTCAAGAACCTACTGTGATTGATCTGAATATGATGAGGAATCATCGTGAAGAAGTAGATCTGATGAGGGAGAAGAAGTGCCAAGTGTTGAGTATCTAGGACTCTCCTAAAAATGGACACTTCTCTCGATGAACAACTCATGAGTGACTGGATCTAGAAGGTGATACCCCTTAATACCATCCAGATATCCTATAAAGATGCAAGGCTTAGACTGACGTTCCATAGCTTTGCATTTTTTATTTATAATGTGGGCCATGGCTGGGGATCCAAAAACCCTAAGGTGCTCAACATCAAGTTTCCTTTTATGCCAAGCTTCAAAGGGTGTTATCCCTTTCAAAGCTTTGTGAGGAACCTTGTTTTGAATGTAGCAAGCATAATTGATAGTTTCAGCCTAGTATTGTGGTGCTAAGAATTTGGAGTGAATCATACAGCTACCCATCTCTTTTATGAATCTATTTTTGCATTCAGTAACCCCATTCTGTGAAGGACTGTAAGTGATTGTGCACTGAAAATCAATCCCCTATGTGGTGCAAAATTGCTCAAACCTATTGCTGACATACTCCCCTCCATTATCAGTTTGAAGAACCTTGATGGATTTCTCACTCTGTTTCTCAACAAGAGCCTTGAAGTCTAGAAAATTTTCAAACACTTCAGACTTTTGTTTGAGAAAATATATCCAAGTGTACCTAGAGAAATCATCAATAAAAGTGAGGATGTACTTGGCTCTTATGAAAGATGGTTTGGAAAAGGGTCTCGATACATCATTGTGGACTAACTCCAAAGGTTGTGAAGCCCTCCAAGATTTGCCTTTGTCAAATTTTGCTTCGAGATGCTTCCCAAGGGAACATCCCTCGTAAAGTCCTTTTGACAATTGGACACGAGGCAAGCCAATGACCATGTCATTTTTGAAAAGTTGCTTAAGGTAGCGGTAGTTAAGGTGGCCAAACCACTCATGCCACAATTTGCTAACTCCATTTGAATGAGTCAACAATGCTATTGGAGAAGAATCTGATGTAAAATGTGAGAAGGTGTATAACTTGGCTTGGTGATCTGCCCTACCCACTGCCACTATAGTATCACTATGCAACTCCCTGATAACTATTGAATCTGGTGAAAACTCAACTCTCATGCCCTGACCAATGTGAGTGATTTGGTACACTGATAGGAGATTGGTTGAAAGAGAAGGAACACTTAAAACATTATTGAATGTTCCTCCTTCCATTTTAACCGACCCTCTCTCTGCAACAAAAACTGATGTGTCATCACCCAAACTAATTGAAGTCATGCTACAAGGCTCTAAAGATGAAAACTCAACTAGTAAAGAGCCCATGTGGTGAGAAGCACCCGAGTCGATGACCCATGAAGATGTAGAAGCTGCTATAGCTACAAGGGCCTTACCCTTTTCTTTCTCCTTACCCTTTCCTTTTGCCTTGGTAGAATCTTAAGTAGATGAATTCTGCTTGATGGACTCAGGAACACCTATGTTATGTTTCTCTAGAAGATGAGTTAGGTGATCTATTTATTTTTTCATGCATTTGTGTTCATCATGCCCTATATTTTTAAAATAGGCACACTTAACCTTCTCCTTCTTAGGTTTATCATTGGAGGATGAAGACTCAGTGTTGTTTTTGGTAGGATTGTTGTTTTCTTTCTTCTTCTCCTGGTCCTTATTTTTTTTCTTCTTCTCCTTTGTTGAAGTCTTATCCTTACCATTTCCAGCTATCAAAGCTTGGAGTTGAGTAGACTTCATTGTGCCCATTTGAATTAGCTTATCTTGCTCCCTAGTCAAGTTGGCAATGAATGAATCTAAAGAAGACATTTTCCATGTAGTGCCAAGGGCATTTTTTATGGCATGAAAAGTGGAGACAAAGACTAAATAGCTTGGACCTAACTTTGCGAGAATAGAAAGGATGAGTTGATCATCTTTCTTCTCTATACCACATTATTTCAATTGCAATCTAAGGGCCTTAAACTTAGTGAAGAAGTCTTGCAGGGTGTCAAAGTTGCTAGGACTTAGACTTATAAGTTTTTTTTTGAGCTCATGACCTCTCATCTCATCAACCTTCCCAAATAAGTTTTCTAAGGTGTCCCATATGCCATTGGGAGTCTTGAAGGATTCTAAATGGAAAAGAAGTTTGGGAGACATAGACAAGCTTATTAATCCATAGGCTTCATCACTACAGTTGTACCACTTGACCTTTTCAGCATCAGTGTTGGGTTCTACTTCAGTACCCATGGTGATCCTATACAACCCTTTGCTTCTAAGAATGATTGACATTTTAACCTTCCATTCATGATAGTTGAAATGTGTTAGGGGTTTAAGTTGAAAAGAATCTATTTTAAAGCTAAATTTAGGTGAAGTTGTGTTGATTACAAGTTGTGAAATTATGCAAAAAGGAGAATGAAAGTAAAGATATGCAAGTTGTGAAAAGCAATCACACCCCCCAAAATATTGAGCCCCCCCCCCCCAAAAAATATGCAAGTGCATGCTCAAAAGACATTAGGCTCAGTCGAGAATGTGTCTTAGAGCAATCAGTGCAAGACTTAAGCAAACAAGCCGTTGGACTCAGTCGAAAATGTGTCCCGAGAGACCCAAATTTTAGGCACTTTATAAACTAGTGTATTTTTGACAAATAACAAGCCTACATTTTGAATAATTGAATTACAAATACTTTTGTAAAAAATGGCACCCAAATTTGAGCTACCGTTTGCAAGATATTAAAGGTTCAATTTTCTCGTAAACTAGTGTTTTTGCAAAAAAATGCACTAAAACATTAAAAATGCCTATTTTGAGAGAGAAAGTGGCCTTCCAACCACTCATTGGATTCGGCATGGAATGAGGAATCCAAAGGAGGTTTGTGTGAGGGGGAATTGGCCTCCTGCCAACCCGAGCCTCACCCTTCATCTTCGACAGGAGAAGATACAAGTTTTAAATGAAAACCCCCAAATTATCAAACTGTCTAAAAAACTAAATATTCATCAAACTGACTGATTTTTTTTACAAGTCAATTTTTAACTAAAAAAATAAAGCAAAGACAGAATGAACTGTTGCCAAGTGTCTAAGGGCCCATATGGGACGCCACGCAAGGAAGGGGTGCCAAAAAAGCATAGTCCAGATTTTACTTGTAGAAAAGACAAAAGATAAATTTGCAGACCTGCTAGACATCGTACGTCTGATGGTGCCTTGCTGGAAGGACTGCTGCTGCGTGGAGCATTGAAGGCACCTTGCAAACAAAAAAAAGGTCGGCTATTGGAGAGCGCGTGGGTCTGCAGAAGGTTGGCGTGGCTGTGTAGAAGCGTTGCACCTAGACTATTGCTGAGTGCTGCTCCTGGACTGTTGCTGAGTGCTACTCCTCCCTCTGCTCCTTGCACACAATGGTGCCCGAGCTGAAGCAAAACCAGCACCTGAAGTGAAGACAACCAAGACACCCAAAGGCCAAGGATCCCAAGGAAAAGATACAAGAAATGATATTAAAAGTTTTTTTTTAAGTTTTAGATCAGATCTAGAAATAAAAAAATAAATAGAACTCCACTCCTCTTGATTTCAAAATAAACTAATAGCATAACCAGACACACGATTATCGTGTTTACTCTGATACCATATCGGAGTTGTTGTCAGAATCCGGATAATGAGAGTGCAATGGAGAGGTGATCACACAAGATGAAGCAAGTGCACACCACATAGATGCTAAAGCAATTTGAAAATAACACAAGAAGATAAATTGCATAAGACAAAATGGAGAAAACCAAAATCTGATTAACATGAGATGGCCAAAGTGAAGAATACATATATGAGAGCATGTAAGTAACTCCTCCACAAAAAGTGGCCAAGGCACCCCAAGAATAGACTGTAACTCCTCCATAAAAAGTGGTGACAAGGTGCTAAGAATAGAGAAGTAACTCCCATCAAGGGAGTAACTTATGACATTCTTATGACACCTATGACACATCTATGACACACATCTCCACATAAGCTAGCCTATCGCACAAATGTAGGAAAACTCTAGGTATGCACAAGAAATACAATTTCCCTAATTAAAAAATAAGGAAAAATAAAAACCTACACTAATAGAAACTAAGTGGCACTATAAATTTAGGAAGATATAATGATAGAATTAAATCTCCTACCCTAATCTACTAGCCAACCATAATATAATGCACCTTTGATCTAACATGAGGCCAAATATGAAATTTTAGCTTCAAATAGAATAGGAGATGTGCTAAACAAAGATCACATCCTTTGATGTGATCTGACTTTTAAGATTTGATTTTCTTTTTACCATAGAAAATAGGGAAGCTAGCAAATTTGGATAAGATGTAAATAGAAGAGATAGATGGATAAACACTTAGAAGATGTCATACTGATATTAGTAATGTTATAATCAAGATATAATTCCAACATCTCTCATAAAGCACCCTAATACTTTTCCATCCCATTTCTGGGGCACCCTTTAAAGCATGCGCTTAGGGAGATTGATGCATCGATAAACTCATGCAAGATAAAGTGTCAATAAATGATAAAGTGAAAAATATTAAGTGTATACACACCTTTCTAATATCTAGGTAGCCTAGAGTTAAACAATAATTGTGACACACACCAATGAAATATAGGTCTACAAAATTAAAATAAATTCCCAAGAATCCTCAAATGAATACTTAGTTATTTATAGTTACTTGATAGAAGCTTTTTAAAGCTCCCATAATATAATATCCTAACTAGTGCCTCAATATTTTTATATACAACTGCAATTGTATATGTTGCATGAGGATGAGTGTATGCATTTTCTTATTCATTTGTTTCACATTATGTTAGAAAGGTGGTGGGATATCCACTATGCTAGTTTTCACTATAAGGATGATGTGAAGAAGACCTTACTAGTGCTTCAATATTTTTATGTACAACTAAAATTGTATATGTTGCATGAGGATGAGTGTATGCATTTTCTTATTCATTTGTTTCACATTATGTTTGAAAGGTGGTGGGATACCCACTATACTAGTTTTCACTATGGAGATGATGTGAAGAAAGCACTCTTAGATTAGTTTTCTCAAGATGATATAGTTTTAGATGAATTCTATCATATGTGGGTGTTAATAACTAACAAAAACATATTTCTTTATGTGAGAATGTGTGGGGGTCCATAACATTAAATATGTATTAGATGTTGTGGCTTTGCCTTATTTGTGGTACTCTAAAATAATGGCCACATGTATGTTATGTTCAATAGGAGTTGCAAGAAAAGACAATTAGTTGGGATGGTTTGAACGTTGATTCCTAAAAAGCATTTTTTTATGACATTGATGTTACAATGCACAATGGTTATTAGATATTGCATTTTGTTATGTTTACCAAAAATAGGTAGTTGGAGGACAACTTGTGTAAGATGCAATGTGAAGAATATTTGGATAAGGTAAAAGGAGAAGGTTTTCAATTGATCAAAATTCATTACAATAATAATTATTAGAAATGGTACCTATCAACAAAATTTAAACCAATATTTATATAAGTTTGTGTGAATCAATATAACCAACTCCTTAAAAAAATGAAAAATTTAAAAAGATTAAAATTAAATCATCAAAATAATCAAAACGAATTTAAATATAACTTCATGGTTATAAATTGATTTGAAAAACAATCAAAACGAATCATAATTTTTGAAATAAAAAAAGGCTCAAGTATATTTGCATGAGAAGATTTAAGCATATAATGGAATATACTTAAATTGACATTAACACATCACTTAAAAGTGTTATTTCCCTTTCAAGCCATAATAATGTATACACTTTAAGAGAATATTTTCATAAAATTTATTGCATTCTCATTTATCATTCGATTCACATGAGGTAGAAATAAAATACTTTTTTAAATTCTTACCATTTTTAGTAAGGCAATCATAACTACGATGCAATTTATGTGTTTTATATTATAGATAAAATTTAAAATAATAAAAAGAGTTGTAGTTTAATTAGTGTGAATGATAGTAAATGTATTATGTCATATTTTTTATACATTAAATTGTGAGATAGGGAGGGCTATGCTCAATTAAAACATAAGCGGAGTCCCAGTCCTAATACCTTTACTTAACCAATCCATCAATTATATGTTCTTAGGACAAGCAAATGCATCCAATTTAACTATTACACCATAACCCGAAAACAATAAACAATGTCATATTATCCTCAAAAATATAAAATTCAATAAATATTGAAAAAAAAAAAAAAACATCTTTTAAAATAAATATATACAAACAAACCAGGTGATAAATCACCATTAAAATAAATTCTTCTATAATTCACTGAATATAAATTCATACACAATAAAAACCTTAATCAAAGAACTAAAATATTGAAAAAAATAAAATTAAATAACTATTTAGAATTCAAATACGTTTCACTCTTACAAACTTTGTTTGGAAAAAAATTAAATAATACAAAAAATAGAAAAAAAAAACTTGGGATAAAAATAAATTGTGAACGTACCGTCGGAAGTCTGTAAATTTTTAAAACACTGAGAATGCCACTGTAATATTTGGCATTAATTGTATTGTAAAGTATCTCCAACAACAAATCAAAACAAGCTCCCCTCACACAATATTTTGAATGTGACAAAAATCCTATCAAATTGGGACTGGTCTGATCTATATCTCAGAAGCTTTAAAGTACACATATCGGCAAGCTATTAATCAAAACAATCTCCTCGTGCAAAATTGAAGCACGGATTAAACGAATTATGACAAATTAAATAAATATCCTCCAAAATCTAACATGCAGCAAAATCCTTTCAAAATGTGTTTGATATCCTCTTCAATTTGCCTCATCCGTACATTAGAAGCCTCCAAAAATGTTTTTCACATGACCCAGACCTTGGAAAATCCTAAATTCAAAAATAATATATTTACAAATAAAAGAGTGCCGACAGGGAATCAAATTCTTGCTTGCGTGGTAATTACTTTCTTCCACCCCTCTTGTTGCTCAACTAATTCTCCTCATCCGGTACTTAGCTTTAGAATCGCAAAGATTTTCTTGTGGACGCGGTATGAGTCGAAACCTTGACCTGTGTATCATCAACTGTCGCAGAAGGAGAAGCAGCAGCCGAAGTCGAATTGTTGATCTGTGTATCATCAGCAGCCGGGGTGGACCTTTCCTCGTTGACGGTAACTGTTGAATTATAATCTTCCGCCACAAAAGGATAAGCAGTAACCGGACTCGGACCCTTAAACAATGAATCAGCTAAAGGTGTCGAACTGTTGATCTGTGTATCGTCATTCTCTGTCAAATGAATAAGCTTTGTGTACCCTTGGTGTGCAGTTGCAGGAACCACAATGGTTAAGCCCACCACATACACGTGGATACCGCCACATTTACCCCATAAACTGCTACCGTGAGCGGCTGTGCTAACGACGGCCGCCATGGATAGACCATGCCAGTCGGTCGTATGAGGCAACGCATGCCCCTTAATTGCTAGCGTGTTGAACAGTTTTTTGAGAGAGCTAAAAAACAAAGGCAATGATAAATTATGCTAGCTGTGCGGTTCGAACTTCAAATTATTTGCCGCTGGCAATAAATGCGGGATTTTCCAACGAATTATAATTTTGAAATTGAGTGCGCAGTCCTCCATGGACGTCAATGGAAGCGGAACGACTGGAACAGGGTACTGTAGAGAGGATTGCAAAGCAAATTAGTCAAGCATTAGTCAAGAAATCATGAAAAATGCATAAAGAATTAATTAAGTCTATCTATTCCTATGGGAATTACAAAGGATAGCAAGAAACAAACGAAAGAAAGCAAACATTATATTACCTTCCCAAATGCATTCACCATACCCATGTGGCTCAAAAGCATGTTCTCCCTTGATCAAGCATCCTTATCTTTGTCAACAAATGTGGCAAGCTCCTCCAATGTCTCAAGAACACTCCATAAAACATAGGCTCATAATTCCAAATCACTAAACTAGCCTATCAATGAAGCTTGCAAACAAAATCAATGATCAAATGCAAAGGATTGTGGAAACAATTTAACATTATAACTTTGCAATATTCAAGCTTAAAATTCATGTCCATGGCCTCTCCATTTATAGATTTTCGAGATTGGTCAGGATCAAACATGACCATTCATCTCAAGATTGAGATGTGTGGCCATGGATAACCCTAATATTTGGAATTAAATTCATAATTATCTTCATCATGACTTTGGAAGAAGGGGCATTGAAGAGACATGAGAGGTATTAAATAGGCATGGGTGATCTATAATCCTGATATTTGTGGCATTTATGACTTAGAGATGTCTTCCCAAAGAATGATGTCACTTGATGATGCAGTTAATAAGAATCAATTTTCAAAAATAAATATTCAACAACTCTCATAGAAAATCTACATAAGCTCTTGATTTAGATTAATTAGCTTAAACAAAGTTAATCAATATTTTGTAATTATTTAAAAATTGGTGCACAATTAATCAAAATAGTCAGAATGTCATATTATTGGATCGTAATTTGACTGGAAAGGAACTAGAAGGCGATATTAGATGCGTTGGAGTTGTATTCTCATTTAAGATGTTGCCAACACCAAATAACAAAGGTACGTGACATGTACCAATGAATTAGAAGAAAAGAGTGATCCAAAATATTAAATGGTGAAATTTTCATTTTGACTCGAAATGATCTGATCAAATTTAGCTGACCCATAAAATGCATTTTCTTATTTAGGGATACTTTGACCTAAATTGACACCTATAAATGACAAGTTTGAACCATTTAAGGTGTTTTATGTATTTTGACCTAAAATGTGCATTTACGTGCAATTTGAGTAAGATTGACAATTTCAACACAAATGGTGTTAAGAATTGGATGTTTACATTTTACCCTTGTTTGAGAAGGTGTAGCGAGACATTCAAGCGAAGCAATGTCTTTTCAAATAAAAGAGTTTGTCAAGAATAAATTGGAACAGACCCATGATGCCCCCTCAAGAGGACATAATAGGATGAAAGAGAAGGATGGACTCTCAAAAAGAGAGAAAATGAGAGCTTAATCCATGGAATAGATCACATCCAGACGAGCTAATGCTTGCACACGTGATTACCATCAATGATAAAAATATAATGAAAGGTATAATAGGCTCCAAAGATGGGGGCAATGAGAAAGATACAATCCATAAATGTAAGGGACACACTTTAAATGTACCCAATTTGAGAGTACAAGCTGCATGCTTATGATATTGATCAATCTTGAGACAAGTTACACACTAAAATATTGTCATCATGGGGTTTAATGTGGAGATCTTGGAATTAGAGGCAAAGGGAGAATGTTCTTCTTCAGGAAGGGAAGCACCACTAGAATGGGGTATTCAAAGAGAATATAATAAGTACTCCAATAGAGCAGATTTGATTTGATAGTTTTAAAATAGTTTTTCCCCAGTAGCTGAATTTTGATCATTGATAAAGAATAAAGAATGATTTGCCCCTGTAGATTTGATTTGATTCAAACGTGGTTTAGATCTTGTGCCCCAGCATGGGAAATTGGCAAGCAAAAATAGCTCAAGGATATAACCAAAAAGATAGGTTAAAGTGAGCAGGTGAAAACGTACAAGCGATGGTGTAATGGCTTAGAAAGCCATATAAAACCAAGCATATGAGAATGCACAAAGTAATGAAAGAGAAGAAAAGAAGAATGAAAGATAGTCAAGCTGACCTCAATAAAAATTAACCACTGTCTACATAGTTCCATGGACTCATGTTCCAATATGAACTTCAAGTCAATGTAGTTCACCTAAGTTTGGGAGAGAATGAAATGAGGAATGATGAAAAATGACCAAGAATTGAATAGACTCACAATGTATGCAAAGAAATGCACATCTAAGCATAAACAAAGAACCCTGAAATGCATGTTACTTAGAAGCCTAATTCCATATCATGAGCCTAGGTTTTACAAAGTGTTCTTGAGAATCATTCATCAGAGCTAAGATTGACGTTAAGACATTGAGACATGAGCAGAAGGTGCTTTCTATAACAAAAAAAATTAGGCATCATAAGTACGAATAACTTAGAATGACATAAGATTTCAATTACGCTAAGCCAGTTCAAATGTGAATACCTATAACTAACGATAATGGTAAAACAATGACCAAAACTAGAGTTACAATTATTTACATTCAAACAAAAAATAAAAAGTAAAGAAAAAGATAAACATAAATGAACCTAACTTGAAATCAGGGTATGATCTTAAGTAGGAACAAAAATATTTAAAAACAAAAGACAAGAGCATCTCAATGACATGGGACCAAGATATAAATAATTAAGATCCATGTGGACTATCAAGATGTACTTTTAAAAAAATAAAACAAAGAAGCAAGACCAAACAAGAAAATAAAAGACCAGAAAACAAACAACAATCAAATAAACACACAAAACATTTTTGAGTTTTTGAATGGTTTTATGAATGTTTTTAAAAATTTCTAAGTATCTCAACTTGATTGAGGATTAAGAGATACAAAATGGTCCAAATCATGAAATAGTGAGAGCACACCAACTTAAAATACTCGTAATATGAAGAGAGTGTATGATAAGAGGGACTGAGTTGACCTTTACATGAATCGAGCCTGGCCTAGATAACTCCAAAATAATCTCAAGTCACAATAATTCTATCCACACAAAAGGTGATAAGAAACTGACTAGATCATGATAAGTTCACAAATAAAGGTGAACGACAAGACAAATGATAATAGTAATGACCAGATGATGTGATAATGCATGATAAAATTAGGAAACAATGTCATAATACTGATTTGTCTAAAGGTAGTTATAATCAGGGGTACCAAAACAATATTGATTTGCCTATAGATGGTTATAATCAATGATACCAAATAAGATTATAGATAAAAAATAACTTACCATATCAAATGTCACACTATGTTCATAAACTATCTTTCAACACTAAATTCAAAAACTGGTGAAACTAGATCAGAATTCTTCCAAAAAACGTGTAGGATGAACCAAAGGAACCATGATCAAAATGGGATAAATAGGATGACTAAAAAAATCCTTGTATACTTGACATGTTTTAGTTTCATGGCTAAAATATACATGGCAGAGCTTTGCACTGAAAACTTCCACTATTCCTTCAGAGAGTCAAATAGAGTTGAATTGGAAAGCCACATTTTCTCAAATCTAAAAGAGGTACTTTTGATTTTAAACATATTTTCACTATAAAAATTCAAGGGATTATGATTAGATCTAATCTTGGGGAGGGAGGATAAGGAGATGCTAAAATATAAATCCCGCAACATGGAGACTAAAAACTTGTCAAGCCTAACTTGAATGAGATTTTCTCCCATTCTCCTATTAAACTAGGTGAATGGATTGCATTTTAAGTTAACATCAATCAGTTTTGCCTCTATAATAAAGTTATTAAATTTCATCATGTTATCATTGAGAGAATAGGTTCCCCTTTTTTTCCCTAGGGACAGAGGATAATTAAATATGCCTACCACCATCCAGTTCTTATCTTTGAAATATTTCTTGATCTTAATCAAATTTGCTCAGAGTTTTTTTATTAAAAAACAATGTCATAATATTGATTTGTCCAAAGGTGGTTATAATTAGGGGTACCAAAACAATATTTATTTGCCCATAGATGGTTATAATCAATGATACCAAATAAGATTATAGATAAAAAATAACTTACCATATCAAATGTCACACTATGTTCATAGTCATTCTTTCAACACTAAATTTAAAAACTATTGAAACTAGATCAGAATCCTTCCACAAAAGGTGCAAGATGAACCAAAGGAACCAAGATCAAAATGGTATATATTAGAACGACTAAAAACAAGCCTTGGTCAATAGTAAAGAAATGATATAATAAAAATGGTATAATAAAATGTTCAGAAAAAATTGGATACAATGGCAACAAAGTTGCCCCCAAGCAATGACTAGATCATATTGCTCACAAAATGATGAGAGCGTTGGCTTAGGTTACTCGTAAAATGATCAGAGTGTTCAAACTTAATAATTGCTCGCAAAATGGTGAGAGCATGGGAAAGGGGTGACCAAATTGACCTCAATAAAAATTGATCATTGCTTACATAGTATCGAAAGACCTCAAGTCAATGTAACTCAAATGACATGGTTCATGGATTTCAATAGTATAATAATGCCTAAAAAGGGTCTATAGGGTTGTCCCCAAGAGACGAGGCATGGTAATGGCAAATGAGTGAATGGTAGATGAAAAATAGTTTTGTTGCTCTTGTTGATAGGGAGATGCACATCGTAGTCAATATGTGAGACAACAAAAATGATTAGCTATATAAGTTGCTATCCACTACCCTTTCAGAGAAACTTCTTTGTTAAGAATTTGTTGCTGATATGGGATTCTACTTCCTTCAAACGTTGAGACAAGATATCTTTATAACCTTGATAAAGAAAAGTGTTGTCAGTGATGGTAAATAATGGTAGGAGAAATGAGATAAGTGGGTAATAAATAGGTGGGTGATAATAGAATGTATAATGAATGGAGAACAAATGGAGATCAAGACTTTCAGTCATACATAATATAACAGATTTGACGTAATTTTCATTGTGGCAGGGTAGAAGACCTCTAAAGATGCTCTTGATAAGACCATCAGATTGTTCTATTGCTTGATCTTGATAGTAGCTACCATTTGATTATGTTGTAGATTGGAAACTATTTTGATTTGATATTTGATATTATCTTCAATAAATAATAAAGAACTTCTGTGCTAAGCTATTGGTTCTTAGATAAGGTTTTCATCAATGAATTTGTTTTGATCATCCCATAGCACCTTCAAGAAAGTTTCACAAAGAGATGTTAATATTTGACTTTGATTGTCTTCTAGTGCCTTCAAAAAGGTGTCACTAAAAGATGTTGAGTTTGATCTTTGCTTATCCCCTAGCACCTCTGAAAAGGTTTCACTGAGAGATTATTCTTCTTCTAAATGAATGTGGTCTTGGTCCCCTTGATATTTTGCAAATAATATGTCACCATGGATGCAGTTCAACAAAGTGTGATTATGTCGATCCTGATCGACACTTATGAGAGGTGGAATGTCAATATAATGGCT
The DNA here is from genome assembly GCA_037957365.1 of Torreya grandis. Taxonomy (NCBI): domain Eukaryota; kingdom Viridiplantae; phylum Streptophyta; class Pinopsida; order Cupressales; family Taxaceae; genus Torreya; species Torreya grandis. Next base: position 271,633 of record JARHVA010004850.1, on the reverse strand, counting down.
ATATTGGGTGGTAATAAAGGGATGGGGCAAGGAAACACAATCCTCATAGAATATACTATGAGAACTTATGTCAATGTTGAAGTAATCATCTTCAAAAATCATATATGGATCACAAATGTATTCAAATTGATCTGCAAGGGAATTGTAACCAATGTTGTAACAACCAATACTATAATCTATTTCTGACTCTGATTTTGAAGCAAGGGACTATGAGTCCAATGTTTCAACTGATGTTGATTCTATTTTTGATGCTAAATCTAATGTTGGTTCAAAAATGAAACCTGAATCTAATATTGATTCTTCATTTGATATGGTTGTTTTGATAATGTTCTATTCCATGCTAAATTTTTGACAAGTAATAGCCTATGATGGCATAATGGACTCAATAAAAATTGATTCATCTTAGAAGGGTTCAACATAGACTGAATCGTCTAAGTGAATCCCTTCAAAAAGAGGGAACTGCTCAAGGGATGTCTCGATAGAATTATGTCTGTCAAAGTGAGACTCCTGAATGAGTGGAAAAAGATCAAGAGACAACTCTACCATGACTGGGTTGTCAAGGAGATGAGGCTCTTTAAAAATAGGTAGCATATGAGTAGGTAACTTATGACAGCTTATCTTGTCACAAATGGGTGTTTCAATAATATCATGTTGGTTTTGGTTCACAATTGGTTGCAAAAGATCAATTTTGAACAAATTTTGATCCTCATAAGATAGATTTTGAAGAGATAATGGTTCTTGTTTAGGATCAAACATCAACACAAAATTTCTAATGTGGGGAAAATTTGGTTTAGCGAGAACAATGGTTTGTGGTTCATTAATGGACTCTCCAAAGATTAGACTATTAAATAACGGATCAAAAACAATTGGTTCATAAAATGGAGGTTCTTCAACAAAGGTTCATCAAAAATTGGTGATGGGCCAAGAATGGTAACAATTGGATGCTTCTTAGTTTGGTTTCTTGTGCAAACCAAAGGAGGAGGTCCTAAAATGGTGATGATTGGATGCTTCTTAGTTTGGTTGCTCGTGCAAACCAAAGGAAGAGGTCTTAAAATGGTGATGACTAAATGTTTCTTAATTTGGTTGCTCGTGCAAACTAAAGTAGGAGGTCCTAAAATGGTGATATTGGTACATTGTGGAGTTTGATTACTTACACAAGCCAAAGCATCCAAGTCTTCCTACTAAACTTAATCATTCTGATCATGAGTTGGATCATAAATTAGATCATAATTTGGATCTTGATTGTGTTCCCATGACTGAATTTTGTGAGGTGGATAGAAATCTATCTCCCAAACCATATTTTCACCATAGGGATCTTGACTAAAGTCATAAAAGTCATTTTGTGCAGTCATTCTATGATAAGTTGGATTATCTATGACTACACCATAAGTGTAGCTAGACATATCTACATTTAATGAATAAAGCACCAAAAATAGAAAGACTTAAAGTTCTACAAACTTTTAAAAGCAATGTTTAAAAAACAAAAGGTTTGACCTTGGTTGAAAGGGTGAAGTTGCATCTCAAAAGTAGTCTGTGTCGATATTTGGCATAAAACAACCTAACATCAAATGTCTAACATCAAAGTTTTTTGAATAAAAGTTGTGTTTTCCCAAACAAAGTCACCAAAAAATGATGAGGATAGGCACTAGAACAAACAAATAATAAATAGTGTTCAAAATTGGGTAATCATTTAACTAAAGCTATACAACCCAAAAGAAAAAGATCTGTGTACCAACCCCATGAATTGAGGCCTAAATAGAAATCAATCAATATTTGGATCCAAACTTGACAATGTTAATTTAAAATGCAATGTTGAAGACTAGAAATGGATCAAACAAGCTAGACAAGAGCGAACAACATAACGATGCATAAACTAGATCCAAACGGTATACATGACATGGTTTGAAACAAATTGAGCAGCCTAATGGCATAAGCATGCTCAAATGATGTGGTCAATTATTATGTTTCAAAGACTCAAAGGCAAAAAAGATTTGAAATGGTTTGGGTAGCATAACGCTACCCTTCTTAACTCATATACATGATTTTGACATGGCTTATGAACAAATAAACAAGTTTTAGTCTCAAAACATACCAAGCAAATAATGACCAAAATACACTAAGTATAATAATTCAAAATCCTAGTAAGGGTATGGTAAAATGGGTTTGACTAAAACTAATTAATTTTTTATCATTCTAGAGGAATCAATTTCATAATGATTTTCACATCAAACGATGCAAAAGACAAGCATGAAAATTAGGTGACCACAACATTGGCTAGTTGTAAAAAGGTCTAGTCCTTTTTACAACCACTACATCCTATTATTTGCTCAGTGTAGTACAATGTCCAAATGTAGATACATCCCATGTGCAACTCTAATAAGGAGCCAAATGAAGTCAATGTTGGGAGATGAAACTCCAGGTCAAAGCATTCTTAAATAAATAGTGGGAGGTAATGAAGTCCCGTAAGACAAGATGCAATGAAATGAAAGACATAAAAACAAAGACTTTAAGGTCATTTTCAAGGTTACCCAAACTTTGATGAGTTTTTGGGGAATGCTCTAGATGATATTCTTTCTAAGCCTTGGACTAGGCTAGCTTGCAATAGGAATGACGCTTTTGATTCCACGGGTTCCCTAAAGGGGACAAATGGAAGAACATACACGCAACATTCCTCTCTTTGCCAAACAAAATCTAATTTAAACAACTAAGTAAACAAAAAGAAAACTTGGAAAGGTGAGTTCATTTTTAAACCCAAATTGAAAATAAGGTGGTGTTCATTTGACCCCTTGGTCTTAGTTGTAACTTTGAAACTAATGGTACAAACTCACTTAAGCAGCTAAATATTACTTTAAGCACCCAAAATAACGTTCCTAATTCATTTTAAGCATGCAAAAGGTGATCTAAACATGTTTTTAGCAAATGTCAAGCTTGGTCTTGCAACAAAAATGTTAGCATGTCCTTTAGCTTTGAAGCTCTTTTGGGTTTGAAATAATAAACTTAAAAAAAATAGCACTCAGGTCTATGTTTTAAGAAAAACATAGTAACTGACGTTGGTTTATATAATCGATGATGGTTATTTTGACTAATTGATGTCGATCTTTTGACTAATTGATGTCGATCTTCTCGATAGGTACCTAATTGATATCAATTTTACTAACCAACATCGGTTAAGCTATACAACTAATGTTGGTTTTACTTGCCAATGTCAATTATTGTGTAAATATTTGACAAATAAAAATGGGAAAATAAAGTTAGAAAATCAATTTGTAAGAGTTTTAAAGGTCTAAATAAATATTTTAAAGTTGCAAAATGATCTTCTTTAGGTGTGAGATGCATCTCATCCCACCGAGTGTGCCAAGATATATAGAGGATTACAAATCAAGTTAGTTAAGCATTAATCAAAAAATCATGAATAATGCATAAAGAACTAACTAACTAAGCCTATCTATTTCTATAGAAATTACAAAAGAAAGAAACAAATAAATGAAAGAAAGCAAAAATCATATTACCTTCCCAAATGGATTCACCATACCCATGTGGCTCAAAATCATGTTCTCCCTTGATCAAACATCCTTGTCTTTTTCAACAAAGGTGGCAAGTTCCTCCAATGTCTCAAGAACACTCCATAAAACCTAGGCTCATGATTCCAAATCACTAAACTAGCCTATCAATGAAGCTTACAAAAAAAATCAATGATCAAATGCAAAGGATTGTGAAAATAATTTAAAATTATAACTTTTCAATATTCAAGCTTAAAATTCATGTCTATGGCCTCTCTATTTATAGATTTTTGAGATTGGTCAAGATCAATCATGACTATCCATCTCAAGATTGAGATGTGTGGCCATGGATAATACTAATATTTAGAATTAAATCCATAATTATCTTCATCATGACCTTGGAAGAAGGGGCATTTAAGAGGCATGGGAGGCATTAACTAGGCATGGGTGACCCATAATACTAATATTTGTGGCATTTATGGTCTAGGGATGTCTTTCGAATGAATGATGTCACCTGATGATGCAGTTAATAGGAATCAATTTTCAAAAATAAATATTTAACAAATCCCATGTAAAATCCACTTTATCTCTTGATTTGGATTAATTAGCCTTAAATAAGATTAATCAATATTTTGCAATTATTTAAAAATTGGTGCACAATTAATCAAAATGGTCAGAAAGTCATATTACTAGGTCATAATTTGATTGGAGAAGAATTAGAAGGTGATGTTAGATGAATTAGAGCTGTATTCCTATTTAGGATGTTTTCAACACCAAATAACAAAGGTATGTGATTTGTACCAATGAATTAGAAGAAAAGAGTGATCTAGAGCGCTAAATGGCAAAATTGTCATTTTGACTCAAAATGATCTGATCAAAGTTAGCTGGCCCATAAAATGCATTGCCCTATTTAAGGATACTTTGACCTAAATTGGTACTTGTAAATAACAAGTTTGAACCATTTAAGGCATTTTATGGATTTTGACCTAAAATGTGCATTTGAGTGCAATTTGAGTAAGATTGATAATTTCAACACAAATGGTGTTAGGAATTAGATGTATATAGTTATCATTTGTAAAATTCAATAGTTAGTGGTTGAACTTATGATTGATGATTATTGTTTGATGTTAAGTTAATGTAGGTTGGGTGTATGACTTTTTCAATACGTAGGTTGGGTTTATGAGTTTGTGCATGATGGTTAAGCTCGATCATATGAGTGGGTATGAAAGTGATATAAAATAAATGAAACAATGGAAGAAAAAGTGGATGCACTAAAAAGTGGATTTGAATAACTCAACTTGAATAAGCAAGAAGCAACAACTAGAGGAGGTCGATAAAAACTACATGGTGGTAGAACAAAAGTTAGTAGTAATGGAGTCAAATGTTTTAAAAAATTATAAAAGAATCCTTCAAGAGAAACCAAACATGATGGATGGAATTGACTTGGAATGGGTAAGAGACATCGACAATCTAATTTTAATAGTCGACCAACTATTCAAGGGTAAGAGCTTTAGCATGGAGGAGGAAGAACAATAAGCATAAGATAAAGTATAACAAGAATTTGATGAATAGCTATAGGGCTATGAGAAGATGTTGATTGAGATACAATAAAAATAAAAATCAACAAAGCAAGTGTTCTTAATATTTTCATGTTAAACAAACATCATTAACATGTGTCAGCTCAATGACATGAAGAAACAAAAGGAATTGTCCAAGTCATAGGTCCTCCAAACTAAGGACATAGCCAAGAGTAACAAAATTTTCAAGGACACAAATGACTTAGGAGAGAAGATTGAGAATAATCATCAAGATTCAAATAAGGGTTTTGAGTTCAACACAAGACCATGGATAAGGAGAACACCATTCAAGAAGTATTGGAAGGGCTAGATATAGAGATCCAAGCTGCTAAGATGAAAGCATAGGAAATCAAAGACCAACATTCGATGCCAAAATATTTATCAACAAAATGTCAAATAGAATAGAGGTAATACATGACGTGATCACCAGATGGAGCATTTTTTAAGAAACCATTTATAGATATGGGCTTTATTTTTTGGAAGGTCAATAAACTTTAGAATGGTTGACTAGGGGTAGACAACAACATTAGTATAGGGGCGTTGTTGTCCTCAAATTTTGTCTAAGTATGAGATTGTGCTTAATTTTGTGGAACACTCAAAGGGTGCAAGGGATGCACACATTTTGAAAGAGTAAAGTGTAAATGAAATGGACACAAAGAAAAAGAAGATCAAAAGGCTCTAGTTTTTATGAAATTCAGCAATGTGACATCAAGCTCAATAATGTACAAGGATGTGGTTGTATAGATGTATCAAGATACTTGGGAGTGTTCAAAAGGAAAGGGGTTACCAAGTATTAGCATGATTTGATGATGGTATTGTAATTGGCATAGAACATGGAGTGCTGTGATTTGAAATGAGGTTGCATGAACCATGGAATGCAAAATGAGTAATAGTTTAGAGAGCTGACATAGTGAGTCTTCAAGAGAGTGGATATTAAGATAAGTTGTTACTTGAAACAATCTTAGAAAATTTAGCATGGTGTCACATGAATCTAGGAGTCTATTTGGTCAAAAAATTTAATATAATGAAGTTATTACTATTATTTTTTTATTAAAAAATCACATTATGTGAGGCACACATTTATTGATTGTAACTATAAGGTGATGGCTTGGGTATATAAAATCCCACCTTGTTTCATGGATTAGGTTGTGGAACTTGTATTTTTAATTTAGATGTTAAGTATTGAACATACATGTGAAATGAGAATTAATGAATAGAGACAAAGGATTTAATTATCTTTTATGTCACCCTTTATGTTATTTTCTTGAGTTATTAATGTTTATAATGGTATTTAGTATCTTTACATAATCATTAGTCATTACTTAAACTACTAGTTTGTGCCTATGTTATGGAAGTTGACAATGGTTTTTCATCTCTCCAAATAACACATCTACACCCTAGTTTATCTCTTTGTGCCTCAAGAGAGCACACAAGTTCACTTGCATGACATGTCGACTTGTTGAGTATCAATGTTAGGTTAAATCTCAAGATGATCAAAGTAATGGTAGGGACATGGCAATTTTACCTAAAACTATGTAAGTGAATGTATGTGTGCATCCAAATATAAAGATAAATAATTGAATCACGTACCTTGAATTACCTAGGGAAGGGTAGAAGGATCAAATAATGCTTGAGATAGGATCCATCCACATTGAGTTTCCATAGAGCTAACATATTTTAAAAATAAAACATCAGTGTTATTGTTATGATTATTCCAATTAAATGTTTTATGACAAGTGATAGACATAGCCACCACTTTTCTTGGAGTTTTGACAACCCAGTCCAGTTTTTGAACTTAGAATTATCCCTGATGTTTCTCTAAACCAAGTGCCAAACTTTTGCTTAAATGTTTTTCTCCCAACTTTAGTTCCAACATTTTTTCTCAAATCCTATCCATTTTTTTTTAAAATATTTTGATATATGTCCCCTTTTGATGCGAGGGATTAAAAAACACATGCCTACAATCACTCATCTAGAAAGAATAGAGTTACAAGCACCATGTGTAATAATAATGTATATAGCCGATACCAATGAAAAATTATATTAAAAACATGTAACTATCAATATACTAAAAATTAGGACATGTTACTAATCTCAATTTTAATAGTCAAATGATTTATATATGTCATCATATAGTCATTATTTTGATTTGGAGCATTTTTGTTTGGCAATGGTTTTTTAAATATTTTCAATTGTTGATTGGGCATAAAGACAGAGCTATTTAATGTATAATTATGCCCTTTAATTGTAATGGTGTTTATATTGATTAAATCTTGGATCTTATGGTGTAATTTGAAACATCAATTAATTACATGTCCATAAGCTCGATGGTAGTCATAAATTTGGCTTAGATCATACATTTTAGGCAATACTTAAATGTAGAATCTAATTGATATGATTTTAGTAAAGAAATAAAATTACATTCAAGAAAATACTTAAGTATCTTATAAGGCTCTTTGATAGTGTTGTTTTATTGTCATTTGGTCCTACAAGTAGGAAAGATAAGCCTATCATTTAGTTTTGAAATTGCGTTAACTATCTTGGCTTCATTTCTAGCTTAGAAATTAAGCATCAATATTCGTAGGTTTGAAAGTTGTCTTTCCATATTGGCATTCATAAGTTTGACCTCAATGTTGCATATAATGCATGACAAATCTCATCTAAAAAATCAAAGTATTAAACATAAATTTTTCTTTGAGAAGGTTTAGAAAACTATTTGAGAATATGATTTAAATATCAGTATCATCTAGAGTTGATATTATATTTTTGTAAGCAAGCCCTTAAATTTAAACACGTAGTCAAAAATGCATTCATAAGTTCCTTATTTTATCTATGAAATTTGATAAAATGTGACCTTATAACTAATGTTATTAAAAAAGTGTGTGAATAAAAATTCAAGTAAGTCATGTAATCTATGCACAAAGCTCATGGATAGGGCATATAACCAATCTAAGTCATAAAACCAATCTAGGTCATATCTACTGAGATTCCTAAGAAATAACTTGGTCATAAGTAACCCATCATGTTCAGAACCAATACAAGATGCATTGAAAGCCTTAATGGGTTGTGATGGATCCCCATTTCCACTAAATAATGTAAATTTGTGAAATTTAAATGAAGTGATCAAGGGGTGGATAAGTATTTCTATAGCCAAATGGTTGTGCAATATATCTTAATATGAAACCACATGGCTAGGCTTGATAGATACTTGAAATAGTTGTGAAACTTTCATCTTGATGTCATTTAGTTTTTTTTAACTATTAGATCAATAAGTGCACCACTAAGTATATGATTACAATTAGTATGTCCAATTGTAACAATAGGTGCCTTATTATGATTTGCATTAGGTGCATGAGAGGAATGATTAGTGTTTTGACTATGTCCAAGATAAATATTTATAAGATAGAATACATATTTGTGGAGGCACTTTGGTCATTCAATTAGTAAGAGGAACACTATAAGCCTTAGGTTTCATAGGAATAAAAACATTAACATGAGGAGGTGCGGTATCCCTAGGTGAAGGCATAAGAATATTAGTATCATGAGGAACACTAGCCTCGTCACTTGATGTAGATGGAGAAGAACCATCCAATGGATCTATAGTAGGATGCCCCAAAAAATTATCCTTATTCCTAAGTTTTTTTTTGTAGTTTTCAATTTATGAAAAAAATACTCTACACTTTCAAGATGATTTTAGATTGAAAATATAAAGTTAGTAATGATTAAAACTATGTGTATATCAATTGTTTTAGTAAGATTTAGATTATCACGGGCTTTAGTGTCACTATCAGTATCAAAATTATGAATAATATGTACTTTATTAGTAATGGATAGGCTTTTAGCACCAACCTCAACCATAGAGTGATGAATATCACTAGTGGTATCCATGGTCAATGTAATGGGCACAAGCAAGATGTAAATCTAAAAATGGAATTTTAAAATAGATTAACAAACCCCAGGTAAACCTCAAAAGATATATGTGCTCACAGAACAAAGGTGTGTGCACCTAATTTTGAAGATAGATATAATCTATATGCATAAATAGGTGAGTATAAGTTAGAATTTTAAAAATATGTAGAAAAAGATGCATATTTGAAAATAAGATCTAAAAATTTAGAGAAAAAAACTATGAAATCCTAAGTAGAAAACCCTAGAATTTATGAGCATTGGAAGAATGGAAGGGTTTGCCAATTTTTTTTAATGAATTTTAGATTAGGTTTAATTAACATGCAGACAACATGCTAGAATCAAACCCCACATAGTTTTTATCAAGTGTAAATAGAATCTCGAGCAAGGGCTTGGACCTTCTCTTCCTTAGGTGGATATGCAAATACATGTGATTCACCTAAAACCTTATTTTGGTATAAGAGGGTGATGTCACAATGGTCAAAATATCAAGGTGGATGAATTTGTCATAATTTTAGAAATAGATATAGCAAGGATTCACTCAAACTTGAAGGGTGGAATAGGAGTTTGTGTTTCATGCAATACCAAGATATCTCTCTGATTCTTAGATAAATGGCATGATATGACTTTGTATGAATAGGAATCTCTAAGACATGACACGTGCTAAGGGCAACTCTTAAAAATACCAATAAGTGAAAATCAAGGTGTAAGGAATTTGGAAAAATGTGAAAAGGCCCACAAAATGGTGGCAGGTGAAATCAATGGGCCCACAGAAGCCACTCATGGGAGAATCAATGGGACCATTGATTTTGTCCCATATTAAATAGAGGTAAAGGGTGTAACAAGTAGCATAGAGATGTGTGTAATTAGAATCAAGGTTAAGAATGAATAGATTTAGTCAAGTGTCAAATGCATTTATAGGAATTAAGGGCTAAATTAGTAATAGTATCACTAATTATACATGTAAGTGAACCAAGTGTTTAAAAATGGGGAAATTATTTGGCACCATTTTTATTCTCAATTTTTGTAATTAATTTATAATTACAAATAATTAGAATATTTTTAATGGATTACATATAATATTTTTAGATAATTAATGGTGATTTCTATCTTACATGTATCAATTTAAGAATATTGGTCAATGTAAGGATTGAATACATATATATTTTGGTGTGCATAAATTTGCAGAGATAAATCAACTCCATCATATTGGAGCTTGAAACATGCTAGGAGTAACATGTGGACTAAGTATTTATCCATGTCCACCTTAGAGGTAGGGGCATCAAGGTTGCGAAAATAAAGGCATAAAAAATTATCTAGAAATATCAACTATATTTTTTATAATACTATTGCCTTCTTATTTGTCTTTTGAAAACGTAATTTATACTCCCTTCTAAAAATAGATTGATGTATTATCTTCAATCTCATTGGCCATTCTTGGTCTCTAGTGGACATTAATATCTAACTTAAATAAAATTTAAATTATTTGATTGCTTTTATGTGATCATTGATGTATTGCATTACATTAATTACACCAATTTTGGAATGAGGATTTAGATTCATATTCTTGAAGATAACTATTTAAATGGGATAACAATGTAACTACATTTTAGACCCATTTAAAGAAAAAAAAAATTAACTAAGGGATAATCTATTACATGCATGTGGATACCATTATAAAGCAATTACAAATATGATACTTTTAAATTAAATGCAAAATAATGGTTTCTTTCTTTTTAACTTGCATAGCATAGGTATTCAACTGGTGTTACAGTTGTGATTTTTTTCTTCTTCAATAGTTTCTTATTTTCCAACCCTTTCAATATGTTTTAAGCATAATCTCAACGTACTTTCATTATTTTTTATACCTTTTGTGTAATTGCTTTTGAGTAAATCACATTTAATGAACATCTTTTTTACAACGCAAGGTAAAATATGATATGCCAATTTGCTATTACCCAATATTCAAGCCCAACAATTTTAATTACTTCTATGATTTTCTATAATGTTATGAAGACATGAGTAAATCACATTTAATGAGCATCATTTTTATAACCCAAGGTAGAAATTACTACGCCACTTTGCTATTGCCCAATATTCAAGATCAAGCAAATTTAATTTCTTCTATGGTTTTCTATGATGTTATGGAGACATTATGAATTTACTAAATATTAGTCCATAACTTGCAAGTTACAAATCTCAAAAGCACATGGCAGGGACTAGCCACTTTGTGGTATATGTTATAAAGAGATCATCTATCACAAACTTAGAACATTGGTCATATCATATAAGGTTGTTAGTTGTGAGAATAAAATAGGTATTTGTGTTTTGTTAGTTTATAATTTTAATGTATTATATCTATATAGTGTTTATAAATAAGTTGAATAGATTGAATTATTGCTACTCTAAATATTTTATTAAAAAATTATAATTGTATTATATCTATATAGTGTTTATAAATAAATTGAATAGATTGAGTTATTGCTACTCTTAAAAAATTATTAAAAAACTATGAAATTGCAATATGTCATATTTTTAAATAATTCTTATGAAAATAATTCTATTATTAATTCTTTAGGATTTAGAACTATTATCTATTACAATTTCACGTTAGCAAACTAAGTTTAACAAATTATTAATTCTTATGAAAATTATTCTATTATTAATTCTTATGAAAATTATTCTATTATTAATTCTTTAGACATTGAAATTGATCTTTGATAAGGAAGAGTCACTCTCTTCAAATATAATGATTTAAATATTTTAATGATTTTTGGTTTACATTACCTACTCTCTATGAATCTATCACAGTTCATTGGCAAGTATTGGTAGAAGGTAAGATTAAATTTTGACTTTGTACTAGAGGTATTTTCATAGTAATTTTTGAATCTGATAAAGAGAAAAACTTTGTTTTCAATGAATATTCTTGGGTTTGGGAAGATAAGTATATGTTGTTGGCCAAACCTTGGCATCTTGATTTCAACCTCCATATTAAAATTTAATACAAAAATGATTTGGTTAAAGCATCCAAACCTACCCCTTCAGTTTTGGGACCTCTTTGTTTTTAAAGCAATAGGTAATTCTTTTGGTGAATTTTGGTATAAAGACCTTATAATAGAAGAAAGTGGACATTCAACTTATGCTCGAACCTTGGTAAATATAGATGTTATTAAAGAGCTTATGGCTCAGGGGGATCTGATTGTGAGGAATAATTTTTTTAATGTGTTCAACTTATTGATTATGAAGGCTTACCTTTTAGATACTGCGGATGTTTTCAAACTAGTCATTTGGTAAATGATTGTCCAAAAACCCTTAGACAGGCTTAGGTATAGTTTATATTAATAACATTTCTTTGTATACACTTCGCTTCATTACATGAGGCTACCCTATACCCTTTAATTTTGATGTCTATCCCATATATGTATAGAATTAGATATTCTTATGAAACATTGTATTGTCATTTACTACATCAAATTATTATTTATATAATTAAATTAAATTTTATTAATTTTAATGTTGATTAGATTTATTTGTCATGTATTTAAGTAGATGTATTATGTTGTGAGGTAAAACTATTTTTCCATAAAACATATAGATACAATTTGTATTTTATTTTGAAAATTTATAAATTTAATTTAATTTTGATTTTAATTCTTAAGAAAATTATTAGCGATATTTTAAATTTAATATTAAAATTTCAAATTTCAAATTTAAAAATCGTAAATTGAAATGATTTTGAAAGTTTGTTTTTAATATTTAGATATGTCTTACTCTACAATATCACTGCTAATTTAAGTTAAAATATAAAATAATGTCAAGATAATATCTCAAAATTTCTCACCCATGCATATTAATTAAAAATGTTTTGTCCTGCTGTGATGGACTAGATTCTTGGCCAATTTAATAGCACTAATATTATCACAAAAAATAACTATGGGTTGAACTTGAATCTCTCAAATTTATTCAAGAAGTTTTCTAATCCATAATGCTTGTGTCCCTGCTGAAGTGATTGCAACATACTCTGCTTCTGTAAAAGAAAAGAAAACTGTACTTTGCTTCTTTGAGCTCCAAGTAATCAAACCACAACCAAAAGAAAAAAAATTCCCAGATGTTGACTTTTGGTCATCCAAACTACCTCCCCAATCAGAATCACTAAAACCAACAAGATTGAACCTTTTAGAAGTGTAGTAATGAATACTAAAATCTAGAGTGCCTTTCACATACCTCAAAATTCTCTTCGTTGCCTTCATATGTATTTTTGATGGCTCTATCATGTACCTTGAAATAAGTGAAACTAAATAAGCAATATCAGGTCTTGTGTGAGTTATAAACATTAAACTTTCGACAATACTTTTATAGGCTGACTCATAAACTCTTTCAGCACCATCATCTCTACACAACACAACTCCATGAGCAACTAGAGTGGAGACTGGTTTACAATCAACCATATCAAGTTTCTTCAACATATATTTAGCATACTTTGTTTGACAAATGAAAATTTTATTCTCCCTTTGATAAACCTCCATTCCTAAAAAATATTTCATAAGGCCTAAATCTTTCATCTCAAATTCTTTCATCATGAAAATTTTGAATTCATCCTTCATCATAGAATTGTTACCCATATACACCAAGCCATCAACATACAAAATTACAATCAGAATATCATTAACTTCTTGGTTGTAGTAAAGGGTAGGTTCACTCTTACTTCTTTGAAAGCTATTCTCTTGAATATATCCATCAATCCTGGCAACCATGCTCTTGGTGCTTGTTTGAGGCCATATAAAGCCTTCTTTAATTTGTAGACATGATTTTATTTTCCTTGCACTTCAAAACCTTGTGGTTGTTCCACATATACTTCTTCTTCTAAGTACCCATTTAAGAAGGAACTTTTCACATCCATATGATGGATGCTCCAATTCTTTTGAGCTGCTAATGAAATAAACATTCTAATGGTCTCTTGTCTTGCTACTGGTGCAAATGTCTCTTCATAATCAATGCCATACTTCTGTGTGAAGCCTTTAGCAACTAATCTCGTCTTATGCCTTTCAACACTTCCATCACTGTTACACTTTGTCAGGATCTACCAGCTCTCAAAAGAGCACACATGATTACCTTTGTATAAGCAACTAAACACGGAATTTAACCAGAAGTAACAAGTAATAAGAAATCATAAATAACACAGAATATGAGAGACAATACCCAATTGTATTAATACTCTTCCAGAAAAGAATTACAATGAAGAGATACCACACTCTTCCACACCTTTCAGGCTTTCCACACCAAGTGTACAGTAATTCACCTTCAAGAGTTCACTCTCTCAATTACGGTCACAACAATTAACTCAAACACAGAGTTGTTGTTCACCTCCACTAGTCAGTATCACTACTGCCAGTACCACCAGTAAGTGATAATCACTATCAGTCCAACTGAGTACTCCACGTACTCAAGGTTTGAGTACACACCGTACTCCAAGTAGATCACACCTGATCTTGCTACCTGTTGTGTTGCTGATCACCTTGATCCTACTGCCACCTATAGATCAACCTAGTTCTACACACCTGCAAACCTAGACCTCGCACACACACACCCACCTGCAGATCAACCAATCTTACTTACCATGTAGATCTCACCTAATCATGTTATACCATAGATCAACTTGGCCTTGCACACCTGCCGATTGAGATCATACACACTTGAAATAACCCTTGTCCTTGCCTCACCAAGTCCTTATGATTCTCCCTTGGATAGAACCCTTCTGATTCTTCAGAAGCCTTCTGGTTCTACAATCTTATAATACAACCCATGGGTCTATGAAATAGCTCCCATATAAACAATAATTAGACTTCCAATTACAATAATTAGAACTGCAGCTCCAAGACTAAAATTAGTCTCTCACATGCAAACAAACTATACATCCAAAAATAGACTAGTTTGGGAGATGCATGCAAATGCATGCACACACAGGCTACCGACATCAGTTCCTATTTGACCAATGTCAGTCGACCCATAACTGACATCGGTTACTGTGAACACTGAAGATGACTGACGTCAGTTGATCAGACTGACGTCGGTTGCCTGTAACTTAGCAACCTCCTCTTATTTGCATTTGGGTGAAGCTTTTAGCTTCACAACCTAACAATCTCCCACTTGGAGATAAACAGCTACACCTGTACCTGTACCTGTACATCATCTAATTTGTTTTCTAGCTTGTATCCCTCTTCAAGCTCAACCTTGAAGACCAACCACCACAAATCCTGTGGTGTAACCCTTGTCATCCAAGTAATTTGCCGCATCTGCATCTACAAACCCATGTAGAAAAGAACTTGACCCTGCATTGCATGTATACCTGCTGCTGGTCCATCTTAGATACCTGAGAATCCACTAAATTTCACTCCAGTGCTTCTTTCCTAGATTGGCTCCAAACTTGCTGACAACTTCCACTGCGTGGGCAACCTCAGGTCCAGTACGCATGTACTTAACCTCATCATGTGAATTAGGACACTGTTCATAGAACTGTCCAACCCATCGGTGGGCTAACTGGTTTCACACAATCATCCAGAGATAAAATCAACCTGTGATCTTTCATGTCTCTAAAAACACACTCATGCCAAAGAATTTTGCTCCTCCAAATTATTCATGACACACCTTTGAACTAACTTTACCTTTAGCTTAGAAAAACCCTGCATGTGTGACCCTGCATCAAGTAAACACACAACATACAGTAACAAGATAATGTCACAACCATCATCCACCTGGTAAAGAAACTACAGTGGTTACACATTGACTAAAGCCATGCTTTGTCATCCATCTGTCAAACTTGTACCACTGTCTTGGAGCTTCCTCAAGACCATATGACCTGGCCTTTTGTCTCACCTATCCATTCACTCTATTCTTTCACCTAGGAATCCATTCGTCTCAGTGCTTTCATTCCAGCTGGAAACACTACCAAAACTACCATTTAGTTCTCCAAAGAATCAAATTCTTGAGTCATGCCATGCTCCCACTATTTCCTGAATTCTACCTGCTCTGCTTCTTTAAAAACTTCCTGGTCCTTGACCATCAGTGAGCAACAAGTAGTGTAAAGAAGAGGAATAACAAATTTGAGGCTTACTTACCCTTTCAATCCTCCAAATTGGTGTTTGAGACACCTTGACATCTTGCTATCTACCTAAAATCCATTCCAATGACCGTCATCAGTCACCTCCCAATCTGCACCCTACCGACGTCGGTTCCCTATGACTGACCAGACTGCCAACGCCGATTCCCTGACCGACATCAGTGTCTACCTGCCCGACACCATCGACCTTGGTCTACACATGACCGACATCGATACCTATCTTATCGATGTTGATTCCAACCTAACTGATGTCCGTACTTGTGTTCTCCTGTGAGTGATGACTTTCACCCGTGAGCATACTTTGGATCAAAACCACGTCCAAATCTCCCTTGCTCTGCCCAAAAATGTCCAGCCCCTTGAGTTGATCTCTATCCATCATCCCCTCCATGAACACCAAGTCTTTCTAGTTCTTAAGTTTGTCAAAGACATCAGTCTTCCTATTAAGAACATGAATCTCCTTCTTACTCATGTGACCAAGCCTACAAAGCCATGTTTTTGCAACAGAAGAAGAATCAGTAATATAAGTAGATAGATAAAGGATACGTACTTTCTTACCACCTGCTAATTTAAGTGCATCCACTGTGAGAGTTACTGTGCATCTCTCATCACCTAACTTTGCTAAAATTAGACTCCTCTTCAGGACTGGGACCTGCATGACACCATTCAGCACCCATATGTTGCATGTCTGCAATTTCAGCCGCACTTCACCTTTGCCACCAATTTGACAAGGATCACCATCCCAATCTGAGGTTGCATGGAAAGAGGCAACATAATCTAAATCACAAGATTCTACTTTATCCAAGGAACATTCAAGAGCAACATGTGCATCAATACCTGCAACATCTGCCTCTTCATTTCTTTCATGCTGATCTCCTACCAACCAGCAATCTTTTATCTACCATTTCTTTCCATAACTCTATAATTGATTATTCTTTCTATTCTCTTTCATTCTCATCTTACTTTCTTCTACCATTACTATACTCCCACTCCAACAAAAACCCCTGTGAGTGACCTGTAATCAAAAACCACTTAACACACTCTGAAACTAAGGTGTTAGTGAACCAAGCTCTACTGCTTGTCAGTGATCCTAGCTCTGATACCAATTGTCAGGATCTGCCAGCTCTCAAAAGAGCACACATGATTACCTTTGTATAAGCAACTAAACACATAATTTAACCAGAAATAACAAGTAAAAAGAAATCAAAAATAACACAAAATATGAGAGACAATACCCAATTATATTAATACTCTTCCAAAAAAGAATTACAATGAAGAGATGCCACACTCTTCCACACCTTTTAGGCTTCCCACACCAAGTGTACATTAATTCACCTTCAAGAGTTCACTCTCTCAATTACGGTCACAATAATCAACTCAAACACAGAGTTGTTGTTCACCTCCACCAATCAGTATCACTACTGCCAATACCACCAGTAAGTGACAATCACTACCAGTCCAACTGAGTACTCCATGTACTCAAAGTCTGAGTACACACCATACTCCAAGTAGATCTCACCTGATCTTGCTACCTATTGTGTTGCTAATCACCTTGATCCTACTGCCACCTACAGATCAACCTGGTTCTACACACCTACAAACCTAGACCTTGCGCACACACGCACGCACACACACACGCACACACGCACACACGCACACACACACACACACACACACACACCTACAGATCAACCAATCTTACTTACCATGTAGATCTCACCTAATCATGCTATACCGCAGATCAACCTGGCCTTACACACCTGTCGACCAAGATCATACACACCCAGAAGAACCCTTGTCCTTGCCTCACCAAATCCTTATGATTCTCCCTTGGATAGAACCCTTCTGATTCTTCAGAAGCCTTTCGGTTCTATAATCTTACAATACAGCCCATGGGTCTATTAAATAGCTCCTATACAAATAATAATTAGACTTATAATTACAATAATTAGAACCGTAGCTCTAAGACTAAAATTAGTCTCTCACATGTAAATAAATTGTCTATCCAAAAATAGACCAGTTCGAGAGACGCATGCAAACGCATGCACACACAGGCTACCGACATCGGTTCCTGTCTGACCGATGTCAGCCGACCCATAACCGACGTTGGTTACTGTGAACATTGATGATGACCGACATCAGTTGATCAGACTGATGTCGGTTGCATGCAACTCAGCAACCTCCTCCTGTTTGCATCCAGTTGAAGCTTTTAGGTCCACAACCTAACACACTTAGTCTTGTAGACCCATTTGGTGCCAATCTTCTTTTTGTCATGTGGAAGCTTTGTAAGCTCCCAAGTGTCATTCATATGAATAGAATCCATCTCTTCTTGCATTGCTTGCATCCAAACCTCATTAGTATATGCATCTTCAAAACATAATGGTTCAAAATTAGCCTTGGTAAGTAAAGCAAAATTCAGTGTCTCACCTCTTGGATTTTTTTCATGTGTTTGATTTGAACTCATTTGATAAATGTCACTCAATCTTCTTACCTTCCTTGCAGAATTAGGACTTGAATCTATACTTACACTTAGAATTGAACAACTAGATGAGGGGTTACTTGGTGGATTTGTAGCACTTGGACCAGAAATATTAGTGGGCTGCCCATAATCAATATCATCCATAATAACTTCATTTAAAATAGATTTTGACTTCTCTATATGGCCTTTTTGATGACCATAAACTCTCCCTTCATCAAAAATCACATATTTTGACACAATAAGCCTATTAGTGAGAGGATTATATAACATGTAAGCCTTACTTTCATCACTATATCCAACAAAAATACATGACTCACTTTTGAGATCTAACTTTTGCCTCTTTTGATCAGGAACATGAACATAAGCTAAGCAACCAAATTTTTTGAAATAATTAACATTTAGCTTTTTCTCATACTAGGCTTCATACGGAGTCATCTTGTCAAGTGCACTAGTGGGACTCTGATTGAGAATATATACTATTGTAGCAACTACATCTCCCCAAAAAGAATTGCTCAATCCCTTTGTTTGTAGCATGCTTCGTGCCATCTCCACCACTATATGATTCTTCCTTTCACCTACACCATTTTGTTGAGGTGTGTATGCAGTGGTGAGTTGTTTTTTAATGCCATGCATATCACAATAACTTTGAAAGGCTTTTGAACAAAATTCTCTTCCATGATCAGTCCTTAAGCATTTGATTTTGTACCCTTTGTCATTTTCTACAAGGGCTCTAAACCTCTTGAATGTCTCAAGAGCTTCACCTTTGGTCTTCAAAAAATAAACCCAACACTGTCGTGAGTAATCATCAATAAAAATAATGAAATATGATGACTTACCCAAACTCTTTGTCTGCATAGGACCACAAATGTCTGAATGAACTAAATGGATTGGATAATGAGCCCTCCATGTATTGCCTTTTGAAATTTTTTCTCTTGCATGTTTTCCTTTAGCACATCCTTCACAAACTTCCTTGTGCTCTTCAACCTTAGGTAAACCAGAATCTAATGCTTTTGATGTTAGAATCTTCAAACTATGAAAATTTAAATGCCCATACCTGAGATGCCACAACCAACTTGTATCTTCATATGCCATATTGACAAGGTTCTTGTTATGTTCACCAAACTTCAATGGAAACTTCCTATTCTTTATCATAAGCACAATTGTTACCACCCTATTTCCTTGATTTTTATCATAAATTATACATTGTTGATTTTCAAATACAATTTTATAATTCTTCTCACAAATTCTCCAACACTCAACAAATTATGCTTTAAATTTGGAGTGTAATAAATGTCTTTAACACTCTTCATACCTTCTTTTGTATATACTTCCATAGCTCCTTTTGCAGCAACCTCCAATGATTTGTCATCACCAAGTTTGATCTTGGATTTAAAACTTTTATTCATTATAGAAAAAAGTTTTTCATTCCCTAACATGTGGTTAGAACATCGTGAATCTAAATACCAAACATCTTTAAAAATATTTTCATCTTTGTCATAAGATAAAAATAAATTATCTGGAGGATTCTCATCACCTTCTTGAGCATAATGAACACTTTTATCATCATTACCTTCTTTTAATCTACACTCATAATTAAAGTGGCCATACCTGTTACAATGATAACACTAGATATTTTTTTTATCAAATCGGCCTCTACCTCTTCCTCTGAAACCACCTCTTCCTTGAAAACCACCTCTACCTATATTTCCTCTTGAGTAATTTTGATTTTGACCTCTACCTTGGCCTTGATTACTTTTGATGCTACTATTGGCATCTTCATTCTTTGTGATTTGTAATTTGGAGGAAAAAGCTTTCTCATCACTTTTTCAAAATGAATCTCTCAATCTTTCTTCATAAGACATCAAAGATCCAACTAGATGATCAAATTGAAGGGTAGACAAATTCTTGCTTTCTTCTATGATTATGGCAACATGGTTCCACCTTGGTGTGAGAGTCCTCAACACCTTTTTGATCACAACCTCATGTTCACAATTTCACCAAGTGTAGCCATTTTATTGACCACATCTTTTACTCTGACACAATAGGTACTCACACTTTCAGCTTCTTGCATCTTTAAATTCTCGAATTCTCTCTCCAATGTCTGTAACTTGACAACTTTGACTTGATCACTACCTTGGTAAGCTTCTTTTAGAGTCTTCCAAGCATCCTCTGCTGTCTTTGCTCCTGCAATTCGTAGAAATAGGCTCTTATCTAGAGCTATTTGAATATGAAATAAGGCTTGAGTATTCTTCTTCTTAGCCTCTTTTTAAGCTATTTTATCATTTGTTGTGAGGGAATTTCAATCAGCTGGCTCTGCGTAACCTGATTCAATAATCTCCCACAAATCTTTTTCTATCAAAAAAGTCATCATTTTGATACACCAATAATCATACTCATTTCCATCAAATTCTGGAATGGGCAAGGAGTTAGAATTTGACATGATAAATTTTTTGGCAGAATTCCAACTACTAAATCTTTAACCCAAAAGAAAAATACCTACTCTGATACCACATGTAGAATTTTTAAATAAAATTAAATCATAGCGAAATATATGCAATATTCATAATACATAAGAGATAATAGTTGCAAAAATTAAAAATACTTCTTCTTCAAAAAATTGGAATCATTATCCTTCTTCTTCTTGAAAATAAAGATCAATTACAATGTATTAATGGAATTGCATGTGAACATGCTTTTCTAATTATTAAATAAAATATTTTAAATTTATCTAAATAATAGTTTGCATGTAATAGCAACTAAAACTAACTCTAGCCTTTCTAAGGCTTTATTTTTTCTAAAAAAATATATTAACTAAAAATTAACTAACTGTCTAAATTTAGCTCCACAAAAAACTGTTCAGGCAAACTAAATTTACATTAATAGTCTAAAAATATAGCTGAGTGAACTGCACTTCAGCATCACTTTTCAACAGTATATATAGGCATTTTACATGTAAGTTGTTTGCTTTAGATTTGTTTTCCTTCTAAAGGAATTTTCTATTGGCGCGGTCAACGTTCTGCATAGCGAGTGCAAAGATCCCATTCTCTGTATAGTGGAGATAATGTGGTTTTATAGATTGCAAGTGGTAATCCATAAATACGAAGCAACTTCGAATCAGAAACCCAGGCGCATATCAGATTATAACGACGTAGTCCAAATGGAAGCATAGAGTGTACATCTTAGATGCACGATGTCAGATCAGAATGGAAGTGATAGCAGGCATGGGAATTGGCTGCATCCAAATTTGATGTAGAGATACACAACCTTAGTTTGCACTCAATTTAAAAATGAGGACACTTAGCTCGCAGGTTGATCCGACAGAGTTGTCGCGGATGGTTCAAAACTTGAGCTTGATCCAATGTAAGTAGAAGACTTACACTAACGACAGATCAAATCGGCTAAATTTAAGAGTGACTATATTAATACGTTAAGCTAAACCATTATCAACAGATGAATTCATCAGTGGGACAACGGAAAATACTTGAGTTGCCCCTATAAATAAATTAATCTACCATTGTGCTCAGAAACGAATGGTGTTCTGATACCAATAATGGAAAATCAAAGTGCTGAAACAAATAATTAATACATGCAAAGCTGAGAGATATACAAAACACACTAAAATGTTATTCACTCTCATATTGTTTCATTCGAATATTATAAATATATAGATTGATATTTTTTATAACCGGGTATTCTGAGATCCTTATAAAATCTCTCTTAAAAAAAACTCCAAATCTCCTAAATATTAATCGTGATATATTGTTTACTATTAACAATTTATTCGATCAATCCAATAACAAACTATACTTATTAGTAAATTATTACTCATGTAATAATTTATATTACAATAATTAATAATGTTATGAATATTAAACCCTGACACAAAAATGATAATAAGTCATTGGAAGACAATGTGGTATGGTAGATATGAACTATGGTACCATCACAATGCAAAGTTCCAAATACTCCAAGCACAAAGTCAATCCCTCATTCAATTCAATAAGATCTGGGTTCCATGCATTACCCAAAGAATCAAAATAGTCTTTCATTTGAGTAAATATAAACTTGTTTCCCTTCCTTGGTATGAGGGATCTTAAGGTCAGACTATGTTACTTTATGTCATATAGGGATGTGTCCCACACAAACACGAGAAAATAATAACTTTGGTTTACACCCGAATATTATTGATGTGCATTGGTGGGAAACACACGATCCCAGCCTCCCCATGGGGGTTGAGGTCGAAGAGGTTATTTGTGCTCAATTCAATCACCACAACTTAATGAATGGAATGAAGGTGTATGGTGAGAAAACTAAATCAATGGAACATTTGTGTGGATGTGAGGACATTTTGACATGGGGCATACCTTGTGTCCCATTTAAGCTATGGGTACGTACTTTCTATGGAAACCTGATGACCTGGGATCATGCATCATATGTTATCAACGAGACATATTAAGAGACTAAAGATTGGAGAAAACTTAGAGAAAGCTTCATCCACACTTTTTCCTTCTCTTCTCTAAACCTAGAGCTAGTTGAACCTTTGCATTAGATCTATTGTGTGATCTTGGAGGGTAATGATTTTATGGTAGAGTGTGTGCAAAAACCATACAACGATAAAGGACGTGCACTTAAAAAGTTATTTGAATATTGTGATGTCAATAATAACTCTAGCAAAGAAGATGAAGGTCTAGATGGCAAATAATTGGAGACTCCAAGTACAAAATGGGAAGTTTATGCACAAAGTGGATGAAGTATTTTGTGGTGAGAATCTAAACCACCTAAAGGAATAAATATATATCTTATGGGAAACACAAGGTAGTCAACTCAAAAGATGATAAGAATAAATCCTATAGAGAGTTGATTAATACTAGAAAGGTAAACATTGGATTCTACTTAGGGACCAAAGATCACTATTATTGGAGATCACTAGATAGATGAAGAACAAGCTTGTATTATGAAGTTGTTGTGTGAATATCAGGATATCTTTCCACATAGCTATAGGGAATTTAAAGGAATCCATTCTTCCATTTGATGAATGAATATCAAGCTAGTTGAGGGAGCCAAACTAGTAAATAAAATGCCATGTCTTATGAATCCTAATCTACACACCAAAGTAAATAAATAAATATAAAATATGCTAGTTGCAGGTGTTATTTATCCATTAGAGGAATCTAAGTGGGTTAGTCCCATAGTCATAAGTATTAATAAATATGGGTGCATCCAGTTATGCATAGAATTCTAGATGATCAATGTTGCATGTGTTATATATCCATTCCATTCTCCTTCACTGAAGAGATACTTGAAGGGGTAGCTGGGTACAAAATTGACACATTCACTAATGGATTTTCTAGTTACCATTAGGGTTAAATTTTAGATGAGGATAAACGTAAGACTACCTTTATAACTGAATGGGGATATTTTACCTATAATGTCATTCCGTTTGGGCTCAAAAATGTACTAGTTGTGTTTTTGTACATCATCGTCTCTACTTTTGAATACTTTATTCATATGTTTATTTAATTTTATATGTATGATTGGATTGTTTATGGGTTATTCAAGGACCACCATGAAAATGTTTGATTGATGTTTGAATGATATCATCAATTGAAAATATCTTTGAAATTGATTAAATTTGTCTTTGCAACACCCTATGGGACATTTCTCATCCATGTCATATGTAAGGAAGGTCGTGTAGTTGATATTGACAAGGAGGATATCATTTTACAATTGGATGCAACGGTTACTCAATGAGATATACATATGTTCTTGGGGCATATGGGATAATACCGAAAATTCATTTTTGACTATGCAAAGAATCACCATGCCTCCCAAATAACTATTGTGTACATATGGACCCTTTGCTTACACTGAGCACTAGGAAAATGTTTTCAACATCCTAAAGCAGAAACTAACCAATGTATCATGATACTCCAATTTTTGGATAAGATCACCCCATTTCATGTTCATTTGGATGCATTTGAAACTAACATCAGTGTAATTTTGGTCCATCCTAGAAATAATAAGATTGGCCACCCTATCTACTTTACTAGCCACATGTTAACTTCATATAAGTATAACTACACAATCACTAAGTGTGAGGCACTCACTATGGTCTATATGTTACATAAATTTCTCATGTGCCTTCTTGTAACTATGATTAAGGAATTTGACAAAGAGAGGAGGTTAGATGTAGTGTTAGTTCCATAAACAATGAAATAAACACACTAACAAGCTTAACATCTCTAGGCCTAGATCATAGGGGGATCTTAGTGAAGAAAACCAATTGAAAACATAACTAAAATGTAAAATAATGAAAAATCTCTTACCTTCCTTGAATTTATCCAAAATATTTCTTCGTGGCTTGCTTAGCGTGTGCTCGAAGAGTCTTTGGCAATGGAGTTTGGTTATCTCCTTCTCTCCTTGGCACCATGGTAGCTTGGTATGGATTTGTCTTGATGTTGGCTTTGGCTCAATATTTTGTCATTATAAAACTATTGCTTTCAATATTGCTATAAAACTTTCTTTATAACTTTACTCTATCCAAGTTTTTTTTGTGAAGAGGTCTAGGCTTGTATTTATAGCAAAGGAAATTAACCCCAACCTAAGGTGAGTTAAGGTGTATTTTAAACATGGAATGAGTTCAAACCTAACCTAAGTGAGTTAATCAACCCTAGTAGAGTTTAAATGTGTCAGAACCTCATGATTTATAATTAATAGGCATGGGTGAGATATTTTGAGATATTTGCAAAACCTTGGCAACTCACAAATGATAATCATGAAAATCAAGGATATTCTTGATTTTTGAATTTCATTTTTTATAATTTCATTAATTGTTCATGGATAATTCAACTGGGATTTTAATTTGGTTTAGTATTTTAATTAATTATGTTTATCCATTTATCTCTTTTCAAGATTTGATTTATGTCCATGTGCCTCATTTAATAGGTTCATAGGACAAATTGACTGTTGTGATGCCACAAGGTGATTAGGGATGAATCCGTGAGAGGTTATTGTTATTTATAGTAGGATACCCCAATTAAGTGATGTCTCGACATGATTCTAAGATTTTATGAATGATTCACAAGCAAATTTAAGATGTTTAGTGATTATTAGGCTTAATTTGTAAAGGTTGGTAGAAATTAATTTAAAGTCCAGTTGAAAGCCTTTGGTGGCCATTTTTAGGTGTCTACAATTTGCCCCTATTTGGGAAGGCATGGTAAGATGTAATCATAGTAACGTCTTCTCAAAGAATGAAAAGGTCATGTATGCTTATGACTATAATGACAATGGATTGAACTGTAGGTGCCCTCTCAAGGGTGTAGTTGGCAAAGGGGTTGGCAATCGGTCATTCAAATGGAGGAAACGATTGGACCAAATAGATGAAATGGGGTAGAAGGGATTGATATAAGCATAGGTATTTATAATTATTGGAATATATATCTGCTCCAATTGGGGTAGATAAACAAGAGGATTTGCCTATAGGTGGTTATAATCATCAGCATATAGAGCTGCCTTAGTTATGGTAGACAAATAAGATGATTTGCCAACATGAAATTATAATCATCAGCATAGGTGGGATAAAAAAGGTAATGATTTGAAAAAAAGTGGTTATAATCATTGAAAAAGGCTTAATTTAACAAGAGAATGATTTGACCAAAGGCAGTTATAATCATCAAAAGGAAAAATAATGATTTGCCCATAGGCGGTTATAATCATTGGCCGAATAAAAAAATAATCTAATTGGGTGGATAGAGATAATTGTTTACCCAAAGGCATTTATAAACATTATCAACATCAAAATGTGCCCCATTTGGGTTGAAAAAAGTGATTGATTTTCCCAAAGGCTGTTATAACCGTCAACCTTCAAATAGGTGGAAACACAATGATTTACCCACAGGTAGTTAGAATCATTAGGAATGCAATTGGGATAGTATACAATGTTGCACCTAAAGTTATTTATAACCATTAGTATCCTGATTATGGCAAAAATGATATGGAATATTATGAAAAATTGATACAGAGGAGAAAGATGAATTTGGGCAACCTTCTAGTAGGGAGATGCTCATCTAAACTAATAGGAGAAAAAATTATTTCGTTGTTTAATTACTCTATTCAGGATATGATTTGGATTATATCAAGAATGTTGTTGGTTCCAAGGAGATGTATTGTTATTGTATTGTAATGTAGACTCCATGAAGTTACTTTTTGTTGTAGCACATGATAGTAGGCATCATGATAGAATACCATGATAACTTGGCCAAAATATACCTATGGACTGACATGCAATCCAATACTCAATTAAAAATAATGCACCAATGATAAAAATTATGATGACAATGTGGACGTATGAATATGAATGGATTCAATAATAATGCACAATAAATCACCCAATGAACACACATAGACTGAATTAGGGCACACCAATAAAGCAAACAAACAACACACCAAGAAAAATAAAGAAACAAATAAAATAAATATAAATAAATAAATAAATAAATAAAAAATAATGGTTAATCACAATTTTAGTAAAAACAAAACGACACAAACAAGATGAATAACATTTCCCCTATAAAATAGGAGACAACTTAACAAACAAACAAAATGGGGGAATAGAAGAAAAGGAAGGGAGTTATCAAGATGTCTCTAGATGCACTAGGCAAGTGGACATTGCCTACATAGTTCCATGGATGTAATATCCAAAAAAAATTCAAGCCAAATGTAGTTATCCCATGATATGGGATAGAAGAAAAATGATGAGAAGAAAAATATGATTGATTTTGATAGATGAATGTGGGGATTTGCATATATAATGGTGAGAGCGTGAGATGTTAGACTAGTAAGGATAGGGAAACTAAATGACTAGTGGTTGTTTGTGAAGTATCTAGGGATCCCATAATCCTTAAGGCAAAATAAGTGGTTGATGGTCATTGTTCTTTTTTTTTAGATCTATTTATGAATTTTTTTAGAATTTTTGGAGTATCACAACTCGAGGAAGAATGATGAGATACTGAACGGTCCAAGCTTGTAAAATGGTGAGAACTTCAAACTAGAATATTGTTCGTAAAATGGTGAGAGTGTGGCTTAGGGGTGATTGAGATAACCTCAATGAAAATTGAGCATTACCTATATAGTCCTAGGATGGGACCTCAAGTCACTGTAGTTCCACTTTACAGCGAAGGAATATGACTAGTGTAGCATCCAAATCAAACAAAATAGGCAAAGTTGGCAAATGGCATAGTATGACATAGACATGGTAAGGTGGTACTTCAAGGCATGATAAAAATGTTTTGTTGCTAATTTTCCCATAAGTAGTTATAATTAAGAAATAATAGCATAGGTCAATGATACTAATTTGCTTACAGATGGTTATAATTAGTAGCACGATTATGGGATAGTGATGTCCCTAAAGGTGATTATATCAAGCCCACATGGTATAGAATAAAATAAGAAATGAAGGATGTATCTAGCAAACCACTGTCATATTACTCCAAAATATGGCCTCTATTTCAAATACATGAAACAACTGATGAAATTGATCTGAATCTTCATGCTGAAAGTAGTCATGGAATCAAGGTCAAATGACTGAGTAGGGAGGGTGAAAAATACTTGATCAATAGAAAAGGAATGGTAGACCAGAATGGTGGAATAGAAAAGTGATAGAATGGTAGAGAGGTATAATACAAAGAAGAATGTCAATATTATGGTACAACTGAAATAGCCCTCATAGACAATATGCCAAGTCTCTCAAGAAAAGTAATGCTTGAGGTGTCTAATGTTCATCGGCTCATCAAGTTCGTCCCTATCTAGTGTGGCAAGCTTGTATGCTATAGCACCATAGTTTTCCAAAATGATGAAAGGATCGAACCAGTTGGGTTTGAACTTGCCTTTATGTTTCTTCTCATCCATGGTGTTCTTTTGGTTTTCTTTAAGAACAAGATCACCAAGCTCAAATTCTCTGCATTTAATATGCCGATTGTAGTGGCCATAAATTTGATTTTGGTATGCTTGAAGGTTATTAACTATGGCTATATGTTTCTCATAAAGTAACTTTATCTCTTGTAGGTGAGATAATTGATAGTCTTCATCATCCAGTATATGCTTAAAAGAGATGCATAAAGAAGGTAATTTGACCTTAATGGAAAGAATGGATTTAGTGCCATAAACAAGTGAGTATGGAGTGGCTCCTATTGGAGTAAAGTTATTAGTGTGGTATAGCCAGAGGGCACAAAATATTTGAAGGTGCCAATCATAGTCAACATCATTGATAATCATTTTTAGGATGTTAACAATGGTTTTGTTAGATGCTTCTGCCTGACCATTACCTTGAGGGTAATATACCATGGAAAATTGTTGTTTAAACTTGTACTCAACATATAGTGATTTGACATCCTTTTTCTTGAACGATCTGCCATTATCAGATATAATGTTAGAGGGGATACCGTAATGAAAAATTAGATGGTTAAAGATGAATTTAGAAATTTTCTTTTTAGTCACGTGAGGGGTATAGCTTCAACCCACTTAGTGAAGTATTATGTGGTGATAAAGATGTGTTTATGGCCATTGGATGAGGTGGGGTTTATCTTCCCAATGAGATTGAATCCCCATGTAGAAAATAACCATGGAGTAAGCATTGGTTTAAAATTATTGGCTAAGGCATGAATTATATTGGCATGTCTTTGACATTTATTGCACTTTTTTCATATATGCAGCTGCATCTACATCCATCATTGGCTAATAGTACCCAGTATGCAAGAGATTTTTTAATAGGATGACCCCATTGGTGTGTTCTCTGTATACTCCTGTGTGAATTTCCTATAACTCTAATGTAGATTTTGATAAATTTAAATAATGAAGTAGAGTTCCATTAAAAATATGACAGTATAGGATTGGTCTAAGTAAAGTATAATGTGTGGCATTGTGGATAACAGATATGGATTATTTACAATATAGGTCTGGTGGTAAAACATGGTCATGTAAATAGGCATATAGGTTTGAATACCAAATAAAAATGGGACCAAAAATATCACAAATTATTTCAAAAGTTGAAGGTTCATGAGCTAGCGCTAACAAATTTTCAACAAAAAACTAGTATTCCTTTGCCATGTCTGTATGATGAATCAATGATCTAATGGTATTCATGGCATATTATATGCCATTATTGACCCTTGGTATATGTTCAAACTATACATCATCAATCTACTATTTGAGAGTGTCGACCATGGCCTTGTAAGGTACCCGTTTGTCATCTTTAGTTTGAAAATGGTTTGTAACTTGATTGATGATTAATAACTAATCACCATAAACCTTTAGATATTTTATGTTTCATTGTACCACATGTTGAAGCCTTGAAATAAGTGCTTCATACTCAGCTATGTTGTTGGTATAATGAAAATTGATCCTGAATGACTTAGGGATGAGATCCCCCTATGGCGTAATAAAAAAAGGCTTGCCCCTTATCCATGTGCAGTGAATGATCCATAAAAATACAACTTCCAATTCTGATCCTCAAGAGGTGTTTCAATGATGGTCATAATGGACTCATCCAATAATTATAATGTTAATGGTTTTGTATCTATAAGGGGTGCTTCAACAAGTTGATCAACAAGAACTTGCCCCTTGATGGCTTTCTAGTTGACATACTCTATCTCAAACTCACTGAAAAGCATGATCTATTTGGTCATATGGCCTTGTAAATATTTTTTGGATAGTAGATACTTGATTTTATCTACTGTGTAAATGACCATGGTCTTATTGTTCAACATGTAATGCCACGATTTTTGAGCTATGAAGACCATAGCTAAACAAGCTTTTTTAATGGGCATATAATTGTGCTCATATGTGACTAGTGTAGAGCTTAGATAATACACAACATGATCCTTTCCATTATCATCATGTTGAGTCAGAAGTGCCCCCAAATCCTTGTCTATGGCCGATAGATATAATAAGAATGGCTTTCCTGACATATGAGGCAATAAAATAGGTGGATTTACAAGATAGTCTTTCAATTTCTAAAATACTTTCTAGGATTAGTTATTCCAATGAAATTATACTCCTTTCTTTAATAGATGTGTAAAGGGGTGGCACTTGTCCACCAATTGAGATACAAATCACCCAATGGATTGTATTTTGCCCTATAAACTATGAAGCTACTTCTAATTGGTCAATGGTGGTATCTGAGTTATGGCTTGTAATTTGGTTGGATCAACTTTAATGCCTCGATGAGACATAATGAATCCAAGAAATTTACCTGAAGTAACTCCAAAAACAAAATTATTAGGGTTGAGCCTGAATTTATATTCACATAGCCTCTCAAATATCCTCTTCAGTGTTGTTGGATGATCGACCCTAGTCTTTAATATATCAAGTATGTCATCAATATAGTCTTCAACAATATCATAGATCATATCATGAATTATAATTGTCATGTCTCTTTGATATGTGTCCCCTACATTTTTGATACCAAATGGCATAACCTGATTATAGAATGTTCCCCATGGAGTTGTGAATGTTGTTTTGTGTTGGTCTTCTAGTGTGATGCGAATCTAATTGTAGCCTAAGAATCTATC
This sequence comes from Torreya grandis, assembly GCA_037957365.1. NCBI lineage: Eukaryota > Viridiplantae > Streptophyta > Pinopsida > Cupressales > Taxaceae > Torreya > Torreya grandis. The sequence goes on along the minus strand of JARHVA010004850.1, from coordinate 240,491 downwards.
GATTAGTGAAAGCATTTCAAAACCCACTGTGGAGTTAACAATCATATTAATGTTTGGTAGAGGAAAGTTATCCTTTGGGTAGGCCTTGTTTATGTCTCTAAAATTAGTGCACATTCTAATTCCTTCTGGTTTCTTACTGATTGGCATGATATTAGAGATCTATTTAGAATAGTTGATCGGTTGAGTACATCCTACTTCCAAGAGTTTTTCCAACTCTTTATTCACTAATATAATAATGCGAGGATACATCTTATGTAATTTTTATTTTATAGGTTTGGCATCAAGATGTACTACAAGGTGGTGTACAACCAAGGTGAGGTCTAAACCTAGTATGTCAGAATAGGCCCACGTAAGTATATTAATAAACTCCCCCAAAAGGGTTGTAAAGACATCACATTCCTCCTCAGTGAGGGATGTACCAAATTTGATCCATTTCAAGTCATCAGGAGTCTCAATGTTAAAATCTGTATTATCCTCCACTAGAAGGTTTAAACCATATTCTATAATGGTTGGGAAAGATTTAAACTAGCCTACAATGTCAGAGTCCTCTATCAAGATTAGCTCTTCAAGTCCTCCTAGGCATGATGAATCAAAATCCCCAAATGGTAGGGATGGCCATGTAACAAATATAGTGGAAACTCTTAGATGATTTTATCAAAAACTTGATGTTATTCAAGACTAAATTTAGACCCATAGGAAAGTTCATCATTGGTGGTCGCCTGAGCTATGTTTGAAGAAGGTTGAACACCCCCATCTAGTGGTTTCTAAAATAGGTTTTCACTACTAGACTGGTCTTTCTCTTTACTATTTCCCTATTCCAAAATCACCTCAAATAAGTTTTCAATTTGGGGTCTCAATGTTTTATTTAATTATCATCCATTCTCCAAGATAGGCTTCAAGATCCATCTTGATTGAGAACCCTTATTTGTGGTCTCCCAATGGAAAATTGTTCCTAAGGCCTCTAAAATGATCTAATTGAAATGGCTTTAGAGGTTATTTTTGGATCACCCAAACCATATGGGTTTTGGGGAGAGCCTATGTAACTTCCTTTTCACACCTCGAACAAAGGCATAATTTGTAAGTGAAAAGGTGTTTTTGGTCACCCAACTTCCCTATAAGGGATAGGTGGAGAGGATACACACACTTGTCTTTTTATGAAAATAAACAAGCAAAAAACACTTTGAAGAAAATGCAATCTAAGTGAGTGTTGATTTTAGGCACCAAATTGAGATGTGTGATGAATTTATTTATCCCCTTGGGTTATTTGAAAACTTGTAAGAAATTTTACAAAAATCAACTTAAGCCAAAAACATCTATGTTCACTTTTAATCAATAAAACCCAAATGTTCAAGATTTAACAAATTCATTTTAGGTACCAAGATGAAGTGTTCAAGACTTAAGTATTCCTTTTAATCACCAAAAATGAAGTGTTTAAGACTTAGTAATTTTAGGTTCCGTTTAAGCACTAAAGTCAAATTTTCAATATTTAACAAATTCATTTCAACACAAAAATGAAGTGTGTAAGATTTATCTAAATTCATTTTAAACACCCAAAATGAAATGTACGTAAGTCTAAACTTGCAAACTCATGAACTATTCCTGCTTTGGACATACAAGGGTTAGATAGTTTCCCCTTGCTTTGAAACACTTCCAATGATGAGCAAACAAACTTTCAAAATATAGCTATTGGGTTTCCTAGTTTTTTTTTTTACACAGTGAATCGACATCAATTCACATAGGGATTGACATCAATCTATATGAATCAACATCTATTCTTTCCTGTCTATAAAAAATCAAAGGAAATAGAATACATTTTTATTCAAAAAAAAATGGTTATCAATATGCATATAAATCCATGAAATAGTACCAAATCCTATAGTAAAATGGTTAGCAAAATGATATCTAGGTCCTTAAAAACAAAACAACTCTAGAAAGCATCAAAGAAATTTTTAAAAAAAATTCCATCCATGTCTTATTTCTACACACAAGGGATTGGCATCGATTATAAAAGAATTGGAATCGATTCACTTTTAATACTGAGTGCAATTAAAAAAATATAATACAAAAAATCAAAGCAAAAACTCTATTTTTTAAGAAATTCAAGCATTCATTTGAAAATTTATAAGTTGCACTTTGGTCTCCTTGGTATGTGGGGTGCTTCAGGTCCCACCAGGCATGCCATTTTTGATCAAAGAATTTGACAAAGAGAGGATGTTAGATCTAGTGTTAGTTCCATAAACAATTAAATAATCATACTAACAAGCTCAACATATCTAGGCATAGATCATAGGGGGAGCTTAGTGAAGAAAACCACTTGAAAACACAACTAAAATGTAAACTAACAACAAATCTCTTGCCTTCCTTAAATTTATCCAAAATATTTCTTCATGGCTTGTTCGACTTGTGCTCAAAGACTCTTTCGCAATGGAGTTTGGCTAACTCCTTTTATCCTTGGCACCATGGTAGCTTGGTATGGCTTAGGCTTGATGTTGGCTTTGGCTCAATATTTTGGCATTATAAAACTATTTCTTTCAATATTGCCTCAAAACCTACATTATAACTTTACTCTATCCAAGTTTTTTTGTGAAGAGGTTTAGGCTTGTATTTATAGTAAATGAAACTAACCCCAACCTAAGGTGAGTTAAGGTATAATTTAAACATAGAATGAGTTCAAACCTAACATAAGTGAGTTAATTAACCCCAGTAGAGTTAAAAGGTGTCAAAACCTCATGATTTTTAATGAGTAGGCATGGATGAGATATTTTGAGATATTTGCAAAGGCTCAACAACTCACAAATGGTAATCATGAAAACCTAGGATATTCTTGATTTTTAAATTTCCTTTATTAGAATTTCATTAATTGTTCATAGATAATTCAAATAGGATTTTAATTTATTTTAGCATTTTAATTAATTTTTTTTATCCATTTAGCTCTTTTCAAGATTTGATTTAGGTCCATGTGCCCCATTTAATAGGTCCATATGCCAAATTAACTGTTGTGATGCCGCAAGGTGATTAGGGATGAATCCATGAGAGGTTATTATTGCTTATGGTAGGATACCCCAATTAGGGATGTCTCAACATGATTATGAGCTTTGATGAATGATGCACAAAAAATTTGGGATGTTTAGTGATTTATAGGATTAATTTACAAAGGTTGGTAGGAATCAGTCTAAAGTTCAATCGAAGGCCTTTGGTGGCCAATTTTAGGTGTCTACAGTAACACCATTTGTCTTATTCATTAAACATGAATCACTCAAATATATTTTGAATAAAATGGTGCTCCATGGAAAAATCTTTGGATGGATCTGTTATTTCAAGAATTCTAATTCTACGTGGTAGTGAAGCTAGGTAAACAAAATATAGGGTCCAATCATTTATCATAAATCACATCCATTGAAGATGTGAAAATAACTGAAGATACCATGCTAGATGCAAAGTTAACCACATTCAATTCATTCATGAGGAACTCATAATTTTTTTTAATTTTCTCACTTTTGATGTTGCCCCTACATGTCTATCCAGAATGATAAAGAAACAAATGGTAGTTCACACTACCCTATATTATCTAATTAGTAGTGAATTTTATAAGATATGACATGATGAATTCATTCATTGATGCATTATATAACATAAGTTCATGAATGATCTAAGGGATGCACATGAAGTAATTTCAAAAGGTCATTACACTATTGATGTTATTATGTGCAAGATCCTATTCTTATGCTTATGGAGGCTTACATTGTTTTAAGATGCCAATGCTTATTCTAAGAGGTATGATGTGTGTTAGCAGATCAAAAAACCTATCAGCATGATAAAATGCCATTGATTCTTATTATGCAAAAATCATTTTAAAAATGGGCCATTGACTTTGTAAAAGTAATCTCTCATGTTGTGTGTAGGACTGGTGCTCACTATATCATTATAATTACCAGCTACCTAGTCAAATCAGTCGAAGATGCACCAAAAGATAACTATACAACTGTAATAGTAATGTTTAGTAATCTCAATATCATTTTTATTCTCATAATCTAATTTTAGTATTAAGCCTTAATATAAATATAAGGGATTGTGTATTGATTTAAAAATTAATTTGGTTAGTATAATTCCAATATAGTGCATTATTATCTATATGCATTTTTGGAAGTTTTATTTGGCTTACAAATGCTACTTGAGACACTGTTGAATATTTTTCATTATTAGAATAAGATAACATGAGTAAACATATCCATATAAGTATGAAAATGGGCCAAATAAGTAATCAAACCCATCTAGACATGCAAACGGGTCCAAACAAGTAATGAAACCCATTTGAATGTAATTATGGGAAACCATGTAATCAAACCTATCTAGACATGAAAAGTGGCCAAATGCATAATTAAACCCATATGGGAATGGGGTGAAATGAACTCCATGAAACCATTCTAACTAATTCTTAAATATATTTTTAAATTATTAGTTTTTGAAATTGAAATTTAATTTTTAAATTCAAAAAATCCAAGAGATATTGTGCTTGACACAAATATCTAATGGTTTTTTTTAGGTAGATTATGTCTTTGATTACATCACACTATATGATACATCGATCTTAATGTATTTTTAATTAGAAAGGGCATTGATTGAATTATTTTTCAAGAATCCTTTGAAAAATGGGCCACTGACTTTGTAAAACCAATCTCTCCTATTTTGCATAGGATTGGTGCTCACTATATCATCACAATTACTAACTACATAATCAGATCAATTGAAGATGCACCAAAAAATAACTTTACAATCACAATAGTAATGTTTAGTAATCCTGATGTCATATTTATTCTCATAGTCTATTTTTAGTATTAACCCTTATTATAAATATAAGGGATTATATATTTTTTAAAAATCAATTTGGTTAGTATAATTCCAATATAGTGAATTATTATCTATTGGCATTTTTGGAAGTTTTATTTGTATTACAAATGCTACTTGAGACATTATTGAGTATTTGTCATTATTCCAATAGGAAATAATGAGTAACTATCCATATAAGCATGAAAATGGGCCAAACGAGTAATCAAACCCATCTGGATATACAAATGGGTCCAAACAAGTAATAAAACCCATATTTGAATGTAATTATGGAAACAAAATGTAATCAAACCTATTTAGACATGAAAATGGGACCAAATTAGTAATTAAACCCATATGAGAATGGGGTGAAGTGAACTCCACGAAACCATTCTAGCTAATTTTTAAATATATTTTTAAATTATTAGTTTTTGAAATTGAAATTTAATTTTTAAATTAAAAAATCTAAGAAATATTGTGCTTGACACAAATATCTCATGATTTTTTAGGCAAATTATGTCTTTTATTACATCACACTTTATAGTACATCGATCTTAATGTATTTTTTTTTAAAAATAGGGCATTGATTGAATTATTACACCTATTTGAAGCTTGAAAAAATAATGGTTATTTATTTATGATTTTCTCATTTTTTATTTAATTTTAAATCAAAAAAGTTTCTTTTAAATATTTTCTTACATAAACTGGGAGGAAACAAAACAAATTTCAAGATTAAAGAAAATGGAAAGGGAAAGGGAAAGAAAACTAACATTGAAATATAAATGAATACTATGAGCAGATTTTGGAAAATGAAGATGTAGAAGAGGATGAATGGCTAGAAAGTCAATTTCACTATTCATTTTTTTCATTAATTTTTTTTTGAAATGTGTAACAATCTAGGTTGGAAAAAAATAAATTGAAATGTCATTTTTTAATCATGATACCAGTTATTTATTTGTATTTATTAAGTTTTTCTAGGATGAATTCATTGTTTCATGGTTATTAAAAAATCTAGAAACCTCAACAAATTGGATTATATTTCTTATAGATCTTATCTCTTAAATGATATTAAGAAATATGATGACCTTCCTTTATTTGAGGCCAATGAAACATCTAGTGGAAAAAACCCTAATTTAGAATCTATATGTGTTTTATGCAAGTGTGGAACCTATATGAGATATAATGTAAAGAATCAAAAGAGAGAGGGAGAGAAACTAGAACATTAAGTTTTATTTAATATTTGTGTTATGTACATGACATACTATTGAGAAATATATATGGTTTTTAACATTATCCTCATATTTTTATCTAAATATATTGATGTGCATACATATATTAAAAATTCATGAAATCATAAAAACCATTTTTAAAGTCAAAAAAATTGAGATTTCATGAGTGAATCTTAAGCTTCCAATGATTGCATTGATTGACACCAAAAGTAACACTCAAATATTTAGCATGGTGAAAGGAGGAGTTTTCCATAAATCATGTACCATCTACAAATTTTAAACGCATGTGTTCTTAACTTTTATAATGGAGCTAGTAAGTTTTAGGCAAATGAAATTACCACATGGTGTTAGTTGGACTTTGTATCATGGCATGGATGTGTGTAGGATCTGCTAAATCCATTTGTGAATACCATAAATTTTAATGAATATATGGGTGGTGACATGTCTAATCTACATATATTACATTGCACCATCATGTAAGTTTGTAAAACATCTGATGGATATTTATTGATGATCTTGGAGGTACCAAAAACTTATAGACATCTTTCTATATTTCTTTAGACCATTGAATAGGTTACAAAATTACCACAAGCTTTTAAAATGGGATTGGTGGTTTCACTAGAACTAGTTTTGGAAGATCTTCCTAGATTAGTCACCCCACTTTCAAAATCAAGATTCCCAACTGTGTTAAGTTCAATAAGCAAGTGTTTAACCTTGATTTATATGTCAACTAGAGTCAACCATTTTACTTGTTGTGGGAGACAACATAGTTTGATGACTCTAAATACAAGCATATAATAATTATTTGTATACATGGTTTCAAGAATTTGACATGTTTCAATAGGAGGTGATGATATGAAAGTTGAATATGTGTTGACATAAAACATGGAACTATTCATTATAGATGTTTTGTGTTTGATTGATTTAACTTTAGTTTAAGCTAATGTGGCACATAGGTTAGTATTGGTTAGAATCAACTCACTTATACATTCATAAAATAAAAATATGTAGGTGTGCTTATCTGAAAGTAATATTACATAATATTTTATACTTTAAATATTCTTTATTTATATAAATATATTAGAAACAATTAATACAAGTTCCTTGGATCTATACTATACACCGTAGTCTTCAGTCTATTTATCTTATGTACTATTCTACTACAAAGTTTACTCTGCTATGTAACCTCTTCATACCCTTTTCTATTACACTTCAACTCTTATGTATTCTATATCTACTCTATACCAATGCCAAGGTATAAATACTAACTAAATACCTTATAATTCAATGGTCATGTATGTGTGAGACATGACTTTTCTCCAATCAAGTCATCCTATGTTATCAGAAAGTTCAATATTTACCATGTGGCTCTGTTGGTAGAATCCTCTATTTTATCAACTTGAGATGTATTCTGTGACTACGATAAAGGTGAAGAGTTTGCGGTGACTATGGTTTGACCCTTAATTGATTAAGAATCCTACCAACATTTCTTGGATTTTATAACTTTATCTCTTCCTCAAGATAACTCTAAAGATGTTGATAGGTGAAAAAATAATCCATCTAGCTTATCCATAAAACTATACTTAAAAAAAATGATTCATGTTGTGGATGCCTCAATGGAGTAAATTATATAGATGGTTTCAAATTCTTAGCATTTTTCCCTTCTAGATGGATATTCAGGCTACAATCAGATTTTAGTCAATGAAGATGATCAGTTCAAGATAGCCTTCACTACCAAATGGGGGAAATTTGCTTATGGGAAGATGCCCTTTGGTCTATTCAAAGCCAGTGCCACTTTTCAAAGAGCAATGGACATGGCCTTAAAAGGTTTGATCAGTTAGATGTTACTAGTTTATCTAGATGATATAATAATATTTTATAAATATGCTAATGAACACATGCAACACTTAAGGCAAGTGTTTGAAATATTCCAGCAATATGGGGTGTCTCTTAATACAAATAAGTGCATCTTTGATGTTCATGAAGGTAAGATTTAAGACATATTATTTCCAAGGATGGTCTGACTATTGGTCTTAAGAGAATAGAGGCTATTCTAGGCTTATCATTTCCCTTATAAAAGAAAGTCTTTCAAATTTTCTTGGGAAAGATAAATTTTATAAGGAAGTTCATACCTGGGTTTGAATCTTTAGTAAAACCTATCACAGCTATGCTCAGGAAGAACCAAGTCTTTTCTTGGACCAAATAGGGTAAGAGTAGTTTTTAAGCCATAAATAAAGCAATTGCAAAATCTCCTACCCTTCTGAATCATGATTTTATCAAGGACTTCATGTTGTATTCATTTACTAACCTTGATAGTATCTCAACCATGCCGATATAAAATAATGATGAGGGTGTGAAGCAGCAAATTGCATTCTTCAGTCAAGTTTTAAAAGATTATGAAGTCAAGTACACCTTTATGGATAAATAGGTCATTACCATTGTAAGAGGACTAAATAAGTTTAGACATATGGTGTCAAATAAAAAGATTCATGTTATGGCCTCTCATCTTAGCACCAAGGAGTTTCTATTGAGAAAAAACCTCAGTAAAAAGAGGGTAAGGTGGATCACTAAGGTAATGGAGTATGGTGTTGATATCAAAGTGATAAAATTGGTAAGGGGTAAAGGCCTTTGTGAAAATCTAGCTTTAGATCTTCATGAGTCAAAATAAAAAGCTCTAGTCAACCATGAGTGCCCCCAACTAGCTGGTTCATTACCTCCTCAAAGTTGGACACAGGATATGATCAAATTTCTCCAAAATGGTGAGTATCCTAATAATATGAATAGATCACAAAGAAGATATTTTAGATTACAATATATTCCATTTTGTCTTGTAGATGGTGTACTTTTTAGGAGGGACATCAATGGTGTGCTATTGAGATGCATTGATAATGACCAATCTAGAGTGTTGCTTGAGAAATTCCATGATGGGATAGTAAGAGGTCATTTCTCTCTAAGAACCATAGATACCAAGATCATGAGGGATGGCTATTATTGGCCCAATCTATTCAAGGATTACCATGCTTGGGTGAGAAGGTGTGGACAATGCACTTTCTTTGTATAAAATCAAAATCTTACAACTCTTCCTCTAAAGCATGTCCAAGTAGACTAATCTTTCATGCAATGGGGTCTTAATTTCATTAGCATGGTAAATCCTTCATCAAGTGCTGGTCACAAATGGATACTCACAACAACTGACTATTTTATAAGATGGGTTGAGGTAGTAACATTAAATGAGGCTAATGAGATTACCATCTTGGAATTATATGAGATAATCATAACAAGGTTTGACACTCCTACTATTATTTTATATAATGCTCTTGATTTTTTAGGTGTTAGGACAACTGATTGGGAAAATAAAAATGGTATATTCTTGATCACTTCATCCAACTATTACCCTCAAGGTAATGGGTTGGCTGAATCTACTAACAAGAACTTGATCAAAATCATCAAGATAACCTTGGAAAATAACCAAAGAGATTGGCATACCAAATTAAAGATAACCTTATGAATTGATAGGATAACTCCCAAAATATCAACAAAAATTTCTCATTTTATGCTTGTCTATGAAAGGGAAGCCAGGGTTGTCTATCTCTCAAGAGCTACCTACCTTAGATTTATCACATCAACTAGAGTTGCTTGAGAACATCCAATGGAAGTGAGATTGATAGAATTAATGGAGTTTCAAAAGACTAGAGGTAAAGCTCATCAAGCCATGGAGCATCACCATGTACTAATGAAGAGGTATTTTGACAAGAAGGTGACTCCAAGATCATTTCAAGAAGGTGACATAGTATTGAAGTGGGATGAAGATAAAGTAAAATCGAGGAGGCATATGAAATTTGATGCTTGATGGAGTGGACCGTATGTCATCACCAAGTGTAAGCAAAGCAACTCTTTTTAGTTAACAAGGAAGAATGGATAAAAACTGCCTATCCTCGTGAATGGAATACATTTAAAACCCTTTTATTGAGAGCTAAAGGTTTGTATTGTAAATATTAGGTTAGGTGTGTGTTTCCTTTCTTGTTCTGTTGTGTCTTAATAAGTGATTTAGAAGCACATGTGTGTTTCTATTTTATGTTTTGTTCTTGTTGTTTTCTATTGTTTGGTGCATTACAAAGGCATTTTATATGTCCATCCTATATACTTGTGACTCTATATCCCAATGGATAGGGTTAGACAACTATTCATGGCCTAGCAAGCATGCCACCCTTAAGAAATCATCAAAGATGTTGACCATTTTATCTCAAGCCAAATATGAGTCAAACCCCTATAGTCAGAATATTGTATAGGGGATTTTTATAATGTCATAGGGTATGTTATATATTTGTTAATGTTATTTATTATGCCATTTTGGTTTAGTCATAATCTAGCTTGGTCCTTGTGTCATTTAGTGTCTAAGGGACCATTTTAGAGTCATATAAGTAAGTAGCAGGTCTCCATGGTGATCAATGCAATTAGAGCATGGATTAATTTGCTAATGGATGAGTAGATGGGGAGTGTTTAAAATACCCTATGGGATGTTAAGGGTGCTTGGAATGACTTATGAAGCTCTTGGTATTCGTCTGGTTCTTCATTGTGTTCATCTAGACATCTTGGGTCTAGTGGTAAAAATTCTAAGTTGGCACTTTGTTGACATCATAATTACCACATTTGGATAAATCAAGGAGAATTGATCATTTGGGGATATTCACATTAGTCCCAATAAAATATGCACCAAGTTTTGGGTCATCCGCCTAAGCGCAATAAAAGATATGAAGATCCAAAGTTGGATCCTCAATCAGATTTTGCTAAGTTTCCCATACTTAGCCAAATGAACTAGATCGTTGTCAGGATGTCATGCAGAAATGAATGGATCAATAAACTTTAGAATTTTATAGACTCACTTATAAATCTCTTGGGACCAACGTATTAAATGGGTTCACCCTTTTTAGTATCAAGAACATCTCACAAAAATTTGGTTCCTCCATAACTTTTGATCTTCAAGTTATAAACCTTCAAAGTTGGACCTACAAAATAAGACATTCATACTAACATCAAAATAAAGACACTACAAATATCTATCTATAATTATATTTGATGGTCTACAGGATGTCAAATACGTTCTGTAGGACATCAAATACAGTCCACGAGATGTTAATTTTAAGTTTCATAAACTAGCCATTAGAGTTCAAACTATGGGTCCCAGTTGATCTAATAAGTTTGTATTACATTGTACATTTAGATCTAACAATGAGTGAAGTTCAAAGGGGTCATTGAATCTCAAAATCAAATATGTGCATGACAAGTGTTAATAGTGCATTTAATTGGCATAAAATCAATGAATCGTAGGCATTCATATAGATCAAAATCAACAGAGTGAGATGAGTCAATATGTCAAAGAACTGAGTTGGATTTCGATGACCAATTAGAACAAAGGTAAGCCTATGGTTTTTTGATGAAGGTTGAGAATCCATTTTTGACCAAGGGTAAAAATGTTTTTTAGGGTCACCTCGATGCCATTAAACCTAGTTCAAATACCATAGAATGGTCAAAGTGATGCAGTCAGGTATAAAGAATATAAAGGACCACCATTGGAGCTTAGTGTGGACCTTTGGTTTGACATTTTTATGGCATGTAGGGTAATTTATGAAACTATGTTCACCATTATTATAAGGACCTATGTGCAGTCTATTTAGACCTAACAGGAAAATCAATAGTCTGAGATTGGTTTTCCATCTATAGTAGACCCATGAGCATGGAGACTAGTTTGAGCCTGATCCAATTAGAACAAGAGCTAAAATTTCAATGGATGCCATGAAGGCATTCATGTAATCTCCAATGGTTTCATCTCTATGATAAATTGCATGAAAGGGACCTCTTCTTCCCATTATGCACATCATGATAAACAAGTTTGGAGAAGTTAGCACTAGGACAAGTTTCTAACAGATGGATCTGATTGTTCTAACTACATTGATACCAAAACTCATATTAAAACCAGTTGATCCTACCATTTCAACCATCAAAGAGCATCAATGAAATAATAATGTAATTGTGTAACCACTTGAAGTAGCTCGGATCAATCAAGAAGCTTAAATGAGCATATTTATAGAATTAGTTGCAACCATGGTTCAAATGAGGTTGAATTGATTTGATTCCCTTTTGGGGCTTCTTATTTCCCACTTCTCTCTCTCAAATGCTATAAGTAGCTACCATTTTGACCCTTGCACATGGTTCCACATCATGTAAATCCCTACTAGATTGATGTTATGTTTTGCCTTTAAACATTAATACAAGTTTGTTTATGAGTTTTGAACAATTGTCTAAGTCTATAAGTGATGTATGGTGATGAGAAGTGTTAATTCTCTATCCTTCCATCCCTTATCCTTTCATGTTTGAGTAATATTTCCTAGTCTATCAGGTCACATAGAGTGTAATCTAGTGTTTAAAGCTTTTTCAAGTGTACAATTGTCCTTTGAGTGTGTAATCTACCCTCTGGGTCATTTACCTTGTGTTTCTGCTCACAATCTCACCTCTATATTGAACTACTCATGTTAGAACCCATTAAATATTAGAGACTAGTTTGTATGTTTTATTTCATCATGGTAGAAATATGATGTTCATGTGGAAGACATTCTTGGTGCATCACCTCCTTTAGGTTAGGTTTAATTTATGCATTCTCTAACTCTTTTCCCCATAAATGAGCAATAGTTTAAGTGATAAATGTTGTATGATATAGTTAAGGGGCTAGCCCTTAAATCTAGAGGCTCATTTTCAATATAGGTACACCCATATACCTATAAATGTTCTCATGTTGCTCAAATCTAGAAGAGACCTGAACAACCTCTTCTAGGGTGCAAGATTTGGTGACAACACCATGTATTACTCAAACTTAAAAAATTACATATTTTTGGATGTAACTTACACTCTTCAATATGGAAATTTCAGCTTTCATAAAGGAAGTTATAAAAACTAGGGTGGTGCTTATACTTAGATACATCATACTGCCATAGTATTTGGAAAGAGTATGTAAAGATTGGCAAGGTTATACAAAATGAAAGAGTGTAAAATTGGCAGTTGTACATTGTTTTAAACCCATGAGCTTTGACCACATCTCCCCTTTTTGTGCATGAAACATTAAGCAATAATAATATGATATTTTTGGTGGAGGTAATAGTGGGAAATAAGATGGTGTGTTCATACAACGTGGCAATGAGTTGTGATGGGAGGAGACATTTTTTTCACCATGAACTTGAACAATGGTGAAGTAGTAGGGAAGGGTAAGGCTATACATAATATGAAAGAGGTGAAATATTTGAAGGTGAGATGGGGTGGTGGTGTAGGGCAATGAGAGTGGGCTCTAAACAACTCCACATATTTATAACAACTATAATGGTATATTAAATATGGAGTAGACAAGACAAAATATGCTCTAAATTAGCAAGAAGATATATATATATATATATATATATATATATATATATATATATATATATATATATATATATATATATATATATATTATCATCATATATTATTATTTATAAATTTCTTCTTGCTAATTTAGAACATATTTTGTCTTGTCTACTCCATATTTAATATACCATTATAGTGGGATCTTTACCCTATTTGCTTTTGATCAGAGTCCCAACTAGTCTTTAACATGATTGGGGCCTAGATCCTCAAGTGATTATCTATCACAAATACCATAATTATCAAAAATGGCCACAACTAGCCTAATAATTCTAATGAACTACAATAATTGGCTAGAGAATACCATCAACAGTCACAACTGATCCAAGAATATTGATGATCAGCGACAACCGACCTCCAATACCAAATTGAAATTTGAGCGTAGGTAGTGCTTGAAGTAACCAAATTACTTTACCAACTCACCTACATCTCATCATTATAAATAAAATATATATTAATATAAATCATTTATAATATATATATAATTATCTATGTGAAAATGTTACTAATCTAAACTATTTAAAGAGTTATGTCCCTCATACACTACATGCCATCTACCTAGATATCATATAACACTTAATTTACCTTCAACCAACTATGATGAAAATGTTGGACAACTTCCAAACTTTGTCATTGTAGCCATCATTTTCATCTCAACGTTGTTATAACATATCCACTATCATTTTAATTTCACTATTATTTTGAATATGATATAACTTAATGTGGATGCAAGGAGAATAAAATGAGGCAATTATTTTGTTGTGTAAAGAAGTGATAGACCTAGGGTTCCATTGTCTGCCATGTGTTTTTGGAAGCCAAATAGAGGCCATCTTTCTTTGGGAGTACAAAAACTGGATGTTCATTGTGAAACAAAGGCTACGGTATGGGTTTTTGCTTTACAAGCATGTTTTTTTTTCCAGAAATAGATTTTGAAGTAGTAAATGGTAAGAAGATGATGGTGGCATCAAAGGAAAATTATTTGTTTAAAGGGTGTTAGACACTTCTAAATGAGAGAACTACATCTAAATCAAAAAATTGTGTGAATAATTATTTCATGCATTTTTAATTGAAGTAATATATATTGTTAAAATTGTTAACACATATTTTATATTATTTATTTGTATTTTGAAATATTATTTCAAGAGCAATAGAATGATGGGTGGGAGCCTCTTACCTTGGATGAGGACCCCCCAACTGACGGGGGGTAGGGAGGGAAGCCTCAGGACCCTCCACTACCTACTACCATGTTCGTTGTTGCTACTTAAGGACTTGTTTGTTTGTTTGTGATTTATCTTTTTTTGGTTGTTAGTGCACATGTGTTAGACTTTCTGGCCAGTATAGCCTTCTAATTGAATCTAGGCCCAGTATAACCCGATGTGTTTTTGGGGTGTGCCTTTTCCACCCATTTTTTTGGTATGACTCGTATTTTATTTTATGAAGTTTTTATATAATAAAGTGTGCTTATCAATTTAAAAAATATAATAATTTAATGATATTTAAATTGTTTTGATCTTACAAATTATTAATCATATATCATCAAGGATATATATTATTATTTAAATTAATTTTTTTGAGTTACTAAAAAAATTTATACATATATATTAATTTTTATACATTAGAATTTATATTATAAAAGAGTAAGATTGAAATAAAATTAAGTAAAATACAAATTTATAAATAAAAATTAAAAAAAAAATTAAGAAAATAGTGTATTTTTCATGATTTTGGTAGGTAGATAATAGTAAAAGTTGTTTTTGGAAGATTTGTAACTTTGTAAATTATATTTAAAAGAAAATTGAAAAAAATATATAATTAAAACAAATTATAAAAAAAGTTAAAATAATATATATTTTATAATTTAAAATTTATTTCTAATTTATTTAATTAAAAAAATATTTTTATTTCATCAATAAAAAAATATTTCATTTTCATAAATTAAAAAAATGTTTTTATTTCATATATAATATTTAATTTATTAATTTTTTATTTTTTTTAAATTAATTTTAAAAATTAATCTCTATTAAAATATTATATAAAATATATTAAATTTTAGAAATATAAATCATTTTAAATTTTAAATTATATTTTGTTTATTAATTAAATCGGTCATATTTAAGAAGTAATTATATTTTAACACTTAAAATCAATGAAAATGTCGAAACCCTTTACATGTAAATTACAAGCACTATAAACATTCCTACTACCCCACCACCCCACCAAGAAAAACAAGAGTCAAAAACTAGTAGTTTATATTTTAACATTTAAAATCACTGAAAATGTCGAAACACTTTACATGTAAATTGCAAGCATTATAAAAGTTTCCACTAGCCCACCACCCCACCAAAAAAAGCAAGAATCAAAAGCCAATAGTTAAAAATAAACACTATTCAATTATTTATACCCTAAGGCATATTCTCAGATTTCTTATTTAACTTTCTTATCTTGCCTTTTCACTTTAACAAGGAACTTTTTGTCTCCCCTCAATATTATGGCATGTATATGTGTGTGTGTATATATATACACACACACATATACATGCCATATTGGTAAAAATAATTATTTTTAGTTTTATAAATATTTTTCGAGATGATTTTATTGGTTGAAAATAATTTATTAATAATTTTAATTTTGCTTATTAGTGGAAAATAAATATTTTCTAATAATTAATGCTAATAAAATATTTAAAAATATTTTTGATTGAATTATAATTTTTAAGAATTTTTTTAATTTTAGACTATCATTATAGTAGTACATAGTCAGGATTTGTCACATCTCAGTGTGGACACGGAAAATCCACACACTATGATTTTGAATGCCAATATACCCCCTAGACCACCTTAGGACCCCCTTAACACTATTTAACCCTTCGACCCTTGATGGAGCTAACCCACAATCAATTTGGCTCAACTGGCTCAACCTAGGATTTTAACCCTTTTTACCCTTTGGCACTCGACCGTCGACGGTCAGGGTGCACCTCCTTAACCAAAAACATGCAAACCACCTACTTTGCTTTTCTAAATATAAGTTGTCTAAATCCTATTGTGAGCCTTTGCATGGATAATTTATAATTAGATAGCCCAATTGAACCTTCACTTTCACCTCTTTCTTGTGCCTATAAGAAGAGGGGAGATAGGAGGTGAAATTCATCTACAATTGTTATCAAGAGCTTGTGCATCTTCTTTCTTGCAAGTTAATTTCTATCAACAATCTAGCAATCTAGCAATCATATCAAAGATTCAATTTGCCATTGCCTCTCCACCAAGATTTTGGGTACCATCACTCTATTAGAATCAAGCTAAATTCTACCAATAGGTCAACTACCTCAATCAATCACCCAATTGACTTACATTAAGATAAGTACTTGCTTCTCGATATTCATTTATTTTATCTTCATTTCACAATCAACCCAAACCTTACCTATCTCTCTGGATCCATCTTTTGGATATTGTCAATCAACCTTTTTACCAACCCAGATCCTTACATAATAACCATTGATGGTTGACTCAACCACCAAAGGTCTATCCAACCATCGATGATCACCTTGATCACCAACAGTCACCTTAACCACTGAACTTAGCTCAACTATTGATGATCACTATGGTGGTGAAAACTAGCAAGCTAATTTAACTTACCTACACCCAATCAAACCTAATTCTCTATGTTCCTGCCTATCCACAGACCCCTTTTTGATTTTTTGAAGCATACCCTAACCCTCTAGCACTAGTATTAGTTAGTTTGTCACTAATTTAATCATTTCCAGCATATTTCTTAGCATGCACTCTTGTATTCAATTTTAGTACCTTTTGATTCATTGATGCAAGTACTTTCCTATTCTGTTTATAAACTTAATTATTTAAAATGTGTGGATTGATAGCCCCTAAAGAAGCTCTCACTTCTGGGATTTATTTATTGCTAGGCAATCCATCCAACTATATGTCTAACAAACAAGTTTGCTTTAGTGCTTTCTTATCTACAAGTCATCCTCCCAAGCCAAAGAGAAGCTCTTCATAATCTTCTAATTTTAACGTGCACACTATCAATTAGGTTTTCAACCATGCCCATACTTAGTTTCTTTTTTTCCCCTTTCCAATAATAAGCAAAAAAAACACTAAAATAATCTGGCATGTTTGGTGGGACCTTTGTGTCTCTACTTGGGTTCTTGTTTGCTTGTATTCTCTTTCTAATTTATGCTCATTAACAAAATTAAAAGTTTTATTTAGACTTAAAATCAAGTGCATACATCGACTACTTCAAATTTTAGTTCACATAGCTTAACTTAAAAGGCAAAGTAATCTATCGTAGCTTCACTCTTTGTTGCACACACTCAACCAAACTAATTTTACTACATAAATATCAAAAAAACTTGAGAAAAGGCCTGACGAGAATTTCATCTCCTAGTGGTAACCGTACCCTTTATTGATGATCCTACTTGGAGGTCATTACTAAGGGGAGAACCAACTTAGCTCTCTGGTTGAGTATAATCTTTGGATATCAATATATTTTGGCTAAGCACATGACACCCTTATCACTATGGTGTGTGAAGTGAGGGGGTAGGCCCTAATACCAAGCCACATATTGATTCTAATACAAATTCTTTTAAGTTCCTAAACACAACCCAAAACCAACCTTAGATTTTGTTTTTAGTACCCACTCTACAAACCAATTTCAATCACATAACTTCTTAAGGCATAAGCCAAAAGTGATATTAATTAAAAATCTAGGGTTTAACATATCTTTTAATGTATGATTAGATTTCTCTGATCATTTTAATGTATTGAGTTTGTTTTTTCTTTTTATCTCCCATTTCTCATATGGTTCTCACTCATCAGCAATGAAAAGACCTCATGGAGCAAAACCCATCACCAAACCAAACTACCTCTTCTACCTCTTCATTCATGGACTACATTTCTTAACCAATAGACTCTACCCACCCCTCAAGAAGTCCTACCTTCCCTTAAGAGGTTCCTCAAGAAGATGCAAATTTTGCTATTTTCTTAGATAACAATCCCATAACCTTGTAACATTATCTTACAACCACATCTTACTGTATCCTATATTCAACTCCATCCATAGATCCACCTTTTGGCATGCCTCCCTACCTCATGGGGAGTACCTCTATTACCATGATTACTACTCAACCATTGACTACCCAAACTTCCTCATCAACCAATAACCCCTTTGATACTACCATTGAAAACCAACCAACTCAAACTACCACTGCCCTTATACCTTTTACTCTTACCATCCACTCTATTACAATAAGAGTGCCTACCTCTAGCACTATCAACCTTCCTTTAGATACCTCCAACCCATCGAAAACTACTTTAATTTAAATCCTTGAAGTGTCCATACCCTCTACCTTGCCACCAATTAATACAAGGGTCACCACCCTTCCATTAGCCACCAACTCAACTATCACCCCTATCCAACAAGCATTCCTTAAACCAACCTTCAGATACATCCTTAATCTACAAGGGTATGTACCCACTACCCAACCATTTACCTATACCTACTCTTATGTATCCTCCATCCAACCATTGACATCCACCTAGCCATATGTGGCAACCTTCTACCCACTATCATCATGTCTCTCAACCATCC
Organism: Torreya grandis; assembly: GCA_037957365.1. NCBI lineage: Eukaryota > Viridiplantae > Streptophyta > Pinopsida > Cupressales > Taxaceae > Torreya > Torreya grandis. Next base: position 221,388 of record JARHVA010004850.1, on the reverse strand, counting down.
TAGCAATATGCATCTTATGACCCTTTGGGGGCACAACCCCAAGCTGACCTAATGAAGATGCTTATGGACAAGATGACCACCTTAGACTTATCCATTTTAGGTGCTCACAACATCTTGTCATATGACCAAATCTATAATGAGCCCATCCATCCACCCGTACCTATCAGGCCATATCCTCCCCAATGGGAACTTCCCAAGTTCTCTTAATTTCAAAGTAAGGAGGATCCCCAACAACACTTTAAGGCATTTAGGCATACTTGATATCTCATCACCTATGATGATTCCCTTCTCCTCTACACCTTCCCCATGTCTCTAGCTAATCCGACATTGGATTAGTATAGTGTTATACCTAAGCACTCCCTTTTCTCTTTCACCCAATTGGCTCAAACCTTCATGGACTACTTTTTGATCAATATCTCTAAGAAAGTTTCTATCACCAACCTCTACTCTATTTGATAGTTTGAGGCTGAATCCATTATCAATTTTGTGGCTCATTGGAGTAGCCTAATTAACCAACTTTCCTTTTCCTTGCCTCAACTTGAACTCATAAATCTCTTTGCTCAAGCATGTGCCAAGCATATCTCCTCCACACTATGTGTCCAAAGCTTTCAAACCTTTAATGAAGATTTTACCATATCATGTAAGTTATAAAACCAATCCATTGATGAAGGAAATCTAAAGCTAAAAAAAAGAACTCAACCTATAAAGCCAATGAGTCTTCTTCCTCTAAATCAAATAACCATCCCAATAATAGCACCAAGAACAAGGAAACCACAAATGTGATTGTCCTAAAAGTTTTTCCTCCACCTTCTATTAACCAATCCAATTCTTATAGTTCTTCAAAGCAAAACCTAAGGAACCAAACTTAGAATAACCAAAAGAAATTCACTCCACTTAGAGAATCCTCTACTTTCATCTTTGAGTAACTATTGAAAGCCAATATCATTAAAATTCCTACTATCAAGATACCCCAACAATTTTACTTCTCTCATCCCACACCTAGTTGGTACAATGAGAATGATCTATGTGCCTTCCATCAAGTGATAGGGCATGGTTTTAGTAGGTGAAACACTTTTAAGAGCCTTATTTAATCCCTCAATGACAAGGGGGAGCTTACATTGGACAACCCCAATGCACCATCAAACCAAGCCTTTGATATATTTAGATAACCCTTCCCAAACCATGCTCCTACCAATAATGAGAGCAATAAAGTTGAGTGTTCTCATGATGCCCATACAATTAACATGGTTCTTGACACACTCATTACTAAATAGCTTGTTAACCAACCCATTTATCTGACCCTCTCTTCTTATTAAGGTAGTGGAGTTACCTTCCCTTCCTTCAGATACCCAAGCTGAAGAAACACCATCTTTTCCCCCTCCACTTATTGAGGTGGTAGAGCCACTAGCCACCCTTTTAACTGATATACTAGAACAACTAACCATTGATGCCTCACCCTAGACTTTAGTTATTGAGTGAACCATTCCCCCTTCAAAGATCATTCTTGAGGAGGACACCCCCATGTCTACTCCTCCCAAAAAAAAACCACCTATCTCAACCTTGCATTCTTTTATTGAGGAAGAGGATGAGGTTACCATCCCTGTGTCTCTACTTAGGGGCCTATCTTTTAGGTCTACCATTTAGATAATTAATCAAACCTACAAACCATTCTCTAAGCTAGTGCAAAAATTGGAGTTTATCTCTAACTCTAACATAGATCAATCCACCTTTTGGTAGAAATTAGGGATACCTTATATCACCAAGAAATAGACTTCAATCATACCTTTGGTATACCAACCCACCACTTTTGCTATCCAAAATTTTACTTTATCAATTGCACCCATTACAACTCTTACTAATTTGATGAACCCTTCACCATCCAAGATACTTAAACCCCCCAAAAAAAAATCACCCTTAGACCAAGCTGACCAAGATGATCAAGAACTTTGGCATCTTCCCTACACCAACCTTAGTCACCCATCTATTAAATTAGACCTAACCTCTTCGAACCCACCAACCAAATGCCAAACCAAAGAAACCAAAGAGGCAAAACCACACAAAGGCTATAAGGCTCAAATTTTTCCTCCCTTAACCTTGCCCTCCATTCTGGGGTTTCATCCCTCTACCTTGAGTAGAAAGCCAATTTCCTCTACTAAAACCCCACTACCTCTTTTGGTTACACCTTTGTAGTTGCTATTTGATACACCTATTTTCATTATGCCAACAATACCTAAGCTACCTACCTTGAGATCTTCCACCTCTAGCTCATCAACCTCCTTGCCTAAACAAAATCCATTAACCAAGCATACCACCCTATCCAAAATACCTACCCACCAAACCTATTTCCAAGCAACCTCCTACCTCAACCACCAAAGCAAAGACCAATAAACCTTTACCATCTTTACCAAGTCCTATTTGACCATTTTCCATAGGTTATTAAAAAATCTCATTTATCCCTACTTCCCACTAGACCCTTTAACCTTCGACCCTCTAAACCTATTTGGTACAATGACCACCATGTGTGTTCTTATCATAGGACACCTGGCTATGATACAAAGAACTGTAAAGCTCTCCAAACCATCATCCATTAATTTTATGATGAGGATGATCTATTAACAGAGGAACCTCCTATGAGCCCCATACTAATCCTACCAACAACCATACCTACCCAATGTTCACCTACTCCTCTACTCTCACCTAAGAGTGAAGATAAATATGACCAATCCTCTAGTTCAACCTCTCCTTCTATCCATACTATCAATGTGGTCACAAGAGCACAATAAAAGGATAAGAAGAAGGCTAAGGTGGCCATTCCTTAGACATACCCCTCTTTAAACTCCCAACCAACCTATACCTAATCATATTCATCTTCCACCAAACCAAAGGTGTCTTAGGTACCTCCCAATCTAACCCCTCAAAATCCATCAGAAGAGTTATCCTCAAATAACTTCATCATACCCCAGTAAAAATGAGCTTGTATGAGTTAATATCTACCTCTCCCCATCACCACCAAGCACTAATAGAGGCTTTATAATCCATTGATGTCCAACCTAAGGACCCCCAACCTCTAGCTTCCTTTGTTAGTGTCCTCTAGATTTCCAACCTTGTTACCTTTAAGGATTTGAAAATAGCTTCCATCCATCTTGAGGATCCAAATCCTCCTCTCTTTATCACTACCCCATCAACCAAACTCATACCAAATAGATCATGATTGATGGGGGAGCTAGCATTAACATCATATTATCTCACACCTACAACCAACTCAACTTGCTAGATAATGTCATATTTGAATCTTTGATCATCCTTTGTTCCTTCAATGATACCATGGCCACTACCTTGGTAACTACCATCCTTCATATCCATTTAGGACCTCGTATGTTCCTCAAACTTTTCTATGTTATAGAGGGTGAATTCTAATACAATTTCTTGTTGGGATGAACTTGGATTTGATCCATGGGTCAGATTCCCTCTACCTTCCACCATTATATTAAGTTCAAACATGAAGGTTAGGTCATCACCATCTAGGATGACCTGAGTCCTTTCTCAACATGCAACATGACTTATCACCCCAATGATGTCCTCATACCCCCATCCAACACACCCCCAGTAGCTAAAACCCAACCTTCAACCATCAATATAGATATCATACCCCCTTCTACCAATGAGGCACCAACTAGTTCCTCTATACCTTCACATCAAATCCCTACCATAGACCCTTTAGAATACACATTCCATTGCCTTTTGCTGGGGGAATATCACCTTTTAGCACTTGGCACTTTCCATACTCCTCATGAGTATGGGAAACTTACCAACCATCTAGGAAATGACCCCAATGTAAAAACTATTATTCCATTTAGACCTCCCCATTATCAGACCTATTTTTTTATGGGGGACTCAACAAATCCCTCAGTGCTTCTACCACCTCTCTTCCACCTTAACCATTCACCATCAGTTTCTCTTACCTCAATAAGCCAAGATTTACCAAGACATACCTCCATCGGTGTGCTTGTAAAGGTTTCAATCTTGGATGATATCAATATGGCCCACATAAATTGGTTACCATAGAAACTAAGAAGCCACACAAGAAGCACATACTTGGTATCATCTTACTTAATAAGAATAAATCCAAACAATCCATCATTACCATTGTTGATGATGATCTCCCTTCCTCATTGACCTCACCTCCACTTGCATGTGAGGATGATGACATCATCCCACCTAGCTTTTTTTTAATCGACATGATCAGCCTTAGACCCCTAACTTATCATAAGGAGGGGGTGACTGTAATCATCCCTTTGACCCATCTTAAGATGATAGGAGAAGACTCTCCTACCATTAACATTGTGTAATGCCAAGATGATTATTTTATTCTCACCTATCTTGGTGCCTTAGATCATTCAATCCATAAATCCCTTCCTCTCAAGTCTTCAACCATGTTGAATGAATCCGCCATGGATATCAACTTGGGTACTCTAGATAACCCTCGAATTGTCAAACTCAACCAATCATTGAATGTCAAGGAACTTTAGGACTTCCCCTCTTTCCTCCAAGATCATAACATAGCATTTGTTTGGTCTTAAAAAAATATTCTTGGAATTGACCCCGCCATTGCTACCCATAACATAGTCACTCACCAAGGTGCTAAGCATATCAAGCAAAAGCTTTGATGCATGCATCCTACATATCCCTTCTTGTTAAAGAAGAGATTTAACATCTTCTATCTATCAATTTAATTCAACCTATTTACTACCCCTAATGGGTCTCAAATGTCGTGCCTATCACCAAATCCATAGGGGGACTACAAATTTATGTGGACTTTCATGACCTCAACCTCACCTTCCCCAAAGATGAATTTCCCTTACCAAGCATCAACAAGCTTGTTGACCTTATAATCATCCATGAGATGTTATCTCTCATGGATGGGTTCTTGAGTTATAATCAGATAATGATTACACCCAAAGATCAACATAAGACTGCCTTTACCACCCCTTGGGAAACCTTTTACTATAGAGTCATGCCTTTTGGGTTAATTTTTTTGGGTGTAACCTACCAACATGCCATGACCTATATCTTCCTTGACCTCATCCATAAAATTATAGAGCACTATGTGGATAACCTTCTCAAAAAATCCAAACTTTGAAAAGATTACTTATCTATTCTTAAGATCATCTTTGAGTGACTTATCCATTACCATGTCTGCCTTAACCCCAAGAAGCACATTTTTAGGGTCTTATCAGGAAAGCTTCTTGGCTTTATTATCTCCCTTCATGGAATCAAAGTCAATCCTACCAAGATAAAATACATCTCAACATGATTCTTCCTGCCAACCTTAAGCAACTCCGTAGCTTGCAGAGAAAGCTAAAATGCATTTGTCATTTTATCTCCTAGATTTTGGACCAGTGCCAACCCTTCCACCACATTCTAAATAAGGATGTGTCTTTCAAGTGGAATAGAGATTGCCAAAATACCTTTTATTCACTCAAATATTACCTTTTGTATTCACCTATCCTTACCCCTCCAAAAGATGACCAACCTTTCTACTTATATATCTCTACCACTGACCATTCCCTAGGGGCAATGCTAGCTCACAGAGATGAAACACACATAGATAAAGTTATATAATATATTAGCCACATGTTTGTAGAGTACAAGACTCGATACACCCATACCAAATTTTTTTTCTTAGCTTTAGTCTTTGTGGCTACCAAAATTTTCCATTACCTTCTTAACCATAAAACCTACATCATAATTAACACCAACCCGCTCAAGTACATGTACTCCAAACCATACCAAAACTAGCATATGGAAAAGTGGCTCATGTTCTTAGCTAAGTTTGACCTTGAGTTCCTTCAATAAAAGTTAATTAAAGGATAGGTCATTGATGATAAATTGGATAAAACACCTTTGGTAGACAACCAACCTCTTCCTCTTGAGTTCCCTGATGAGTCTATCATGAACCTTTCAATCGGATTTCACCTATCAAGTCACCATGTTCTTTAACAGATCAAAATGTTAATGTAGTGAGGGATCAGGTATCATCCTTATCCCCTTTGATAATGAACCTCTCCCTTTGTCTTTCAAGCTTGATTTTGAATGTACCAACAACATGGATGACTATGAAACCCTAGTGATAGGCCATTAGACTTCCTTAACCCTTGGAATCAAAATGATCAATATCTTTGGTGACTCCCAACTTATGGTCAATAAAATCAACAACTCTTACCAGTGTAATATTGATGTTCTAAAATAGTACAAGAAAATATTTGATGAACTCCTAGCATCATTTGAACACTATAACATCTAATTAACCCCATGATCTACCAACAAGTTTACCAAAACCATAGCTTCCCTTGCCTCTCATATCTCATCTATACCCTTGGAATCTAAGTTATTTTTCATTATCCATAGACTTACCCAACCTTACTCTATCAAACTAGATTCTCCCACCATTTTCAATGTGGAGACCCAACCTAACCTTTGGTATAACCAAACCTTTGACTACCTTAACCTTGGCATAGTTCCTTTTGGCCTCTCTAGGAATGCTCAAAGAGAGTTTATCCATAGTACATCTCTTTATAACATTATGGGGGGAATCCTTTATAAGTGCAACTTTGATGGCCTCCTCTTCTGTTGTCTACAAAGTCACAAAGTTGCTCACACTATCAAGGAAATACATGATGGTATTTATGGGGGCCACTTTAGTTGCCTCATTGTAGCTAAGCACATCCTTCATCTTGGATATTATTGGCTTACCATTAACCAAGTATATTGTGATTATGTGAAAAGTGTGTTAAGTGTCAACAACATTCCAATTTGCATCATGTGTCGAGCCATAGCCTTCACATTTCTACCAATTTTTGGCCCTTTTCACAATGGGGTCTAGACCTCATTTGGGAAATTAATCCCCATTCCTCATAATGACACCATTCTATTATCACCGTGATTGATTATTTTACCAAATGGGTAGAGGTTATTCCTCTTATCTCAAAATAAGTAGAAAAGATTATCAACTTCATCAACCATCATATCATCTACCATTTTAGTGTTCCTCATAAGATTATCAGTGATAATGTTAAATATTTTAAGAACAAGTAAGTCCAAGGTTTATGTGATGCATTTGGCATTAATTTAATATTCTCCTCACCCTATCACCCTCAAGCTAATGGATAAGTAAAAGCCTCTAACAAAACTCTTAATAACATACTAACTAAAATAGTCATTGCATCTAGTTGGGATTGGCATTTTCACATCCCCTTCACCTTGTGGGCATATTATACTAGCATTCAAACCCCTGCAGGTGCTACCCCTTTTTTCTCTCATATTTAGAGCATAAGTTGTCTTGCCTCTTAAATTCCAAATACCCTCTCTCTCTATATCTTTTCAAGAGCTTATTTCAAAGGATGATTATCAACATTGTTTAGCCCAACTTGAGCTACTTGATGAGCATCATTTAGTAGACCTTACTCATCTTCATGTATATCAAGAATGCATTAAGTGTGCCTATAAAAAGCACTTTAAAGTGTGAGAATTAAATATCAGAGATCTTATCCTAAAATAAAACCAACATGTCACTAATATGGAGAAAAGCAAGTGAGTCAAGTTTGCTTTCAATTGGCTTGGACCTTATATCATAACCCATAAGTATGGATTAGGAGATTACCAATTATATTTTCTCAAAGGCCACCTAGATTCTGAGCCCCTCAATGCTTCACATCTACATCTATTCTTTTGTTGAGAAGGATCAGGTTCACCTTTTGTCTCACTTGAGCTCACCCCTTACCATCTACCCATATTCGATCTCCCTATTTTAGGGGCAACTGATTAAAACTAAATCATGCGATTAGTTATCACTAGCATATCTTTATCTTAAATAATGGGCATCATGGCTCTAAAAATGGCATGGTTCTCATGGTACTTTCCATATCTTCACAGGATGGATTCACATGATCATTGTCACCTAAACCTCTTCACACCTAATCAACCTTCTTGTGCTTTTAGTTTTGCCTTCATAAAGATAAACCACCAAGCCAGCATAATCAAGTAAATGTCAACCAAACTCAAAGAAAAATAAAAAAAATTCTATCACTCACAATCATGGGTCATTCCTAGCATTCATAGACTACTCCCTTGAAGGATAGCTATTGAAAATCTATTTGAAATTGCCAACACATAAGGTGGACCACTCCCTTGAAGTACATAAGTAAAACACATAAACTTTGACCATTCCCTCGAAGGATGGCTAAGTAAGCATTTGTTAAAAGCATATAAATTTCTCAAAAGCTTCCCATATCGATCAAATTCCCATATATAATAATCATTAGAAGACCCATTATCATAATCATAGCAAAAGAAAACTAATTTTGAAAGCCACAATCAGCTCTCAAATAATATAATAAGGTGAAAGCCACAATAAACTTTCACAAGTATACTTCCTACATTGATCAGTCTACACATTTTTGACAGAGGCTTGTTTACCTTGACTCTTTGGACACCTATAAAGGAGGCAAGCTAGTCTCATAAGAAGGTTCAATTTTCACCCATCCCCCCTTGACACATCATAAACAATGGATTTTTGAGCTCATTTGAAACTTCATGATCAAGACACCTTTTTAACCCACTAATAAATGCACATACGAAGTATTTGAATGGCTTAAGTTCATTAAGCCAATCTACTTTGATTTTGTTTTCTAGTCCTCATCAATGAAGAAGCATCGTGCCCTCTTCATATCCTATCATGACTAGTTGATCTTTCCATTACGCCATATGTCTCTTGGTAATCTCCATTGTCTACCTATCTTGTGTTATTGATTAAATCTACCTATGGTGTTTTTATTTAAACCAAATTGTCAACGGAGTGTAATCAAAGCATAATCATAATCCAAAGCATAAATCATAACAATAACCACAATAATTACCATCATAAGCAATAAATCAACCAACCATTATTTTTCACCACATGTCTAAAAATAATGAAATCCAAAATACTCATCAAAATTTAACATGTCATCAGGAAGCATAACCATAAACCAAAACAAGCTCATGCCTAGCTATGCATATATCATTGTCTACACAACCATAACATAAGCATAGTCCATAAGTAATGTAAACATCACATCATAAGATTTAAAACATCAAAATAAAACCATAAAACCATGAGAATGAGAATAAATAATGATCATGTATATATAAACTAGTAAGTCAAATAATCATAATAATGTGTACATATAGATAGATAGGACTCTCTCTCTCAAAAATGTACATCTCACTACATCGACTCATAGGCTAGAATCAAAATGATATAAAAAATATCATCCTCTAGCTATATCTATGCCCCAAGAGCATCACTACCTCCTAGAACACCACTAGATCTTGGTGCCTATCCACCTAATGTACCTACCAATCCACCACCTATCCTTATTTTTCTAGATATAGATCTTGCCCACTAACCTGGGGTCACCAAAACTACCCTACCTACTAACCTAGACCTATACTCACCCCATCAGAGCTCATTTGGACATTATGCTAGAATAATAGCCTCATAGTACCATAGCTCCTTCACTATAGCTAGGTATCATGTTGTAGGGGTAAATTCAGGTGGTGTTACTTGTCCTACTAATATTCCTCCTCTTCTCTACCTTAGAGAGTCCCTCTCCTGAGTCACCAAGCTTAGATAGGTCTTGGCCTGATCCCTCTCACCTATGATAGTAGTAATCTGACCTTATAATGTTTCAACTTGACCCTGTAATGTGATAATATAGCCCTACAACATGACCACCTATATTTGTAGTACCTATACTTATCCTTGTGTAATGGTTAAAGTTGCCCCTACTTATCCATCATGGCCAGTTAGATCCACAACCATCAACCTAACACCTCTATAATCCCCACTATTGTTTTTAGCTATGTATATGGATTGGTACCATGCCATGTAACCATCTACAAATTTGACATCATCTATTAGAGCCCTAGTTTGTAGCTCCTCATATGCACCATCTAGTAAGGTAGGAACATAATGTGGCATTAATAATAGGATCTATGAATCCTCTCTCCTATACTTGGATAATGGGCTTGGGACACCCTATACCAGGCCAAAATGTTGATGTACCTTTTCAAATATAATCAAATCCACCTCACCATGTCACCTATCAAGTATCCATTTGTAGCTCTAGAGGGAGAGTGTCTATATCTTATAACTTGGCCATATAAAAAAATATGTATGGCCTCTAGGTGATGTCTCTGACCACTAGTGCACATAATGCACCCCTAAACTACTTCACATCATGAGCACCACTTCTTACATTTAATGTATCAAATTCCCCCCTCTATCACATAAAGTTGATGGGAAACTCTATCTATGTACCCTATCCATGATAATCTCACTAGTCTCAACACTCAAATATACTCATAGGCCCAAGAATGTAGGACCAGGATGACATTGATTCCATACCTTATATGATCCCTGAACCCCCATAGCTCTTTTTAGATCTATACAAGAAAAATAGGTACCCAACCAAAGATAGTCCACCCCAGTAATAGCTTGGCTAGTACCCCCAATAGCAAATAAGGAAATCTCTCACTACTCAAGTTGGGAAGCCCAAAGCATGTCATTAAAATCATGAGCATGGTCATAAGTCTTCTCTCAATAGGAGCCCTATGATATAACACTATATACCTATATCCCCTAACATGTCATCTGACCTAATCACTATCATCTCTATACAACAACTCAATGTGATCATCTCACTCCTCTCATTCTATGTGGTATATCAGATCACCATAGAGTGAAAGTCAAGTAATCCTATGTACATCTTCAGAAAGAATGGTCTTCTCACTAATCAAAAGTAGGAAAGTGTTCATAGTGGGATCCCATCTCTTGATGAGTGCTATGACCATAGATGAATCCTAGGGCACATGTTGGTAGTGCCTCATATCTCCCAACCCCACCTCATCTATATGGGCCTAGTCGACTGGAGTCATCCCTTATTAAATATTTACAAAGATCTTAGGGACTTGATCCCTCATCTAGATCTACTCTTGTGCTTGCAAAAACAAAGGTTAGCACATGTTAGCATTTCTCATTTCTAAATTGATGTCTTTAGCAACCTATAATGACCTAAATCAACTTATCCTACCCTAACTTACACCCGTTACCTATACTACCTTACTTATCACAACCCTCACCTACCAAAAGTTTTGATACCTACCTTATCCTATCACATCGATACCTAAAAAACACCTAAACCTATTTCTTTATGCTTACCCTATCTTAGAAAATAAATACATCATTACCTTCTCCAACTAATGCCTACCCCAACCCAAACATTTTCAACCATCCTATCCTATTTTACGCTTGGCACTTTAACCCTTTGTTAAATGCATCATTCCTACTTGACAATCACACTAGCCTAACCTACACTTTGCATTTTCTCTACCCCACACCCCTTCAATAATTTCATACATGTGGCCTATTCTCTTATTCCTCTTAATCCATCCACCCATGCTCATTGAATTGCTTTCTATAATGCAAGCTTTACCAAGCCAATATTCTATTTGCCCTAACCATTAAATGCTTATTAAAAGACCATTTTTAACCTTTGTCAACTTTAGATGGTCATGATGACCACTGATGGTTAGGCATGCTCTATTTTAAGGGTGTCAACCATTGATGGTCAGACCTAACCATCGATAGTTACTATGGGCATCCCATGGTTGGAATTCCCAAATCATATCACCCCCTAAAACCACCCTAAATGCATGAAAAATAACCAAATTTGCTACCTAAATCCCTTATCCAACCTAATTACCTACCCACCCCTACCAATTCCTAAGTTTACCCATACTTTCACCTATAACCTACCCAAACCCTTCTTAGATCTTTTTCACCCAAATCACCCAAATAAATCCCCTTAACTATTTATAAAAACCAACTAACCTATCAATTTTAACAAACACTACCTACATCATTCCTCAATATTTATCATGGATGGAGCCCACATCCTACTAACTGACTACACCCTTATCCACCTTGCATCTCAGTCCCAAGAAATCACCTCAAGCATACACCTCCAACCAATCACCAACCTCCATCTCTGCCAAACTCTTGATTAACCCTCTCATAGAAAAATGCCAAAATTTCAAGAAGCTAGGGCATAAATTCAAAGCAGGTAACAACAAAGTGAATGAAAAATGATTTTATTTTCACTTTTATCCCATGGATTTTTAGGGTTTCCACCTTGACCATCAATAGTTAGGGTGACCATCAATGGTCACCCTTGGAAACCTTAATCATCAATAGTTAGGGTACCCAATTTTGACACTCATACTTTAGAAAAAACCATTTTAACAAAACTAACCTAGTTTACCCACCCATGGAGTCTACCTTCTCCACCCACCTTGTCGCCTCATCATTCATCCATTTTGGCCTAACTAGTGCACATTTTGTGACACATTTTTCTTGGTTCTTTGACTACAATGATAATATTTCCATGTTTAACCTTTTAAACTTGCATCAGCTCACACTTAATTGATCCACTTGTGTCTTTTTGGGATTACTTTCTACCTTGGACACCTATGACACTTGACCTATTTATGTTTTCCATGGAAGCACTTCCTGCATTAGTACCCATTAGAAACATCAACCTTGTCTAAGAGACTAATAGGTGTACCTAGCTACCACACCTAAATAAGATCATATAATGCACTAGTCACTTGTATTTATAGCATCAAAATTTATTGTTATCAACCATGACAACCTTTTTTTTGCATGATCTTGGCTATTACACTTTTTATTGCACTTTATGTGCTTGTTTGTGCTTTAGTGCCCAACCTATTACCCACCCTCATGATGTTCTACCTTCATCATCACCATCATCCACCTTGTCAAAATCATACCCCATTTTTCTTCACCTCATCACCTCCCAATTTAAGGGGGAACACCTCTTCCCATACTTGAGGTAAGAAGCCAGATATTTTGACCCAAAAATTGGTTTTTGTTTTGCATCTTGTTGATTCAAAGCCACAAAATAAAAAGAGGCAAAATATAGACACCAAAAATATGCACACTATGATTCTAAATGTCAATATACCCCTTAGACCACCTTGGGACCCCTTTGGGACCATTTAACCATTCAACCCTTTATGGAGCCAACTCGTAGTCAGTTTGGCTCAATTGGATCAACCTAGATTTTTAGCCCTTTTTACCCTTTGGTACTTGATCACTAATAGTTCAGGTGACCACCGATGGTCACCCTAACCATCAATGGTCAAGGTGCACCTCCTTAACAAAAATCATGCAAACCACCTACTTTGCTTTCCTAAATATAAGTTATCTAAATCTTGTTGTGAGCCTTTACATGGACAATTTATAATTAGACAACCCAGTTGAACCTTCACTTCCACCTCTTGCTTATGCCTATAAGAAGAGGGGAGCTAGGAGGTTAAATCTATATTCAATTGTTATCAAGAGCTTGTACATCTAGGAGTTTCTTTCTTTCATGTCAATCACCATCAGGAATCCAACAATCATATCAAAGAGTCAATTTGCCACCACCTCTCTACCAATTTTTTGGGTACCATCATTCTATCAGAATCAAGCTATATTCTACCAATAGGTCAATTACCTCAATCAATTCACCCAATCAACTTCTAGTAAGATAAGTACTTTCTTCTCTATATTCATTTACTTTATCTCCATTTTGTAATTAACCCAAACCTTACCCATCTCTTGGGATCCATCTTTTGGATCATGTCAATCAACCTTTTTACCAACCTATATCCTTATATAGTAATCATAGATGGTTGACCCAATAATTTATGGTATATCTAACTATTGATGATCATCTTGATTGCTAACAATCACCTTAACCACCACTGGTTAGCCCAACCATTGATGGTCACTGTGGTGGTGAAAATGAACAAGCTAATTTCACCTACCTACACCCAATTAAACCTAATTATTTATGTTCCTACCTATCCATAGACCCCTTTCTAATTTTTTTAAGCATACCCCAACCCTCTAGCACTAGTATTAATTAGTTTGTTACTAATTTAATCATTTCTAGTATATTTTTTAGCAAACACTATTATATTAAATTTTAGTACCTTTTGATTCATTGATGCAAGTACTTTCTTATATTGTTTATAAACTTAATTTTTTAAAATGTGTGGATTAACAACCACTGTGGAAGTTCTTGCTTCCAAGATCTAGCTAGCACTAGGTAATCCACCCAACTATGTGTCTAACATACAAGTTTGCTTTAGTGCTTTCTTATCTACAGGTCATCCTCCCAAGCTAAAGAGGAGATCTTCACAATCTTCTAATTTCAATACATGTACTATAAATTAGGTTTTCAACCATACCCATACTTAGTTTATTATTTTCCCCTTCCAATAATAAGCAATAAATTCAATAAAACACTTAGAGTTGTAGTAATTATTCATGCAAGTTCATTAGTGAAATGAAACATTATCATAGCTCATATTAATGAATGTAAAATGTGCAAACCATGTTTTGGTTAAAGTTCATGTATATTTCCTCAATCCTACTAACTAAAATATATGCCAATTAGTTACTTTTAGATTTTAGATACACCTCTTCTTATATGCTCAACAGTGCTACTTTGGTAAAATATAGTTCAAATTTTACTTTTATTTTATTTTCACAAGCATAATCAATTGTGTTTGTTTTTAGGTGGTGGCAGAGTGTGACATAGTAGGAATTGTTACCAAAGTGGGTGAGGGCCTAAATAATTTTAAGAAGGGCAAGGAGGCTTACTATGATATTTTAAATTTTATATTGGGAAACCTTAAGCACTTAGACACTTTAACTCAGTATGTAGTTGTATTTGTTTGCATTGTAACCAAATAATTTATCATTCAAAGAAGTCATTAGTTTTCCACTCGCTCTATTGATTGCATAATAAGGGTTCAACATGACCAATTTTTAGATAGGGTGGATCATGTTAATTGTTGGAGGAGTAGAAGGCATGGGCACCCTAACTATTTAACTAGAACATAAGTGTACAAACCTTCTAGAATTGTTTTGACTTCAAGCATAAGGAAATTGGATTTTATGAAAAGACTAGGGGTAGATCTGGTGGTATGCCTAAAAAGTTTATTTTTTTCTTTTTAGTACCATAGTTTGTAGTTTATTTATTTCCTCTTATTTTTATAGTAATAGGTTTCAAATGGAAGTTTAAAATATATGTATTTATGTAGGGAAATCATTCAAGTCTCATGTGGCTACAAAGAAGGGTAAAATTATAGCCATAACACCCTTTCCCATGCATCCCAGAGTAAAGTCAATTATTCTAAATTTGAGAGAAAGTAACTTGGTTTAATTATGCAATTACGTTGAGAGTGAGAAGTTGAAGCCTATGATTGATCCCAAGAGCCCTATGTATTTACTGAGGTTCTAGAGACATTTAAGTAGCAAGAAAGTGGGCAAGTAAGAGGGATTTTTTAATTTCCCCCATTAAGTAAGGATTGTACTAATTAATCTAGGTTTAAAAGGCAGTGCATGATCTAGGAGGATCTATATTTTGATCCAAAAATAAATTCTTCAAATTGTAATTTTATCATTTTCAAGGCAAAGGGCTTGTTGAGAGATTTTTGACACATTTTTTAGTTTGAAAAATGGATCCCATATGCATGAGTTATGGCACCTAGAAGATTGTTTCAGGAAAATAAAAAAAATGGGTTTTATCAACAAGTGGTGAGAGGTCAACAATTGATGAATGTTGAGAAGTGGCAAATGGAGATCAGACCACATGGTAGGTCCTCAAGGCACCACGTGGCTTGCCACCATTTGATATGATCTAATTTTATACTGTAATTAAATTTCATGCCAAAGTACCTTGAGATTCCTCCAACTTTCCACGTAACATCCAAACTCTCCACGAACATGCCACGTACCAAATGTTCATGACACGTGCTAACCACAAACATCCATGTATTTTCTCAATCCCACTAGTTTAGATGAAACATGTGTTAAAGCCATTCATTTAGAGGCTAGAGGAAAATAGACAAAAGAATCTTTTCTTAAAGTTAAAAGTAAGCAATCTAAAGTTAAGCATTCTAAAGGGCAAAGTTCTGCAAAGGGTAAAAGAATCCATTATTACTATTCATAAAGAAGAGGGTAAGCCATTTTGAAATCATTGAAATAAAAATCATGATGAGTCTAAGTGTTGGAAATTACATCATAAGTTAAGTCCTTTTAACAAGTTTAAGAAGAAAGATAAGAAAGCTAATACTGTAGTTCAAGATCTAGGTTTATATTTTGGGGATGAAACTAAGATCATAGCTATGAGTATGTAGAATTGTTCTTCTCTTTCTAGCACTAAGTCATCTAATGTTGCTTCCTCTTCAAAATATAAATTTATGCACGATAATAAGAAAATAAATGAGTTGTTCTACATTAGGGTTGTTGCAAAACATACTAAGATTGACACCCTATTTGATAGTGGATAATAAGCAAATTTGATTTTTTAAGAGATTGTTAAAAATTTAGGCTTAAAAACAACTCCCCATCTAGAACCCTATCCACTTGGTTGGGTGTGTGATGATGCAAAACTGTAGGTAACCAAAAATTACAGATTGAAATCTATCATTGCATCCAAATTCATAGATGAAGTTGATCTGGATGTAGTCCCTCTGGACATAAATGGGATTATTTTAGGAAGTCCTTATCTTTATGATATAAAAGCAATATTTTATAGGGAAGAGAATAAGTACTTGCTTGTTAAGAATGACATTAAATATATAGTTAGAAAAAATCATGTTAAGATGAGTCTTTCCTTGGTTACAGAAGGGCAAATGAAAATAATAGTCAATTCAAGCAAGAATTTTTGTATCATGTTGATTAAGTCTAAGGAAAAAGAATATTCCTAGGCTATGGAAAATTGTTATCCTAAACATAAGAAAGAATTGGTTGAATTCATTTCATGTTTTATGATTCTAAAGGGTTACCCCCTAAAATGGGAGTTCAACATGAAATTCATTTGTTACAGGATTCTCCTCTCCCTAACATTGGCATGTACAGGTTATCCATGGTGGAAAATGAGGAAATCAAGAAGCAGGTAATGGAACTTTTGGAAAAGGGAGTTATTCATCTTATTACATCTCATGTTGGTTTTCCTACAATTTTGGTACCAAAGAAAGATGGAACATGGTGAATGTGTGTTTATTTCCATGCTTTGAACAAAATTACTATTAATAATTGTTACCCTCTTCCTCATATTGATGATTTGCTAGATTAGTTAAGAAATGTTATCTATTTCACTAAGTTAGACTTGAAAAGTGGTTATCATCAAGTTAGGATTAATGATGGTGATATTTGGAAAACTACTTTTAAGACAAAATAAGGATTTTTTGAGTGGCTTATCATGCCTTTTCTATTGTGTAATGCATCAACTACATTCATGCGATTGATGAATGATGTTTTCAATCCATTCCTTGATGAATTTGTTATAGTCTACTTAGATGATATTTTGATCTTCAGTCAGTCTTGGGAAGATCATGTGATTCATATTAGGAAAGTCATGGATGCATTAAGAAGGGAGAAACTTATATAAATGTGAATTTGGTAAGACCTCTTTGATTTACTTGGGCTATATTGTAGCACATGGTGAATTGAAAATTGATCCTACAAAGGTGGAGGTTATAGTTAAATGGCCTAAAACCAATAATGTAACTAAGGTTAGAATTTTTATTGGTGCAATACAATATTGGAGAAAATTCATTGCTAATTTCTCACTTATTGCGTCACCATTGCTTTCTTTGACTAGTACAAAATAGGTCTTTCAATGGGGAGGCAAGTAACAAAAAGACTTCAATATTTTGAAGAAAAAGATTAGTACTACTCCTATTTGGCACTTCATAATTTGTAGTAGCCATTTGAGATCAAGACATATGCAAGTGATTATTCTATGGGAGTTGTTCAGATGCAAGGAAAAAAACTAATATGCTATCATTCTGAGACCTTCATAGGTGTGGTAAGAAACTATCTGACTTATGATAAGGATGGTATACATTAGTTCAAAGTGTAAAGAAATGGAAACATTACTTGATGGGAAAGGAGATAGTGATACATACAGATCATCATCCCCTATAGTATCTCCAGTCATAGGCCAATATACAATAGTCTAGGTATTTTTGTTAGATGGGTTTCCTATAGCAATTTCATCTTGTGATCAGGTATAAGAAAGGTATTTAGAATAAAGTTGATGACATGATTTCTATGCCTCCTATGGTAGTTGCATCTATTCTTTTAAATCATAGTTATTTGACTCATGAAAGTTATAAAGAACAATATGTTGATGATGTTGACTTTAAGGATGTGTATAAAGACTTGATGAGTGGAAAACAGGTAGAAGAATCAGACTATCATGTGCATAATGGACTTTTGTATCATTTGGGTAAAATTTGCATTCCTCAAAATGAAAGGGTGTACATGATTAGGGAAGCACATACTTCTCTTATTTTTGGTCATTTTAGAGTTGGTAAAATGGTTGCACATTTGAGAATGTATTTTTATTGGCCCCATATGCAGGAAAATGTTTCTAAACATATCAAGGGGTGCATTTTTTGTGCCACAAACAAACCTAGTAATAAGAAACTAGGAATTTACACTCCCTTACCTGTTCCTACCCATCCCTGGGAAAGTATTTCCATGGACTTTGTAGAGGGTTTTCCTATGTCACAAAGGAAACATAATTACTTATATGTGGTAGTGGATAGATTTAGCAAGATGTGTGTTTTGATTCCTTACACTAAATATATTATAGGGGAAGGCATGACACACTTATTATTTCAGCATGTATGGGTTCATTTTAGTTTTCCCACTTCTATTGTTTTTGATTGGGATTCTTGATTTCTTAGGGAATTTTGATCAACACTATGGGAATTGATGGACACTAAGTTGAATAAGAGCACTGCATTTCATCCACAGACCAATGGGTAGATAGAGGTTATAAATCTCACAGTGGTACATTTGCTTAGGGGTTATTGCAGTAAACATCCCAAGTTATGGGATGAGCATTTATGCTATATACAACATGCTTACAACTGTGCACTACATTCTTCTACTATGAAATATCCTTTTGAAATTTCTTATGGATATTTGACTAAATCTCCTCTAGATGTTTGTTATGGGTAGGATTTAACTATTGATGAACATAAAGATGCTATTAAATCCAAGAATTTAATTTATAATATATAGTAGGTGCATCAGATTATCCTAGATTTCTTGGAGAAAAGTTAGGGAAAGTACAAAGTAAGACATGACAAACATCATGTTGATCACTATTTTTATATAGGTGATTTGGTATGGATTCACATCAGTAAGGAAAGACTAACAAGTGAAGGTAAAAAGTTAAAACCAATCTGGTATGGTCATTTCTAGATTATGAAAAAGATTGGTAAAAATGCTTTTTGGTTGGATTTGCCATCTTACATGTAGATTTATTCAATTGTGAATGTGGAAAATCTAAAATTGTATGAGTCATCAATGATTGTAGATCATGATGAGAGTGTATCCATTCCTTTTATTGATGATTTTTCTCCTGAGTACTTAACAGAATTGCAAGAAGATACAATACTTGACAAGAAGGTTTGAACATCACAAAGGGGAAATGTTGAATATCTTCATGTTGGTCTCAAAGGGATGCACCTGAATAAGGCCAAATGGATGGAATCTAGAAGAGTGAGGGAGAAATACCCTCACCTCTTTACCAATTAATCTACTTTTGAAGTTCTAAAAGCTCCTAGTGGGGAGGATCGATCTAGGAAGATCTATATTTCACTCCAAAAATAAAGTCTTAAAATTATAGGTTTATCATTGTCATGGTAAAGGGATCATTGAGAGATTTTTTATGCATTTTTTGGTTTGTAAAATGGATCCTATATGCATGATTTATGGCACCTAGAAGATCATTTCAAGCAAATAGAAAAATTGGGTTTTGTCGACAAGTGATGAGAGGTCAACAGTTGACGAATGTTGACAAGTGGTGAATGGAGATTAGACCACGTGGTGGGTCCTCAAGCCACCACATGGCTTGACACCATTTGATATGATCTAATTTTATATTATAATTAAATTTCATGACAAAGTCCCATGATATTCCTCCAACTTTCCATGTAACATCCAAACTCTCCACGAACATGCCACGTATCGAATGTTCATGCCACGTGCTAACAACAAACATCCACGTATTTTCCCATGGTCCCCCCAAATACTCTCCACACTATAACACAATTCCATGCAATACGTAGTAATGCCAAATACTTGGCATTATAAACCTCTAACTTCATGGCATTTAAATATATTACTAAACTCTCACCTTCCCAATGTGGGATATAAGATGTACTTAGACCACCAAAAATGATGGAAGTGGGATTCAAGCCTTGATCGATTGGGTAAAAAGATAAGGGCTTGACCATTGAACCATGGATCTCAAAACATATATAAAGGGGATGAGATAGTATTTGAAGTCATGTTTTTGTTCATGGAGAAGAAAATAAGGCAAGTAAAGAGTGTTTTTAAAGACTTAAAGATTTTTTTGAAGGCCTCGAACAATATTATTTTATTTCAAAAGTATTTCTTCGACAGAGTAAAGTACAAAAATACAATTTTAAATAATTATTAATATTGTAAAGTGATTTTTTTCTATAATTAATAAGGAACAATATCCTATTAGAGCGGATCTGGAGACCTAGGCTTTTCAGCTGAACTCCGTTATCAAATCGTGTTCGGTATTTTCTGTCAATTATTGTCTCTTATTTTATTGCACTCTTAAATTTTGTCTATTTTAGATATTTAAAAACTAATTTTAATTCCTTAATCATTTAAAATGTTAATTTTAAGTAAATCATTATATTAAGGTTTTGATCCATTGCAAGTGTGTTTTCTACTACTAAGACACTTGTTTGATTATGATTACAAATCATTGCATCACACATATGTTTTTTGAGAGTACCTATAGATTATGGTTCAATTATTTATTCTATTTTATGGTGGCATGTATTAAACTAGAGGATAATGAATAATGGGCTAAAACTTATAAGTGATGAAAATTATTGTATTGTGCCTACTATGAGAATTGTACTAGAAAATATTTTATGCATTTGTAAAGAACATAGGCTTAAACCAGATATGATAATAAAAGTGCTTTTCAAATAAAATAATGCATATTCAATACATATTTTAGAAATAATATTATAGGAACTCATCAAAAATAAGCAATATAACCTCTATGTCAAATATGGAAAAATGGATCATAATATTCTAACTGTAATCAAAGATTTTCCTCATCTTTGTTCTTTTTTATCCTTTAATATTTTCTTTCTTGGTCTTATGGCCCACTAGTTCACAATTGTCATTATTTTTTTTATTTCAAGTGAAACTAGGTAGTCAATATGTACTATGTTGTCAAAAAAATCAAGAAACTTGGCTTCTAGAACCAAGTTGATTTTCTTATTAAAATATGTTTAAAAACATAGGCAAAAGGGTTCTCCAACTATCTATACAAACCTTTCCTATTTTACCATTGAATTATAAATTCATTAAAAAGTATTTAGAATCCATTGAAAAATCTAGTATAAACACATGCAATGATTCTCTTGTTCATCATTATTGATATGACCTTTCTTACAATAGATTTGAAAAATTATGCAAATACTAGAAATAATACTACAAATGAATGGAAAAAAACTATCTTGCATTTTAAATGGAACATAATTGCATTACAATATAAATTCCCTCTTTAAGGGGGAAACCTCCTTTTGAGTAAGCTTAATATAATATAAATCATGAATACCTTCCCACTAGTCTCGTATTTTATTTATAATAATTATATCATAGCTAACTACTACTTCCTATACACATGGAATTATTAGAATCAACTCAAGGGATGACTTAAAAATCATATGCATCTATAGATTTTATTAAAGAAAATAATTATAAAGTAAGAGTATAAATAAATAGTTAGGATAAATTTTTATGTACAGGGAGAGAGTTTGTAGTTCAAAATGCAAGTTTTTTGAATTAGACCTGGTTTCCTTGTAACCTTTTACACAAAGATAGAAGGTTTGAATAATATAAAATTGTTTTAGACAAACTAAACACATTTTTGGATACTCATTATGACCTTACTTCTTTATACAAAGTTTCAAGTTTGAGCTCTCAAGGGAAGTCTATCAACTCCACAAGACCTTTTTATAATTGGGCCTCAATTAGGTCTCTACAACCAGTTAGACTAATTTTTTCCTATAAAAAACTTCACACGTGCCAAATTAAAATGAAATATATTAAAAAATTAATTAAAATTAATAGAATCTACAAGCTAAATTTTTGGTTTTGAGGAGGTCTCTAGAGTACACAAACACAATTTGTTCATATACCCTAGATATGGTTTTTACACAAGTCAAGAGAGTGAAAATAAGGTTTTCAAAATAAATTTAATGTTTCAACTGATATAAACACCAAGGTAAAGTTTTTTAAATCAAGGTTCAACTATATGAATTGAAATAAAAGACAATTGTAATGGAAATTGACTCAAAAATATAATTTACTTGTCTGACTATGCACAAAAAGGCTATGTACAAAACTATCTAAGATGAAGTTTGAGAGTCATCTTACTTTAAATATGAAAGGGAATATATATCACTTTAAAATTATCAATAATAAATCCAATAATTATCCATCAACATTAAACATCCAATCAAACTTGTACTTTTATTGACAATCATCAAATTTGTATACAAAATCCTGTTCTTAGACACAGTCTAGTTTGTACATACTTAAAATTATCTATCTTGCATGAGGAATTAACCTATAAAATGGTTCAAAAAACTTTTTTTAATGTTATTTAGGTATATAACTACCTGAATTTCATAGAATAACCATGGTTTGATGAACTAACTTGCTTAACCCATGATTAACATGTGACAGGGGCAGAGTTAGTTATGGTTTCAAAGAACATTAATTGAAAGTATAAAAAAACATGTTATACTAACCTAAAAGGACTCTTAACAACATTATAAGTCCTAAAACTTCAATACAAGACCCAAATATATGATTAAACAAACCAAAATTGGTCAAAAGACAATATTTCCTAGTTAAGAAATTAAAATTTGGGTGAGAAAATGCAAAATGAGCCCAAATTCAAATTTTATGCAATCCTAAGAACTCTAATCAATTAAATAAACTCTATTAGACCTCCTAACATGCCATAAGACACAAAATTTTATGAAAAATACCTATTAGGTGAAGTTTCTACATCATACTCCCTAGGAACAAAAAAATTAACTCATGAACTCTTATTCATGAGGTATTCAAGAGCATTCTTGGACTATTGTTTCTTCATTTTCAGCTAGTTGAACACTATCATCTCCTTTGAATGGATACAAGTCTGCAACATTGAACATGGGAGAGATTCCCACACCACTAGACAATTATATCTCATATGCATTATTGGAGAACTTCTTAATGAGCTAACACCATGTCCTCAACTTGAAAACTAACTTCTCTCCTCCTAAGATCTAAATGTTGCTTGTACTTTTCTACACTCATCTCGAATTTATTCTTAATGAGCTAACACCATGTCTCCAACTTGAAAACTAAATTCTCTCCTCCTAAGATCTAAATGTTGCTTGTAATTTTATACACTCATCTAAAATTTATTCCTAATGAGCTAACACCATGTCTCTAACCTAAAAACTAACTTCTCTCCTCCTAAGATCTAAATGTTTCTTGTACTTTTCTACACTCATCTTGAATTTATTATTAACTTGCTCATGTACTTCTTGCATAAAAATAACAAACTCTTTTCCCTTAGCACTTCTTTTCTCCATCATACCTAGATCTCTTAACTCAAATATTCCTCTTGGGTGCACATCATAGACAACTTGAAATGGAATCATTACTATGATCCTATCACGTGAGTCATTATAGGCAAATTCTGCTTGTGGCAAGACTAAATTCCACTAGTTAGGACTATCTCTTGTTATACACCTTATAAAATTACCCAAACTTATATTAACCACCTCAATTTAACCATTAGTCTGAGGGTGGTAGGCTGAGTTAAAGTTCAAGTTTATTCCCATTTTCTTCCATAAGGTTATCCAGAAGTGCCCCAAAAATTTAGTGTATCTATATGAGATAATTCTCAATGGAATTCTATGCAATATAACCACTTACTTGAAAACTAAATTATCCACATGAGTATCATCATTAGTTATCTTTCATGGTATGAAATGGGCCATCTTTGAAAATATGTCCATTACTAAAAAATGGAGTCATGCCTTTTTGAGTTCTTGGTAACCCCATTACAAAATCCATGCTAATGGAGTCTTAAGGCCTATTTGGTATTTGTATGGGATGATAAATACCTGCATTAGTGCTCTTCCCTTTGTCAAATTAACACACCTTACATATTTCTACAAACTTCCTTACATCTATTTTCATTCTAGGCCAATAATAATAACTTCTTAGATAAGCCAAAGTCTTGTCAAAACCAACATGACTTGTTAAAATTCCACAATGTTTTTCCTTGATCAAATTCTCTCTCATGGAATTCCTTGGTACACAAATTTGAAATCCATTAAATAACAAACCATCCTATATCATGTATCCCATCCAAGGCTCTTTGTTTCTAGAAGTTGGATGCTTGAAAGCCTCATATGCTTCTTGGAAGTCTATATCAGTTTCATATAACTCCTTAAGTTAGCATATTCCCCCAATTTCAATCTAAATTTATCTTATGAATAAATCCCTTTTGTTTAGAGCATATTCTTCCTTGTTAGTTTGGCATTTCTTATGCTTGATGAAAGCAGTGAAGTTTTCCAATTACTCCACCCACTTCATATGCCTTTGACTGAGTTTGGGCTGATTGGTTATGAATGCAAGTGCATGATTATATATGAAGATGATAAAATCCTCTAGCATTAGATAGTGCCTCTACTTCCTTAAGGATTGAACCATAGCATAAATATCAAATTCATAAGAAAAATACTTTTTCTTGGCCTCATTTAACTTCTCACTAAATTATGATACAATTTTGCCTTTTTGACTTAGGACAACTCCAATGGCCACCCTACTTACATCACACTCAACTTGAAAGACCTTATTGAAGTTAATAAGTGATAACACATGTTTCTCTATAATTATTTTCTTCAAAAATTAAAAATTATTCTTAGTAAGATTAGTCCATATAAATTTATTTTTATCCCCTCTTATGGTGTCAATGATGGGTGCACAAATTCCACTAAAGTTTTTGATAAACTTCCTATAAAAGTTTTCTAAGCCATATAAGCATATTACCTCATAGGTTTTATTGGGAGTTGGCCAATCAATGATGGATTTTACCTTGTATTTATCCATCTTCAAAACCCTTTGAAATATCACAAATCCAAGATATATGAACTTCATCTTCATAAATAAACACTTCTTAAGGTTAATCAATAAACTTTCCTCTTGTAACTTTTACATCATATTTCTTTTGTGTTGAAGATGATCTTCTTTGATCAATATGACATCTAATTATACAATAAAAAACTTACTAATGAAATATTTTAATACCTAATTCATGAGTCTCATGAATGTACTTGGGGCATTAGTGAGACCAAATGGCATAACAAGCCATTCATACAGCTCTTCATTGGTCTTAAAAGTAGTCTTCCACTTATCTCCTTCTCTTATCCTTATCTAATGATAACCACTCTTGAGATCAATATTAAATAAATAGTTAGAAACACTCAAATAATACATTAAATATAAAATTCTTGGAAGAAGGAACCTATACCTTATTTTTATCTTGTTTATTGCTCTAGAGCTAGAGCACATTCTCCAATCTCCCTCCTTTTTTAGTACTAGTATAATTGGTATTGTACATGGGTTGAGGCTTTATTTGATTAGTCATTTATTTAAGAGTTCTTATATTTGATTATTTATATTTTTATTATCTTGAGGGTTCATCTTGTAGGCATATTTGTTGGGAAAGATTACACCTCGTATAAAGTAAATATGATGAATAATACTCTTAATAGGTGGCAGCTCATTAAGTAGTTCATCCACCACAATATCAACAAATTCTTTCACACATTTTTTATCTCTTGAGGTATCTCATTCAAATTAGTGGCTGATACAAAAATAATTGGTCTAATTACTATTCCAAACCCAATCTCTTCCTCTTTCATAGCATTCAGGGACTCTTTCTCACTCAACATCATAACACTTGCATTAGTCCTTTATCCATTGTCTTCATCTTTTGGAGGAAATAGTGTGTGTCTTATGCCATCTTTATCCAAGTTGTAAACATTCCTCCTTCCATCATGAGTAGTCTTTATACCATATTTTCAAGACCTCCCTAAGAGCACATGACACACATATATTAGTATTATGTCACATAGTACCTTATCTTTGTATCCTCCAATATGAAAATCTACCCAACATTGTTCATTCAAACGAACTTGTTTCCCTTTATGAAGCCATGAGACCTTATAGGGGGTTGGATGTGGCATTATCTTTAAGCCAAGATTTTTTACCATCTCTATTGACACTAGGTTATCAGTACTACCTAAATCAATCTCCAAAGTAGCACTTACTTTGGGATTTGCATGTTGTCTTTAATAATGTCTTTCTTTATTTAGGCTCTTTCACCTTGGGTTGTTTTATCAGCACCCTCCTTATCAACAAAGACTCATGAAATTTTGGTTCTTCTTTATGGGATGGATAACCCACACTTTCTTCGTATGTTTGGACTACTTGATTTCTATTTTCAGTCCTAGAGTTGTTGCTTTGAGGTTCCTCTATACACTCCCAAAACCTAAGACCTACAAATTTATTAAATTTGAAATATTTACTAGTGAATCTAGTAATTCCACTTCCTCTTTATGTGTATCCTCCTCTGAATTAAGGTCTCCTTCCTTTGAATGCACTTTTTGAAGTAGTTGGTTGTTATTGAGAGGTATTTGGTTCTAAATTTTTTATTTGAGATGTAACTTTTCCTCCTTGTTGACTTATGCATCCTACCCCTATTTTTATGATATTTCCTTTTATTTAACTTGTCTTCTACCTTCAAATCACATTGATAACATTCCTCAAGTGTCATTGGGTTGACAAGGCCGAGTCCATCTTGTAGATTGTACGTTAATCCATTAAGATATTTAGTAATCTTCTCCACATCTTCTTCTACATGTCTTGATCTAATTACTAGCTTGTAAAACTCCTCAATATACTCCCTATTGATTATAGTTTAGGTCTAAGCATGTTTAATAGAGACAATAAAATAGCCAAAACACTAGAATATTAAAAACACAATATAATATTATTTTTCCTTCTATATTATTTCATATGAGATTATAAATATATAATAAATGAGTTTCCTATATTTAGGATAGTAGATCCCTACAAACTCTCAACTAAACAATCATCTAAATATCCTGTAAATGAATAAACACTATATAAAAATATATTGTTAACATAATATATTCATCTAACTACTAACCTATATAAAATTAACCATGAACGTAATATTTTTATAACAACAATATTTATGTTAGTAAATTAATAATGTGAATAATGTACCTCAAAATTCACCCCCTTGTGAACATTATTAATCATATCCTACACCCCCTTGATGTGAACATGGGGAAAATAACTCTCCTATATCTGTACTTATACTCATGACTTGGTAATTTTTAGAGGATAATCACAAACCTTACATGATGGTTTTACAAATGGTTGACCAACAACAAAATAGTGTTTTTTAAGTGGCTAACTAAAAACCACAAAATAATACCTGATGGTTTTACAAATGGCTAACCAATAACCAAAATAATGGTTTTACAATTGGCTAACCAGAAACCATAAAATAATGGTTTTAAAAGTGGCTTATCAAAAACCATATCATGATGTGTAATATAGATTCTAGCTCACATCATTCTCACATTTTAGAGAAGTTACATAGGAGTATTTAGTTCACTTATGAAAAACATGAACATGTATACAACATCTGTTCTTATTTGAAATTAGACTATGCTGAAAAATAACACACCACACAACTGAAATGAAAAATGCCACTAAATCAGAAAGTGGCCCTATTGCTAGTGGCTAATGAGAGGCTATGAAACATCTAGCCTCTGTTTCCTTCTTCCTCTAGTATCTTCTACTTATTTAAAAAATGAATATTTGAAGTTCAAATTTTTTTTCCCACAATGGATATCACGTACAAGCGATAATGCATCCAGTTACCAACAATTTTTTAATTTTTACAATTTTTGAAAATGATGAATCAACTATTGACTTGAAATTTTTTAACTTTTGACTCATTTTTTATTTATTTTATACTACCAAAATATATACTATGACTTAACTTTTTAGAAATTAATATTAAAGTGTTGTGACTGACATAGATACTAAGCAAATCTAAATAGCTTAAATTCATATGACTTAAGGACTTTTTAGACTCAGCGTAACAAAAAATAAATTTTATTGAAAACAAAATTTACCTATGAAACTGAAACTAAATTAAGTCTTATCACCTAATAAAATATGAACATAGAAAGCTATAAACAAATGACCTAAATAAAAAAATAGATTATATGGAAATAAAGTTTACATTAAAATCCAAAACTTGATGAATAACAATAAATTTTGACTTATTGGAAACACAACTTGCATGAATGATTTTAAAGAGGTATACATGGCATTATAAAGAATTTAAACTTGACAACTAAAAGACTATTGACCAGTATTTATAAAAATGAATTGACACTACACAGACCATGGTGATGCATACCATGTTGATATTTAGGGGGGCATCATATAAATATTTATTAATCCCATGTACCAATGTGAAATGGATACCGCCAGATGATTGTATAGTATGGAGGTAATGGATATAGAATTGTAGACATTGAAATAAATGCAAAAGTACATTGTAGTAGGATGGTTGAGATGTGGAGGATGTAGATATGAGTTAAATAGCTACCAATTATGCCTCAAAAGAATCCTCTCATTTTAGTTCACCAATTTCTAACATACATATGGAATTGACTATGTGATAAAGGCAACACAAGATTCTAACAACTCTTTAACATGCATAGATCATAAAATAACTCCCAAAGATGAAAACTACATGTAGATTGGGAAATAATGATGAAGATTTGGGATGCATGGATTGGTAAGCCATGTGATTAAGGTTTTGTAGGTCAATAGTGAGGAAGAGATGATTTTGTCTACTCTTTGAGTTGATAATAATAGTGTTTTTGTTACTGTGTTCTCCTATGTGGATGGCATGGTATGTACATAGTTTGATGAAGAATCTCCTTAAATATATAAATTTGCACAAACATAAACTCATAAAATAATACTAATAGATATCAGAAGATATCATAGCTCAAGGCAAGAAAAAATTTACAAAATTGCCCCTTCAAATATTAATAGACCATACTACATAAAAATCCTCTTCCCTACCCTGATACTAGATATTGATTTTGGTTCAGGTTTGAGCACATTTAACAAAGAAAACAAAATAGCCAAACACTAAAATATTAAAAACACAACATAATATTATTTCTCCTTATATATTATTTCATACGAGATTACAAATATATAGGAAATGTTTCTCCTATATTCAGGATGGTAGATCCCTAGAAAATCTCAACTAAACAATCACCCTACTAACCTATATAAAATTAACCATAAACATAATATTATCATGACAACAATATTTACAGCAGTACATTAATAATGTGAATAATATACCTCAACACTCCTTAATTCCCACCTCTTTTGATTCAAAATTTTCAATTTTTTGAAGAAGTTTTTATGATATTCAATAGGTAAAAAATTATCCTTTAATTTTTATACCATAATATCCTAATATTTGATCTTAGCTTTGCCTTTCTTCCTCCTTTCATCTTGTACGTAATCCCACCAAAGAGTTGTATGTCCTTTTAGTTTTGTGCAATCAAACTTGATTTTATTTTCATTTGGTATATTATCAAAGTCAAAATATTTATCTAACTTTGTAATCCAATCAATGAGATCCTCTTCATATAAACTATCTGCATAAATGGGAAGTTCTATCTTTGGATTAGACCCTTGTCTCATCACTACTTTCAGTAATCTATCAATTCCTTCTTCCTCATGTTCTTCAACTTCTTCTTCCTCCTCTGGAGCTTGTGGTTATTATTCTCTATCACTTATGTCCCTTTTTATCATTCTTCTTATCTTATTGGCCTCTAATTTTGAAATCATTGCATCAAAACTTACCCTCAGGTTTATTAAATCCTCCAAGATTGCATTTCCTATCTGAATACATGATCTTCCACTTCCTCTTGGATTCCCTCTAGGTGGAATTTTGGCTTCTCAATCCAACTGAACAATAAACAATTAAATTTTCCTTGACCTTAGAGAGTTTCAACTTCCTTAAATCCTCCTTCAGGTATACAACCTACTCTAATACCAATTTGATGTAGAGAGAGAGAGAGAGAGAGAGTTTGTAGTTCAAAATGCAAATTTGTTGAATTAGGTTTGGTTTCTTGGTAGCCCTATTTTTACACAAAGATAGTAGGTTTTAAAAATTTAAAAAGTTTATATATAAAATAAAAACATTTTTGGATACCCATTATTCCCTTATTACTTCATATAAATTTTTAAGTCTGAGCTCTCAATGGAAATCTATCAACTCCATAAGACCTTTTTATAATTAGGCCTCAATTAGGTCTCTACAACCAGTCAGATTGAGTTTTTGATATAAATTACTTCACATCTATTAAATTACAAAAAAACCTCTTAAAATAATTTAAGGAAAATTAATATAATCTACAAGCCAAATTTTAGATCTTGAGAAGGTCTCTAGAGTGCATAAACATAATTTGTTCATAAACCCTAGAGATGGTTTTTACACATGCAGAGAGAGTGAAAATAAGGTTTTCAAACTCAATTTAATGTTTCAAAGACTCTAAAAACTAAGGTTAAGTCTTTTTAATCAATTTTCAACTGTATGAATTGAAATAAAATCCAAATATAATGGAAATTGACATAAAATACAATTTACCTATCTGATTGTGCACAAAATGGTAATGTACAAAATTGTTCATGATGAAATTTGAGAGTCTTCTTACTTTATGTCTAAAAGGGACTATCTATCACTTTAAAATGATTAATAATTAATTCAAGAATTCTCCATCAACATTAACCATCTAACCAAGCTTGTAATTTTATTGACAATCATTAAATATGTATACAAAATCATGTTCTTTGACACAATCTAGTTTGCACATACACATAATTATCTCTCTAGCATGTGGAAGTAACCTATAAAATGGTTCAACAAAATTATTTTAATGTTATTTAGTTCTATATCTACCTGAATCACATAGAAGAA
>JARHVA010004850.1:0-185000 GCA_037957365.1 Torreya grandis | reverse complement strand
TATATATATATATATATGATTTATATCACACATATAATAGAAGGATGATGGCCATATATGTGTATCTTAACATTTCCCCAGTAAATATATAATGGTATTATACTTTATCCAACAAAGCTTTACATGTAGGGATAAAGTTCTTGATATGTCTCTTATTCCTTTTCTCTCCCTAACTTTACCTTGTCGAAGTGATACTATTATTGGTTTACATTGTATTTTATGGATATGCACATTGTATGGTAGTTATATACTTCCATGATTCTTGGTTTAAGTGTCTTTTCATGATATGCACATTGTATGGTAGCTACACTTCTATGATTATTGGTTTACTTATCTTTTCATGATAAACATGGTTTCCATAAATAAGATTTGATACTTTATATAAAATTAAGTGAGACCTTGTTTACATGAATAGTTAATGGTTAGATTAGAAAATCTCCCTCTCTATGAGCTGAGATAGACATAGGCATTACTGATCTAATGTCATCTGCATAGGTGCTGACAGAGGTATATATTAGTTCTTATCATTTTGAATTGTAAAAATAGACTTGTTTTAATAATTTGAGTACATGTACTTGGGGAAAATATAGCTTATGTAAATTTATTGTGTATATAAGTTTATCCTATGACATCTGATAGTCCCATTCAGATGATTAGTAGGGAAACTTCTCATGTTCCTCCCATATTTGAGATGCCTATTCAGATAGTTGATCCTACCATTGACTTATTTCAGCATGCAAAATAGATTAAGTAGGATTGTGAGGTTGTAGTAAGTGTATGTTTAAATGATTTTTATTTTAATTTAAAATTAATTTTTTAACAATTGTTTAAATGTATTTTATTTTAATTTTGTAATAATTGTTGTATTTGAATAGGCTCAGTTGTAAGCTAGCTATGAGTGTAGGACCCACAGTCATACCTTAGATCAATCCAAGGCATTAGAGGCATCTCCATCTACTATCATGGCATCCTAGGGAGAGTCTTATTAGAGTAAGGAAAAGAGAGGGAGGTTATTTGATGAATATGATGTCTTACACATGAGATGTACTTTTTTGTATGCTTATATGGAAATTTATACATTTTTGGCTTTGTATATGTGCATATGAAATTCACCCAAATTTAGATACTATGTTGGTAGATGTCATTTTTTGTATGCCTATCATGACAATCTATGTATTATTGACATTGGACACATGTGCCTATATTGTATGCCTATCATGGCAATCTATCTAATTTATATTTAGTTTTTATTTCATTATGTGTTATTGTACAATGTTGTTTTGATCTTCCAAACTATTATCTATCATATCTCATATTTAATTTTTTACACAAATGAGGATTAAAAAATTATTCTTTTCAATGATATCAATCACAAATTCCCATATTTTTTTAAATTAAAGTTTTTATTTCATTGTGTGTAGTGGAAATAACTAATGACACTCTTATCACTTAGGATTAATGGATTTATTCTATTTGTACCTGCTTCTTGTATACTTTTGAGAAATTTTTTGGTGTCATTAAACCTATGAATAACCTCTCACATTCATTATTTAACTCATTTCATACATTCCATTCACAAACTTCCTCTCGCTCTTTCACTATCTTCTCACTAGGCAATCCTCTTAGGTTTCAAGTACAAAAACTTGATATAGGTCTCAAAGAGTTAGTATTATATCATAAATGTTCTTATATGGTCAAATAACACCTGCATTATCCTCTTATAAGTTCTTAAACACACTTCAACATTCAATTCCACATATAGGGCTCACAATGGTCTCCTTAGGCTTATAGCCTTTTTTTTCAAAATTTACTTGGTTTGAGAAATATATAAACTATTATAGAGATGTAAAACATTTTATATCCACCCTCTATCTCCTTATAGGCGTGTGTAAATTTTCATGACCTAACTCCACTCCTAGATTGTATTTCCTATGTAAACCACCCTTCAATTAGGCCTAATTAGCCCTATCTTAAATCCATAGTCACTAATTCCATACCGTACAGCCTTGAACCACACAAAAAAAAAACTTTAATAATTTTCCATACATAAAAACATGTCATAGTATTAAGTTTTATTAATTTATAAGGGTAAAACTCTTCTAGGGGTTTTTTGCTCTTGAAAACCTAGTTAGGCTTCTACACAAGCTGATGGGCTATATAATTCAATATATTGATTTATACAAAGTTTTAAAGAACCAAAATGCCAAATATAGGTATATTTTCACACAAAACACATTTTAAAAGAAGTGATAAATCTCATTTATCTTTATTCTCTCTTCTAACCATCAAAACATAGGTTTTTGAGTCCTATTTAGGACTGTGACAATAGGGTTTGTGTATCAATAACTATCAAAGACTCTCTTAATGGATTTTCAAATCCTCAATACTTTATTTCCACCTATCGCCAACCATACAAACCATTATATTCATTATCACACACATTTATACAAGAAAATTCTCTCCTCTCTATCTTGACTGTGTATAACAAGGCACTGTACAGGCATGTGACAACAACATCGAGTATTAGTTCAATTTCAAATATCTCATGCATCTTCTAAGAGATTAAAAAACTCATTTACTGATGGGACCATCTTCCAAGTCCATAGATACAATGGCATACTTGAAAAAATTAAGAAACAACTCTTACTTCCCTTTGCTTGATGTGACTGTTAACCCAAAATAGGGTATAGACAAGGTTTCTTTGTTTTAGAGGATTGTATGTTGATTATTTACCATTCTATTTTTTATAAACAAAAATTAAACTTCAAACTCAATGATCATTCTATATATATATCTATATATATATATATATATATATATATATATATATATATATATATATATATATATATATATATATCTACACCAAAGTTATACTCCCTTCATGAAAAACAACTGTTTAATTTTATATTAGACTATCATAGGAAAAACAAGGTATATGGGTAAATGTAACCCTTTTTGCTGAGTTATCCATGTAGAAATGTCTTACTCATTTCTCTTTAGGTTTGTATAGGTTCAACATGTTCAAAACTAATAATATGATGACTCACAACTTACCAACTTGGTGGAATCACTCCAAGCTCCCTTCCTTGATTATGATCTATAGTCACTTCCTGGTTATCACTTACAATCATTAATCCACCTACAACCTTACATAAATGATAACATATTCATGGCCTCAAGGACCTTAAAGGATAACATGAAACTAATTCAATCACATACACTGAATGGAGAATCCACAATAAGTAACTTTTTAGGTCAATAGGTCAATTAATTAATACCACCTAATAGGTCAATAGGTCAATTACTCATTAAGTTTCTAGGTCTCTAGTTTAGGTTGTCAAAATTGTCAAAGTTGTCAAAATTGTCAAAGTTGTCAAAGTTGTCAATAGGTCAATTACTCATTAAGTTTTTAGGTCTCTAGTTTAAGTTGTCAAATTTTAATTTATGGTTACAAAAATCTACTTTCAATGCTTTATGAGTGAAAAATGACACTACCAACATGTCGAAAGGGGAAGATAATGTTTAGGACTAGATTCTTGGCCTCACATTAGGCTCGGTCGACAAACCAACCACCCATTCTAGAATCAAGAACACCCTTTCCAATACATGAAAAATGAAATTTTGTATCTTAAGTTCAAACACACATAAAATGAAAAATATAAGTCATTTCCATGAACCATCATATCCTTCTCCTACATCTTTAAGCCCTCTAATCACATGCTAGATCACTCAGGTGGAAGCTTTGAGATCAATCTGTTAGACAAGTTACAGTGATGGATCTAAAAATGCAACTTTTTGGTAGTGAACAAGTAACTTCTTGAGCTCCAATTGGCATTTTTACCTTTGGAACCTCCACTTAAGAATATATCACTTTGATCATGTCTAAATAGGCAAATTATATATTATCACATAACCACAACATTCAAATCCACCCAAAAGTTACAAAACTCTAATTTTGATGCTTCCTAAGTGAAAAATGACACTTCAAACATGTTTGAGGGGGGAAGATAACATTTAGGAATAGGTTATTTTCCTCTCATCAGGCCTGATTGATAAACCTACCACCCATTCTGATCTCGAGAACACCCTTACCAATATAAGAAAAATGTAATTTTTAGCCTAAGTTCAAACATGCATAAAATAAAAACTATAAGTCATTTATATAAAATATCAGATCCATCCCCTACCTTTTCAATCCATCTAATTAAATCTTAGAGTACTCAAGTGGAAGATTTGAGATTAATCTGTTAGATAAGTTGTAGTGAAGGGTCCAAAAATGTAACTTTTTGGTAGTGAACAAGTAACTTCTTGAGCTCCAACTAGCATTTCTACCTTCGAGACCTCAACATATGAATATATCACTTTGATAATGTAAAAATATGTAAACTAGATTTTATCACACTATCAAGACATTCAAATCCACCCAAAAAAGTATTTTCACTACCATTTCATGGAGTGCAAACACTGACAACAAATGTTGTCAAAGTTTAATTTGTGGTTATAGAACTCTAATTTTGATGTTTCTTGATTGAAATCTGACACTTCAAACACATATTAGGGGTTGTATAATTTATAGGACTCAGTTTTTGGCCTCCCATCATGCTTGATTGACAAACCCACCACCTATTCTGACCTCAAGAACACCCTTCCTAATACAAGAAAAATGTAAATTTTTAGCCTAAGTTCAAACATGCATAAAACAAAAATTGTAAGTCATTTATATGAACCATTAGATCCTTACCATACCTATTTAATTCTTATAATCACATACCATATCACTAAGTTTTAATCTTTGAGATCAATACATCAGACAAGTTGTGCTGATGGGTCCAAAAATGCAACTTTTTGGCAGTGAACTAGCAACTTCTTGACCTCCAATTAACATTTCTACCTTAGAGACCTCCACCTATGAATATATCATTTTGATCACATTTAGATAGGAAAATTACATGTTATCACACTACCATGATGTTCAAACCCACTTGGAAATGCATTTTCACTACTGTTTTGAAGAGTGGAAACACTAACAATAAATGTTGTCAAAGTTTAAGTTGTGGTTGCAGAACTCTAGTTTTGATGTTTCAGAACTAAAAATAACACTATTAACATGTTTTTGGGGTGGATAGAATATAATAATAGGTTCTTGACCTCCCATTAGGCCTGATTGACAAACCCACCACCCATTCTAGCCTCAAGAACACCCTTCACAATAAAAAAAATGCATTTTATTCTAAGTTTAATTACCTGTAAAATGAAACCTATAAGTCATTTCTTGAGATTCGATCACATCCAACCTAAGATTCAATCATGTCCAACCTAAGATTATCTTAGATTCAAGAATATATAATTATTTACTGACAATGCCAACCATGTGAAGGTGGAAGCTTATCTGGCACCACTAACCTACAAAAAATTGCTAGTAAGTAATTAAAATGAAATTTATGTGTACTACCTAGAAAATAACAAACATTTGGTAATATTGATTACATCTACATTTGAAAATTCAACATACCTCTATATTTAAATCCAATGAACCACTAGGATCTATTTAAACCTTGATAGTATCAAGAATAACTTCATGGTTTGACTCCTAAACTTTCTATAATTTCATATTTAATGGCTTCCCATGATATTTTATAATTGAATATTCATTGTAAGAATCAAATTTGAATAGTGTAGTATCTTCCTATTCATTTCAAACTCTTCAAATAATCATTGAACTATATATTTTATTGGATATCATCGAAACCAAGTTCTAGTGACTACCATTGACCTAGTGGGATAGTCAATGTTTTCTCCATATATAATTGGGGAAGTAAAATTTTTGTCTCTCTACACACTGACATAAGTATTAATCAGTTCCTTCTTCATTATCCTTATCTATAATAATTTAAGAAACATGACCTGTATCAAAAAAAATCATCTTTAGTGATAATATGAAGACATATAATAAGAATAAATTATACATAATTAAAAATATTCTACCTAGATGCACTAGATCAGATACATGGTCAAAGTCATTTGATGATCTCATATTTGAAGTTATAATGCTATGGGAATCTGATATGTGTTGATTAGAATTAGAGGTTTGGAATTCCAATCATCCACCCACTCTTGTGACTCACACTCATTCCAAATAGAGTCCATGCATATAGAATAAAACCATGCCAAGTGTCTCATATGAATAGTCCAAGAACTTATATTTGAGCTACAAAATGAGTGGAGGTCACTTGAACCAATTAGAGTCATAAAATCCTCATACTTTACCAAGTGTTTTTTCTCCATTAACCAAAAATGTCTATGAATAGTATAATTTGGTTGAGCACCATGACACATATTCTCATTACATAATTCAACCATAATTTTTGCATCTGTCAAATGAACACCCTCTTCAAATTTTAACTCCTCCCTTGCAATAGATCTAATTACACATGCTCCAACACTATCATGTTCCCCTTTTCTATGGCCAACCTTGATGAAACTTCAAATGTGTTATACACTAGTGGTAACGTGCATCCTACTCAACAAATAAAACATCCATCCATTTTTTAAATGCGATGTGTAATTGTCTAACCAAATTTAATGTTGATTGAAAGTAATATTCCTCTAACTCAGCTATTCATAGAACTTCTAAAAACAACCTCACACATACTCTAAATAATCTGATCTGTCATTGATGATATAAAAATGGTACTCACTTAATATTTTTTGTTGTTGCTCTGTACTATCAAATTCATGCATGAATCTTATATGCACGAATATGGTAACTTATAATGAGTTGTAATATTGTGATTGAACTTCCATTTGGGGTTTGAATGTGTAATTTTTAGTAAAATCAACTACTGAAATAATCAATCCAAGTGGGAATGTACCCTTTCTTATCTTTAAATGTTCATCCAACCATCTAGCTTTGTGTGTGTTATTTGCATACTCATAAACAATCTTCTCTCTAAATTTGACCAAATATTCAAAACCAAGATCTTTTTTGTAACAAACTCACACCTTTTAGATTCTTTACCATATTTTACTTGATAAGTAACCAATATAAATTTTCTTAAACCAACTAATTCTTGTTTAATTGTACTTGTAATCTCTTCATGGATACATTTTTAAAATTTTTGCAATCCACCACAAATGCTACAACTTCCATTTTAACATGATTTATTGTAAAATAATTGTCCGTCCAATCTTTTGTAAAAAATTGTTGGAATAAATTCACTAGTTGATTTTGGTGGCAATTAAATGCCACACTCTTGAAAAATGTTGTTAGTATGGAAAATACAATGAATATGGTGAAAAACATCATAGTGCATTGAAAATTTAACATGTTGCCTACACCAATAAGTGGTGCATGTACAATTTATTTTAACACAAAAAAGTTTTGCCATCTCAAAATACCTTTGACAAATAGAAATTTGTGGATGTTTTTCTAAATATTTAGGGTACAATTGTGTTTAAGTCATATTCAATAAATATTTCAGATGTGTTTCACAATTATGAGAACCAACTCTTATTTTCACAACATCTCTTGCATTAGGTGAAACTCTTGTATTGTCTTTCCAAAATTGATTAACCCTTTGAGAGTATCAACTATAGCCTTGTCCTTTCATGAAATTCTACTAAAGAATGCCCAAAGCTCATTAGTATTAGGTTCATTAAGTATTTCACATCTTTTAATTTCTTTCATTATTGTTTTTTTGTTTAGATTAAGTGTTTGGCTTATTTTTGAAACCATTCATTTTTTCCCTGTTTTGTCACTTACTACATAAGTTATAAGTATATGCTGGGCAGCATTACAATCTTGGGTGGTTGATTTTGGGCCTACAGGATGATATACATCAGTAGATTTTCAAAAATTTCATTATTTTAATCATCCATGTTAGATCTTCTTAGTCCTAATGTGTACATTATAGGTCTCATCTTAATCAATTTTATCAATGAAATAAATAATTGACATCTTTGACTATCATAATCCAAATTATGAAAGAAAGTATCCTAAATTTATTGAGCCAGTCTTCTTGAATGGTGATCAAACATTTTGTTATGCATTGGTTCTAAAATATTTTCATCAACTTCAATTAATTACTCGTCTTTTCTATGCATAATTAT
Source organism: Torreya grandis (assembly GCA_037957365.1). Classification (NCBI taxonomy): domain Eukaryota; kingdom Viridiplantae; phylum Streptophyta; class Pinopsida; order Cupressales; family Taxaceae; genus Torreya; species Torreya grandis. The sequence goes on along the minus strand of JARHVA010004850.1, from coordinate 176,888 downwards.
TGGAGGTGTTGGTAATGGTGTAATTTATTGAGAGGGTGTTTCAAAATCATTATTACTTTCATTGTTTAGAGGTGGGATGACATTTTGTTCATTATTAATGTCTTCATTATATATTTCCATTAAATTTTATTAATGGTTAATTTCATCATTATTTATTTCCATCAAATTTTCTTCATTCATGGAGGGGGGGTGAGCATCATACATAGACTCATCATCAACAAAATAAAAAACTTAGAACTTTGAGTGTGAACTTTCAACATTAACTAATTCATTATTTTCAATTTCATTATTATTCATTTAATTATGGTTAATTTCATCATTATTCAATTGATTATGGTCAATTTCATCATTTTTTAATTCATTATTATCGATTGGTCATTATATATGAAATTTGGTTCATCAGGATTAGGGTTTGTATCTTGTCTACCATCAAGTTTTTGCATTCATTTCTTGTATTTCTCTCAAATATTCTAATTCCTCTGGTGTTTTCTTCTTCAACATCTTCTTCTTCTTTGAACATGATTTATCACCCATCAGAAGGGACAATTAACAAATTTTCAAAGATGGGGTCAAGTACACAGGTATCATAGATCTTGAAAAAGTATGCAAAAAATGTTTATGGGGATACAATTCTCAATTTGGGTTTAAAATAGTCGTTAGAAAGTGAGCTTAGTCTAAAATAATCATAATGTGGTCATGTTATGTATTGTACAAGGTTCTGCTCCATCCACCACATTGATAATCTTCTATTAACAATAACATGATCACGTTATTATTAATATAAGCTTTGGGGTTATTGATTGAAAATGAGAATCGAGTGTTGCTTATATTAAGTATAACACGATTGCATTATTATATAACATGATCATGTTATACTTAATATCAATAAGGGATTGTAGATTAGGGATTAAGGCATTAATGTATAGGATTTAGGGATTAGGGATTACAATTTATGTTTTAGGGATTAGGGATTACAATTTAGGTTTTAGGTTTTAGGGATTAGGGAATGTAGGGTTTGGGTTTAAGGGTGTATATAATGTCTAATCACTCAATGCCATGTGTGAACCTAACTTTCACTACAAATGATGTTAATTGGGACTAAATCAATTAGTAAATAAGGAAAGTTTTTAGTTTAAAATTTAAGGTATAGTGTTTAGGGCTTAGGTTTAGGGCATATAGGGTCAATTTCAAAGATAATTCTTTGTCTAAATGATGTTAATTTGGGATAAAATGATTGGTTTGATGTTTAAAGAGTTTATATTTATGGTTTAGATTTTAGGGATTATGAAATTTAAGCATTAGGACTTAGGGTATAGGTTTTAAGGTATATAAGGTACAATCATGATGGTGATTGGGGAAACTTATAGCTGATCAACCCCCAAATCACATTTTATATTCATACAATTAGCTTGAAGGGGCTCGAAATAGCCCCAATTTACTTCAAATGCACAACTAGATTGGTACTCCAAAGGCTAAATTTTGGACATAGGTTTAAAAAATGCATTTTAAGACATCTCATAATAAAATAAATTATATCATAAGGCATGTATGTTTACAACATGTAGTGAGCATTAGGGGATAAGGCTTACAATTTATGTTTTAGGGATTAGGGATTAGGGCATAGGGTTTAATTTTAAGGACCTATATATAATTTGTCTAATCATTTTATACCATGTGAACCTAATTATTACTACAAAGGATGCTAATTGGGACTAAATTGATTGGTAAATTTAGGGTATAGTTTTTAGGGTTTATGGTTTAAGGCTTAGGCTTTAATATATATATGGTTTAGGGTACACAAGGTCAATATTAAAGATAATTAAGGACAATTTGAATCATTTGGACCCATTTATGACTATAAAATGTGTTTTTTTGTCATTATACCCTAGATGTCATCTAGCAGATTGAGTGAATTAGTCAAATGGGGCAATCATTCATGTGATTTAGGCCAAATTGATCCCTATGAACTTAATTCTTAGTCTAAATGATGTTAATTTTGGATAAAATTATTGTTTCAAGGTTTAAAGAGTTTATATTTATGGTTTAGAGTATAGGGATTAGGAACTTTAAGGATTAGGGCTTAGGATATAGGTTTTAGGGTATATAAGGTACAATCATGAAGGTAATTAGGGCAAATTTGAGCTCCTTGAACCTATATTTATGAGTAAAGAATGTGATTTTAAGCTCAATTAGCCCCTGCATCATCATATATTGATCTAATTAAGTCAATTTTGGTTCAATGAGTTATGTAATTTTGACCAAGTTCATCCCTATGAACCTAATTCTTACTATATATATAAAGGATATTAATTAGGTTAAATTTATTGGTTTAGGGTTTAGGGTCTATAATTTAAAGGGTTTAGGGTTTAGGTCTAATGTATTAGGGTTTAATATAGGGTTTAGGGTTAAAGTTAGATAGTATAGGGTTTAAAATATCAGATATAGGGTCCAATCACTAAGGTAATTAAAGAACATTTGAGCTACTTATTCACCTATTCATGACTTGATTACCTTCATGTTTGAATTTATAATAAAATTAGGGTCAATTATGCCATGTACATGTTGCATACATGTTATACAATCAAATGATCCATAAATTTGGTTTAAGGACTCAATTTTTCCCATATCATGTAGGAAATTACACAAATTAACTAATTAGATCAATTAATGATAGAAGATTGATCTATTAATTTTGACCCAAATCATATCTTACGATTTAAATGGTTTAAATTGACCTAAAATACCTCCTTGATTAAAATAATCAACTATCTCCTCATCTTTGGTTAATTAGGTTGAAGGGGCTTGAAATAACCTTAATTTATTTCAGATGCATAGCTAGATTGGTACTCCAAAGGCTAAGTTTTGGCCATAAGTTTAAAAAGTAAATTTTATGAATCTCATGATAAAATGAGTTATATCATAAGGCATGTATGTTTTCATCATGTAGTGGGAATTAGGGCCTATGGATTACAATTTATGTTTTAAGTATTAGGGATTAGGGCATGTGATTTAGGATTAAGGACTGTATATTAATGTCTAATCACTAGATATGCCATGTTCAGACCTAATTCTTATTATAAAGGATGTTAATTGGGACTAAATTTAAATTGGTAAATAGGGAAAGTTTATGGTTTAAAATTTAGGTTATAGTGTAAATAGGGAACTTATGGTTTATGACTTAGGTTCTAATGTATATATGGTTAGGTTACATAAGATCAATTGTAAAGATAATTGAGGATAGTTTGAATACTTTAGACCCATTTTTGACTATATAATGTGTTATTGGGTTGAAATTATACCATGGATATCATCATGTAGATTGATTGAATTAGTCAAATGGGGTAATCAATCATGTGACTTAGGCCAAACTAAGCTCTATGAACTTAATTCTTAGTCTAAATGATGTTAATTTGGGATGACTCATCATTTTGAGAGATTGAACCTGTGCTTCATTGATTGCAACTTTCTATCTGCTCCTTGAGTAATAGATCTATTTCCTTAATATAGAATACTCTTCTATACTAAATGATGTTAATTTGGGATAAAGGTAATGATTATTTACCCTAGAAATGCACATCCCCTCGACCCATTTTTTCAACATAATAAGAGTTATATATAAGGTTTAGAAGATGACAAGTGGTGAGGACCAGTGATTGAATAATTCCATAACAAAATAAAGAAAGTTTTAGAGAAAAAATATTACTAGGTAGCACAAGGGTTCACAAGAGAATAAAAGAGAGGCATAAAATCCTTAGAATTAACTCAGACTGATCCTCACATTCTTGAACAACTAAATGAGTGAATTGTACAAATATAAATTCTATAAGAAGAAGAAGGGAATAATTTAGACACTTCATCATCAAATCCAAATCATACATAATAAATAGCGAAGTCCCTACCTAAATCAACACCATTAGTACGAATGAGTCATATTATTTTGTAAACACCTCTAATACAAAAATCAAGTTTAAAGTTGTGACAAATCCCAATATGGTATTGAAGTTGGGTGATTTTATCCATCTTGCATAGTATGATACATCTGTGGACCCTAAATAATACCTATTGATTTTTGATATCAAGTGGCAAGTCAAAGGAGTCAATGATGATGCAGTAAAGAAATGTGAATTGATTGATGCTTTATCATGATGATCCTTAGAATTTATATTTAGTAAATACACAATCTTATAAATTTTGAAGAATGTGAATAATTGGCTTATTGAAAAATTCAAAATAATTAGAATTTCCAGTTAGACCATCCAAGACCTCAAGGAAATTCATCAAGGAGTAAAAGAGACTATTAATGACTACAACCAAAGATTTTATGATGTAATGAATAAAGTTAAATTTGGTTTAGAAGACAAGGATAAACCTATTTGGTTTGTAGAAGGCTTATGACCAAGAATAAGGTTTGCCATTGTACAAACACAATATCCTATAAAAGCATAAACAAGGACAACTATGATTTGTGTAGCACAAATTGAATATTATAGAGAAGCTTCAACCCCAAGTTGTAAATACAGAATATGCTACAAGTTTTCATTAAAAGTTATAACTACATGAGGTCATAGCACAAAGGCCAAAATATGGTCTCTATTATATGGAGTGTGTAAAACAAGGACACCACATAAATGAATGTCCCCAAGTAAAAATAGAATTTTGGATACATGCATAATTATGGGACATGATACATATCAATGTCACATTCTATAATTTACATAAAAAATCCACATACATTATATTGTAACTTTTGTAAATGCCATAATCATGATGAAAATAAATGTAGAGCTCTTCAAAAACTAAAAGAAGACATCATTAAAAATATTTTTATGGTTTCTACATAGAAAAGTACTGTTGTGACTCAAATGAATCTAATTATTGAAGCCAATAGATAAGGTATGAACCATGATGCCACACCATGGGAACCAAAGATACTAACTTATTAGCCTACAAACATGCCTCATTAGAATCAACCTATATAGAATTGGACACCACATGTCTAGAATTAGAATTCTTAGAATCAAATGATTCCATAGTCATAATAGCCTATGTGGGCATCACATTCATCACAACCCTATATGGTGGATATAAAAGTGTACACAAAACTCAACCATGGAATTCCTAACCAAATCCTATGGAATTCAGACCACAATAGTCTTATAATTATGGATTTCAAGATAATAAAGGAAGAGGTGGATATATGGGAGGCTATTAAGGAGGTGCATAAAGAGGAAGGGTAAATGGTTCTCAAATACAACCTATTCAGTGTTATCTATGTAGAGAATTCATCCATGTACAAAATAATTTTCCCTCCAATCCCAAATGACAATCCTAATATGCTTATTGTTATATGTTAGATGATCATAGAACTAAAGATTATCTAGTCTTGGAGAAAAAATACATAGAAAAAGTAGCGTAGAATGTTAACCTAATCAACATAGATCCTGAAGAAGACACTATTATGCATGAGGTAATGCAAATATAGCATGCAGATCAAGAACTACCTCCTATATCAAAATGCCATAGCATCACAACATAAAGAAGGTTTGTGTAGATAAGTATCTTGAACCTACTATTGAGAAAGGCCTAATGAAGGAAGCTGTACAAATTTTTAAAATAATTCAATAATAGGGGACTACAAAGGTGAATGATGCCACCATAGATACATAGATGTACAGTCAAATTATGTATATTATGCATGAAGATGGAGTGGTAACTATATTTATGGATCTACTTAAATTATTTAGTACCTTGTAGAATGAGGATATATCACACAATATATCTAACTTGCTTCATAATCTAGTAGATTGTGCATAGAAAGGTCAACATAGAATGACCAAACTATTCTAGTATGTTAAAATGAAAAAATTGTGGGACATTGATGCTAGGATGGACATTGAAATAGATATATATGAAATACCAAATGCCATATTTGAATTTTATAGTATAATAAACATGATTCCCAAATTGACCTAGGAAGTGATTGGGAGACCTCCACTGAGATACAGTCTAATTACACTCAGTTTGGAAGAATATGGGAGAGTAGAACCTATCATAAGGTTAAAGCACATAGAGATCAAAATCATAGACCTAAGCCTATGAAGAGACAATGAAGTTATTGATATAAAGACAACCACTACACATTACCCTACACTAATTAGAAAGAAGTGGGCGTATGATGGCTGAATGATAATCAACATAATAATAGACCAGTTGGAGTCTCATCATAATGATATGATCATTGTGATCCCATTGAAAAAAGTAGAGGCTAAACCTTATATAATCCCTAAGGAACCAGATTCACCATACTTCCCTACAAGAAATAGCTAAATGAAAGTCAATGCATAAAGGGAACTGTAGACACTACATGGAATAAAATACAACTTTATGTATGATAATTCCAAATAGTCACTAAAATATACATAAAGTGAATTATTACCAGACCATATGGTACAAACATCATGCAAGACTATGTTGCATCATACTAATATGCTTCAACTAGACAAGACAAAAACATGATCTATGTTGGTAAGGTCTCCTACCCATTCTAAAGTAGAGTTTTTATATCATACAGGTTACATTAATAAGGACTACATTAACCTTACCCCAGATGGCATGCTACCTTGGGATATAATCTCCTTAATTGGTGGTGATTCTGATACCCATTTGTTAAATTGGGAAAAAGGAGACCATGAAATATGGCCTCTATGCATGACATTCACAATAGAGCATCAAATACCTTAGTATTTCAATACTAAAGATATCATCTAGTTTATTTCATGATTCCAACAATTTGTATTGGATACTAATCAAAGGATTAACACACTCAACTCTGCACTAAAAGGAATCATTATGAACTAGTGGTCAGTTCATTGAGAGTAGAGGCTAGACTAGGATGAAGTGTGTTAGCTGATGATATTTGATGCAGGAGCATCAACTAAGCACTATAAATTTGTATATAAGAATCTTTAAGAGGTCAATAGAGTCATGCTATGAAGATTAAGGAACCATGTTATGATTCCTTGAACATTGTAAAGATTTTTATAAGTATTAGGAGAGTTTATTGCTATGTTGTAATAAGTCTTTTACTTTATGTATGAGTGAAAAATACCTTACTCATCATTTATAAGGGTGAATCAACGTAGGAGAGATCTTAATTAGCAATAAATTATTAAGGATAATAATTCAAGAAGAGAATTTAATGGGCTTGGAAACTTAAATTAGGATATTTTTTTATGTGTTAAAGCTCTCACCATAAAAAGAGGAGTCCAATAAGCTTTAAAATCCAAAAGTGAGAGAGGTGAGATAGCATGGTGGTGAGATATTTTATAGGTCTCTTAAAATTACAACAAGAATGTATAGAGAATTTTGAATGAATAAAGAGAATCTTGGATTAAATATAGACATGTCTCAAATTCATTATTTCCTTGGAAATGATATAGGTCGATTGTTAGCACCAATGATGAATTCAATTTTAAAATATTATTCTTCCCTCCTACCTCCCTCGCTATACTAATTTTTTGTAGTTACCTACTTAAATTTAATGCAGTGATTTCAAATTTGAATTTTGGGTGGCATTTAGAGTTTATGGTAAAATCTAGTGGTAGGTGTGGTGAGCTGTCAGACATATTTAGAAGGAGACAAATATAATACAAGGAAAGATAGAAATGAGAGAAAAAAGTGGTAAAAACACATAATAGCAGTTTGTAGAAGAGAATGTGCAGCAAAAGCTAGAGTAGCAGTCTGTAGGAAAAGATACAATAGAGTATAAACATGTAAGAGAATAGAATAGGGGAATATAAGCCTAGAGAGTATAGTGGAGAAGCAATAGTCTGTAAAAAAAGATAGAGCAGTAGTCAAGGGAAGTGGAAAATAAGAAGAGGAGAATATATTTGCTAACATTAGCTAAAGGAAATAAGGAAAGTCATTTTTATGGTCATTTATAAGTTAGTTTCATACAACTGTAGTTGTGCTTTGTAAAAGAGATTTTTTAGATTCATATATATGCAAATTTAGTGTTTATTTATCCATTTTCTCTCCTCCCCTGTTTCTATCTTGTGTTTTTTATTTGATGCCCACCTAGGCCTTTCAAATTTGGTATTATTTCTTGCATACATTTTGTAATTTTTCCATTGTAAAAACCATTATAGTTTTTTGCTCTTCCAATAAATGGTATCATAACTATTGGTAAAAGGTATCCAATGGAAGAATCCATTTAGACATGGCAGTAGGAAGTTTAGGGTCATGGCAACAACCCCTATGTTTGATGATAAAAACTATGATGTGTGGAACATTAAAATGAAAACAAAATTCAAATCTCAAGAACTATGGGAGTTGGTTAAATTTGGGTACAATGAGGTTTTAGACATGGAAACCTTCAATGCTTTGACCCAATCACAAAGGAATGTGTTGAAGGAGAATAGGAGGAAATATGCCAAAGCACTAAGCTACATACAAATGGCTTTGGATGACTCAATCTTTCCTAGGATAGTAGTAGATGTCCATTCCAAAAAAGCATGGGATGTTTTGTAGAATGCATATCAAGGGAGTGATAAGTTGAAGCTTGTCAAGTTTTATCTCTTAATAAGGGAATTTGAGACCCTACAAATGAAGGAGAATGATTCTATTAATGACTTATTCACAAGGACAATCAACATTGTCAATCAAATGAAGACATGTGGTGATAACCTTGAAGATCATAGGATCATTGAAAAGGTGTTGAAGATCCTTAGAATTAGATTTGATCCTATAGTGGTTCCCATATAAAAATCAAAGGATTTGAGGCAAATGATGGTGGATGAGCTAATGGGTTCCTTTCAAACCCATGAACAAAGGTTGAATAGGTCAACCACCTCCTCCCATGAGCAAGCACTCAAGACTAATGTGACTATGAAAGGAAGGGGGAGAGGATAAAATAATAGAGGAAGAGGAAGAACTTGTAGTATTCAATAAGGTGGAAGACATAGCCATCAAGAACCACATGGAAGAGGAAGAGGAAGGAGTAGCAACACTTTTAAAGGAGGATCTACATAAAGGTATGATAAATCTAGCATCCAATGCTATTATTGCAAGAGGTATGGACATTATGCTAGTGAGTGTCAAAAGAAGGAGTATGATATGAATAGGCAAAATTCAAATTTATCACATACACAAGAGGTTGAACCTAGTAGGAATGAGAAAGGAGGAAGCTTATTTATAACATGTAACATTATTGAGCAAAGTGGAAAAGAGACATGGTACTTGGATAATGGTTGTAACAACCACATGAGTGGGAACAAAGAGATGTTCAACCAAATAGATGAAACAATAAAATCAGAGGTGATGATGGGAAACAATGATAAGGTTCCTATCATGGGTAAGGGTAATATTTCTATCCACACCAAACAAGGTGAAAAAAGGTAGATTCATGATGTTTACTATGTACTTGGGTTAAATCACATCCTTATCAACATTGATCAGCATGTGAGAAAGGGGTATAAGGTCATATTTGAGAATGGTGAGTGTATTATCTTTGATAAGAGTGGTTGAAATAGGTAGATTGTAGTAGGCAAGATGATAAGCAATCGAATGTTTCCATTGAGAATGCAAAGTGAGTGCACAACAATATTCAAAATAATGATAGTAGATGAGTCTACTTTTTGGCATCTAAGATATGGGCATTTGAGCTTTGAACGAATAAATATTCTTCATAAAAATCACATGGTGAAGGGGATGCCCCTTATATAACAACCAAATAAGGTATGTGAATGTTGCATATTGGGGAAGCAACATAAGAGTGCATTTATCATGGGTAAAGCATGAAGAGCTAGACCTCCTTTAGAGTTGATACATTCATACTTGTGTGGTCTAATGAAGACCCCATACATATCCAAGAATTTCCATTTCATGACATTCATAGATGATTATAGCAAACTATATGGGTGTATTTCTTGAAGAATAAATTGGAAGCATTGGAGACCTTCAAGCATTTCAAGGCCATGGTGGAGAAGCAAAGTGGCCACTACATCAATATTTTGAGGGTGGATAGAGGGGGAGAGTATATCTCCAATGAATTCATGAATTTTTACAAGGATCATGGCATAATGAAATAATTTATATCTAGATATACACTGCAATAAAATGGTGTGGCTAAGAGGAAGAATAGGACCATCCAAGATATGGTAAGGAGCATGCTAAAGGCAAAAGGTTTGCCTAATGATTTTTTGGATGAGGCTATAGAAACAACCATGTACTTGTTAAAAAAATTTCCAATAATGAGTGTAAGGGATGTGATCCCTCAAGAATCATGGAGCAATTGAAATCCAAGTGTAGAACACCTTAGAGTGTTTACTTGTGTGGCATATGCACACGTACCCAAGCAAAGAAGAATGAAGTGGGATGACAAAGGTGAGAAGTACATTTTAATAGGGTATAGTGACTAATTAAAAGCATATAAATTATATAATCCCATCACTAAAGATCTCATAATCAGCCAGGATGTTCAATTTATTGAGCATGAGACTTGGGAAGAAAGACAAGGAGAAGAGCATGTGGAAACAAGCACTGATAGACCCTTCATTAAATCTAAAATAAAAGGTGGTGCAACCATCAATGCACCAACTTGGACCCCTATTTCACAAATGGATGAATCATCTAGTGGAAACAACCATCAAGGAGGCAAGGAGTTGTTCAAGAGTCTACATCATCCTCCTCCAACTCAAATCAACGTCAAATAAGGAAAAGAAGCTTACAAGAAGTCTATGAGTAGTCAATGTATGAGAAAAATTGAGATTAAACTATGAATTATGAACTCTTTTTATCAGCTGATCCAATATACTTTAAATAAGTGGTTAAGGACAACAAGTGGTGTGAGGCTATAGATTAATAAATGCATTGCATAGAGAGAAATCAAACTTGGGAGTTAGTGGAAATACCAAAAGGAAAAGAGGTCATAGGAGTTAAGTGGGTGTACAAGACAAAAAATACTCTTGAAGGCAAGATAGAGAGGTATAAGGCAAGAATAGTGGTGAAGGGATACAAGTAAAGGCCCAAATGTGATTACAATGAAAAGTTTTCACCTGTAGCAAGGCTAGAAATAGTAAGGATAATCATAACCATTGTTGTGCAACACAAGTGGAAGGTGTATCAAATGGATGTGAAGTCAATTTTTTTGAATGGAGTGATAAAAGAAGAGGTATATGTGGGACAACCACCTATATATGATATTATCAAGCATGAGAACAAAGTGTATAGGCTGAAAAAGGCATTATATGGGCTCAAACAAGCCCCAAGAGCATGGTACAACCGTATAGACTCATACTTGTTAAGCAACAGTTTTAGAAAAAGTGTAAGTGAGCCCACACTATAAATAAAAGCATGTAAATAAGGTATGTTGATTTTTTTATTGTATGTGGATGATCAAATATTAGCCAATAATGCAAATCAGTCCATTGGAGAATTCAAATTAACCATAAAAAATGAGTTTGAAATGACTGATTTGGGCTTCTTGAAGTATTTTATTTGGATAAAAGTCAAAAAAATGGATAAAGGCATATTCATATACCAATCTAAGTATGCAAAGGAGATATTAGAGAGGTTAAATATGATGGAAAATAACCTTATATTCACTCTAGTTGAGATAATCTTGAATTTGTGTAAAGATGATTGCAACAACAATGTAGACCCCACATGCTACAAGACCCTAGTGAGAAGTCTAAAATATTTGACTGCAACAAGGCCAGACATCATGTATGTAGTGAACCTCATATAAATATTTATGGAGATGACAAAGAAGACACATTGGAAAGTGGGAAAGAGGATATTGAGGTACATGAATGGAACAAGGGATTATGGTGTTTTGTATACAGTAACATATGACTTTCAGCTTATTAGTTACATGGAGAGTTATTCGGTAGGCAACCTTGATGACCAAAAGAGAACTTCAGGGTATGTATTTCATCTTGGGTTAGGATCCATATCTTGGTATTTAAAAAAATAACTGATAATGTCACTTTTTATAGCTGAAGTAGAATATATATTAGCCAATGTAACAACATAGTAGGCTATATGGTTGATAAGGATACTTTTTGATTTGCATGAGTAATAAGGAGCTTCTATGGTCCATTGTGATAATGTATCATGCATAACATTATCAAATAACCCTATGTTTCATGGTAGGAGTAAACACATTTCAATTAGGTATCACTTCATTTGAGAATTAATTGAAAACTATGTTATAGAGCTTAGCTTTTATAAGTTTGATCAGCAACTAGTTGACATTTTCACTAAGCCTTTGTTTAAAGACACTTTCATGCATTTAAGAGGATGATTAGGGGTCATCAATGTAATAAAATTAGGATTACATAGTGTTCTGGTAGATTTCAAGTCTTACATTAGAGTTATGGACTCAAATAACACATCTCTAGACTCCTACATCATAGCTACAGATTACATTAGAGCAACTATGAATTTTGTCAGTCTAGCTACAAATTTTGTCAATCCAACTACAAATTTTATTAGTCTAGCTATAGATTTTATCAATCCAACTGTAGATTAGAATCCAACTATAGATTTAATCACTCTATCTATGGATTTCATCAATCCAACTATAGATTTTGGTAGGGTAGCTATGGATTACAATCCAACTATGGATTTTGGTAGGGTAGCTATAGATTTCAATAGTCTAGCTATAAACTTTAGTAACAAAGCTCTAGAAATGCATAAAAGAGCTATAGAAGTATTTGGGAAGCTGAAGAAAAGCTATAAAGAAGTTTTGGAGGTTGAAAAAAGTTCAACTAATCATGGGAGGAGGGTAAAGAATAAGCAGGTGTTAAAATATTATTCTTCCCTCCTACCTTCCTCAATATGCTAAATCTCTACAGCCACCTACCTAAATTTAATGTAGCTAGTAGGTGTGGTAAGCTATCAGATAGAGTTAGAATGAGACAAATAGAATAGAAGGAAAGATAGAAATGAGAGGAAAAAAATGTGTAAAAATCATGTATTAATAGTTTGTAGAAGAGAATGTGTAATAGAAGATAGAGAAATAGTCTATAGAAAAAGGAACAACATAGTAACAGCGTATAAGAAAATAGAATAGGGGAATATAAGCCTAGATAATATAGTAGAGAAGAAGCAATCTACAAAAACAAGAAAGATCAATAGTTAAGGGAAGTATAAAAGAAGTAGAGGAGAATATATTCATTGACAACAGTCAAAGAAAACAATGAAAGTCCTTTTTGTGGTCATTTATAAGTTAGTTCCATATAGTTGTAGCTGTACTTTAAAGAATAAATTTTTAGATTTTTATAGATGCAAATTTAGTGGTTATTTCTCCATTTTATCTCTTCCCCTGTTTCTATCTTGTGTTTTCTATTTTTTTCCCACCTGGCCTTTTGAATTTGGTATTTTTTCTTGCATATATTTTTCAATTTTCCCTTCCAAAAACCATTACAATTTTTTGCTATTCCAATAGTTGATATGGATTATAATGAGTACACAATGGGAGAGTAAGTGCATAAAATATAATGAGAATTTGATGAAGTCTTTGATGATTATTTGAGCAAAATATGGTTACAAAATTTTATGTGTTATTAGATTGTAATAGAAGGGAAGGATGTATTCATAGTATACATGAGATTTAAATAGTAGTTGGAGAAATATTTGATGCTTGATATTGAAGAAAGATATTTGTTAGCTTATGATGCTACATGTAAAAATAATAATAATATAATTTTGGTTTTTGTTCTTATATGGTCATGCTAGTAGAATTTAATAATCTTTCAAGTAAATTTGTGCTCATCCAAATAAATTATAGGTGCATGTATTTATGAAAAGGATTCTAAGTAAGTTTGATAGGATGAATTTTGGTAGATTTTCAGAATGGAATGAAGACTCGAAATGCTCTACTCTTTACAAAGGCATAGACTTTGCCTAGGTCTATAAGAATGTGTGTATCACATGACTTTTGAATTATTCAAGTCTGTTATAAATAAAAGCTTATTATGCATAAATTGATGACTGTAATCTTTGAAAATTAATTATTTTTATACAAGAATATTAGGAGATATAATTGGTCTTGTAAGACTAGGTGCGATAGGGGAGACTCCAACTATTGAAGCATGTAATAATCATTTAATTCTATAATGGTCATAAGAATGAGATTTAAAATTTCTAAGACTGTATAACATTGGATTTGTAGTTGTGATTGTATTTCAAATGTGTAGGCTTCATACATAACAACATTAGCTTTGGATTATCAAAATTTTGGGGTGGTGTACAAATATTTGAGCACATCACCTCTATGACAACATGGAAGGTGGAGATTTTCTTATATATTTGTTGCTATGTAGACACACAAATTTGAACTATTTTCCCAACCAACAAGATTCAGATGAATAGGTGTCAACTTACAACACCAATATAGATCAAGTAGGGTTTTGAAGGACCCAAGGAGACACTATTTCATGATGTTATGTAGAGAGGGGCTCGATACAACTAATTTTAGGCTGGCGGTTATGTCATATGAGAGAGAGATAGAGATATAACAAGACATGGTAAAATGGGTGGAAGAGGAAAGGAGGAATTAAACCCCTTATCAATGGTTTATTTTCTACACTACAAGCTGGTATGAAACTAGAAACATTCAATATAAAGATGTAGAGATATATATGATGGAGGATTTCAAGTTTTGTATTGCAATTGTGAGGGAAGGAATGGAGACAAAAAGTTAGAGGCAAAGATGGGAGTGTGCCCTTAGTAGTAGGTAGTCAAAATGGAATGATTAAATAAATTATGAGGTGGATTATATCATTTTAAATGATGTGGTTTGACTCTTTAAAGGTATTTTAATGTGCCTTAATTACTATTCATTGTGATCAATCATTTGGTAATATTTTATTCAATGATAAGATACAAGGTCTATATTTTGTGACTTAACCAAATTAGAAGAATAGAGAATAGAGAATAAGGTTAAAATGAGATAAGAATTAATGTTTATCTCTTGGATAGTCACCATCAGCTTATAGATCCTAAATTGAAACTTTATTGATTGATCCAATTATAAGGAAGTGTGAGTCATTGGCTGTAAATATAGAAAAATAGAGTTCATTGATCTTGAAAGATTTTGTAGAAAATATTATAAGGAATAGAAACATTCTTGGATGGTAAATGAAGATTGCCATAATTTTTGGTATCATATTAGATTATAGCTCTTGGGTAAAAAAATTTAGTATATTGATTAGCTGTGCATCAATTTATGAGCACTTAATGGTATTAATATTAATTCAACATGATTTACAGTGTTGGGATTGAACTGATCAGTTGATTCAAGTTAATTTCAAAGGTGTTTCCCATTACAAAAATCCAAAGTGAGAGGTGTTTCAAGTTAATTACAATATAAGTTGCCCTTGAAAAGATTACAATAGCTAAATATAAGAGTTCATTGAAACTCTATAGGAAGTGCTAGAAGAAAAGGACTTAGGCATCAAAATACTAAGCAAAAAGAAGAAGAAGCCTAGGTGAGGTGTCAAGGAGATTATCAAAGTGGAAAATACTTGATAAGGTATAATAATGAAGGGGAAAAGAATAGAGAAAAGTTGTGAGAAAGAGGATTTGAAGGTTAAGAGAGAAATGATGGAGTTGAAATAAAATATAAGAGAGTTAGAGATCTTGATAGATCAAATAGGAGAAAGTGAATGGAGTGGTTAGAGGATAAATAGGAAAGTAAAGTGGCCTTTAGAGTTGTTTATCCAAAAAAGGAGAAAGCAAAAGATGGTTGTCTTGAGGAAGGAATAAAGAATAAGGCAAAAAGAAGAAATAATGAAAGAGATGCTCATAGTGGAAGACAAAAATGAAGATGAGGAGGCCATAAAAACATTTATAGCATCTCTCCAAGAAGAAGAAGTGGTGGTAATAAAGGAAGAAGCCAAGGACGAAATTTTGCCTCAAATTTTTAAATCTAATGTTGTTTTTCATGTTTTGTATGTAGGAGATAAAGCTATTGATGTTGAAAGTGAACATTTTGAGCCAAAGAGTGAACTCATGCAAAAACAATATGAAAGAAATTAAGTTACAAAAGATGATTTACAGGTCAAGATAACCATTGCAACTCATGGAGAATTTGATTTGTCTTTGAAAAATTAGATTTTATCAAATGAATGTGTGAATAAACTATTTTCTTAATTAACTAATAGTTTGTATTCAATAATAAACACGGAATACCTTGAGTGGTTCATTGAAAAGGTTAGTTGCTTGAAGGAAATTACCTTGAAGGGAAATAGGATCAGTAAACTATCAAATGAAAAATATATTGAAGGAAGAAGTGGAGTTGTCGTAAAAGACAAAAATGAAAAATTCAATGATAAAACTAATGAAGACAAGTCCAATGCTACATCCATGAAGATTTTAGGGCCAAGACCAGCTATGGATATGGTCAAGAAGACCAAATACAAGTTGTTTCAACTGAAGCTAAAGTTTTGATAGAAGAGGATAAATAACAAGAATTGATCAATATGAAGATAATACGATATGAAAAATTCAAGGTTAATCATGAATATTGGAAATAAGAAAAAGATGTAGATAAAAAACAAGGATGTAGTGTGACTTAAAGGAATAAGAGGAAATTTATTTTCTTTAACAAATTGATTTTGTTTTTAGGTTGGTTGGAGAAGATAGAAAGAAAGATGAAGTATAGGTGTGGAGCAAAGGAACATGCTCACCTATATGAGAGATTGGGTCAAGAAGACAATGAATGGATATTTTCAAATCAAGTCATGATAAAACCTCGTGAGTAGGAATTCATGAAATATTTGAAGCTCAGGATTTTGATGTAGGAACATCAACCAAACATTGTTAATTTGTATATAAGAAGCTTTAGGAGGTCAATAGAGTCATATTATGAAGAGAAAGGAGCCATGTCATGCTTCCTTGAACATTGTAAAGAGTTTTATAGGTCTTAAGAGAGTTTATTACTATGTTTTAATAAGTTTTTTACTTTTTGTAAGAGTGAAAAACACTTCACTCATCATCTATAAGGGTGAATCAACATAGGAGAGAGCCTAATTAGTAATAAATTATTAAGGATAATAAGTCAAGAAGAGAATTTAGTGGGCTTGGAAACTTAAATTAGGATATTGTTTTATTTGATAAAGCTCTCACCATAAAAGGAGGAATCTAATAAGCTTTAAATTATAGAAGTGAGGGAGGTGAGATAGCATGGTGGTGAGATATTTTATAGGTCTCTTAGAATTACAACAAGAATGTTGAATGAATAAAAAGAAGCTTGGAGTAAATGTATATGTGTCTCAAATTCTTTATTTCCTTGGAAATGACACAGGATGATTGTTAGCACCAATGATGAAGTATATATGGATTATAATGAGTACACATTGGGAGAGTGATTGCGTTGAATATAATGAGACTTTGATAAAGTTGATGATGATTATTTCATCCAAATATAGATATAGATGTTTGTGTGTTATCAGATTGTAATAAATGGAAAGGATGTATTTATAGTATGCATGCCATTTAAACAACACTTGGAGAGATATTTGATGTTTGATATTGAAGAAGGATATTTGTTAGCTTGTGATGCTACATGCGAAAAAAAAGAATAATATAATTTTGGTTGTTGCTCTTATATGGTCATGTAGTAGAATTTAATAATCTTTCAAGTAAATTTGTGCTCATCCAAATAAATTACAGGCGCATGTATTTATGAAAAGGATTTCAAGTAAGTTTAATAGTATGAATTCTGGTAGATTTTTAGAATGGAATGAAGACTCAAAATATTCTATTATTTACAAAGGCATAGACTTCATCCAGGTTTATAAGAAACATGTGTGTATCATAAGAATTTTTAATTATTCAAGTTTGTTATAAATATAAGCTTATTATTCACAAATTGATGACCAAATCTTTGGCAATTAATTATTGTTATACAAGGATAATATTAGATTGAATTAGTCTTGTAAGACTAGGAATGATAGGGGTGACTCAAAGTATTGAAGCATGCAATAATCATTTAATTTTGTAATGGTCATAAGAATGAGATCTAAAATTTCTAAGATCGTATAACATTAGAGTTATAGTTGTGATTGTAGTTGGAATGCATAGGCTTTGTACAAAATAATATTAGCTTTGGATTATCAAAGTTTTGGGTTGGTGTATGGGGATTTGAGCACATCACCTTGTAGACACCTAAAAAGTGTCTAACCCTTGGTCCTTTCTCCCTCCTAACCCATTCCTAACCCATTCCCACCTAAGTCTTATTAATTAAATAAATAAGACCCCTTTACCCCCCTCTCATTGCCACCTCGCCTTAGACTAATTCCTATCCTATGACTCACCCTAGAACTATTCTCACTCCCTCCAACCACCTAGCAAACCTCTCGTGCGCATTTAGCTTCCCGTCGACCACTTCTTCAACCACCTTTGCACTTGGCGGATGCAGAACGGGCTTGCTGGCCCTTTTGCCCGTTCTAACCCCACCGACATCGGTCAACTATCGGTCGATGCCGGCGGGATCACCGACGTCGGTTTTTACTTAACCGACGTCCAACCTCCTTCCCGGCTAATCATGACTCCCAGCTCATACTCACGAACTTCTTCTCTCCCAGAATCAGCAAATCAAGTATCTAATCACATTTCACAACTGCTAATCAACTTTTCAATCACGGAGCTCATCAGGGATCTGGAACCAACTTCAATCTGACTTTCTCTCCTTCACCTAACTCAGCAAGCTTCTGCAACACCAACAATAGGGCTTCAACAAGCGGCATCACCAGCAGCAGGTACAGAGATCATCAACACCTTCTTCAGCAGGGACAAGTATGTATTCTGTTGTTTCCATTGTGTTTTCTAGTCTGCTTTTAAACTAGATTTAACACACCCTCAGACCTGACTGTCACCCAGACCCAGATTCATATCTCCCTGATTGGCTTCCATTTGACTCCCTTGCACTTCTGTCAAACCAGACTCTCAGCCCTCAGCCCTATCCATAGATCAGACTCAGACCTTCATCCATAGACCCCTCAAACTAGACTCAGACCAAACCCGGACCATCTACAGACTAAGACCCTGCCCAGAACCTGACCAGACCCATCCAGAGGCCATTGCCCCGACCGATGCCGGTCATTACCCCCACCGACGTCGACAGACTAACCGACATCGGCAGACCCGACAATCGATGCTAGTAGGACCACCGACGCCGGCGATTGTGCCAGGCCGACAGCATCTTCCAGGTAAGCCTTTTGCTTTCCTTTTCTCTTTCAGTTTGCTATTATTTTAGTCATTTTAGCATTCATTTATCAGTCATTATCTTTTATCAAATAGTGGGTTGACCTCCCTTAAGGAAGTTCTCATACTTCTGGGAATAGGGTTTTGCCTGGCAACCCACCATCTATCTATCTAACATCTTCTTGTCCAAGTGTCTTCTTCTTTGCAGGTGTCATTCCTCCACAGCCAAAGAGGAGTACTCATAGCATCTGGATTACGGTGCGCAGGCTTTATCCAGGTACTTCACAAGCCTTGACCATTTCTTTAAGTTTCTTACTTCTTCCTTTGAATATATCTAGAAAGCTGAAATTTTGAATAGAAACATTCTGGCACGCCCGGTGGGACCATAGGTTCTTCCTGGGATCCTTTTCTTCTTTTTTCATTTAGGTGCATTAGGTTCTTACCTTTTCACCTCCTTCTTCTTTTCTCAAAGACATTATAAGCAAGAATTAAAATGAATCTTTCTTTTCTTTCTTGCACCTTCTAGACTAGTCCAACATCATACTCTCAACCCTTTCTTAAACTTGTCTTCATAACAATCTCACATTTCAACTTGGGCATTAAAACGTATTGCACTTTCATTTCTGCTTGTGCTTGCATTAGTCCACATCTAGTAACTTAAATCGCATATTGAATAAATCTAGACCACTCTATGTTACACTACCAGACCACACGCACTAAAACAAACATCTAACACACTTGAGACAAGGCCCGACTGGGGTTTCATCTCCCAGCGGATACCTTACCCCTACTTGGCAATCCTACTTGGGTTTCATCTCCAAGAGGAAAGCCCACTCTGTTCTCTGGCGAAGTATAATCTCTAGGCGAGGTATATCTTGGCTAAGCGAGACCAGCTAACCACTGGAATCGTGAAGTGAGGGGAGCTTGCTCCTTAGCACCAGGCCACGTACTGGACCTAATACAGACTTTGAGTGCCTTAACAAGACCTGAAACCATCTTTAGACCACCTTCTTCTAGGACCTTTCTACAGCCAACCCTCCCAAACATTCAACTAAGGCATAAGCCACAGGTTTCTAAAATTAATTCTAGGATTTAATGCTTAGGCCTGTCTGTCTGTCATCATCTTATTTTCTATTTTTATCTATCTTTTTTGAGTTGGTAAGGACGTCTTCTTCATTTCCAAAAACTTTTTTTTTGAGTTTTTGGAAAACACAGTAACCGGCATCGGCTTCACCACCGACGTCGGCAACCTTCCTCACCGGCATCGGTCATCTGACCGATGTCGGCCACCTCTCTCCACCGACATCGATTTTTCAACCGATGTCGGTCACTGTCCAGACCCTTTTTCAAAATAGCAACCTTCAAACCTGCCTCTTTTTCTGCCTAAATCTCATTCTAGTTTTTTGAGAATGCAAAAATATAGTTTTTGAAACCTGACCCTCTTTTTGACCACGCTCTCTCATTCCTAACCAGTCCTATCATGGAGTTTCACTTGGAGACTGAATTAACTCCTACAGGACCGACCTTGACCCCGACTCAAATTCCCATCATCCCTGAAGGGGACCAAGACTTCGCAAGATTCTTGGACCTCAACAACGCAGCCCTCCAAAACTATCTCGCGAGAAACCCAACGCGAGACCTTTCGGGTGACGTGGTGACGACATCGACACCATTCACCACCCAACCTTTTATGACTCAACCTTTCACCTCAACCATTAACGCGACCATGGCCAATACGCAAAGTTTGGCCTCCCCATCCATTTTTAGACCAACCTCCACTGGGGTTTCATTACCCCCTCAACCATACATAGTTCAACCAAGTTCTACATCATACCAGAACTTGATTGTCTCGACCCCTTACACTCTTGCACCTGCAAATGCAGGAGTGCCTACCTCGCCCTTTGTCAATGCCGCCATGCAACCACCTTTGGCGGTACCTTGTCATCTTATGCCTTCCACTTCCATGACCCAACCACCCTTAGCCTCCACTTCTGCCCCTGCGACTAGTCATCCGTATGTTGTACAACCGACTATGTCGTATCTCTCCTCTAACCTCATCCAAGCACCTTACAACCTAGGGGGCGCTCAACCCACCAATCCGTCAGCAGATCTCATCAAAATTCTGATAGATAAAATGACCAATCTCGAAGCCTCCATTTTTGGCTCAAGCAATACCTTGTCATACGACCAGATTTGCAACGAGCCTATTCATCCCTCTGTCCCTATTCGACCATACCCCAACCAATGGGAGCTTCCTAAATTCTCTCACTTTCACAGCAAGGAAGACCCTCAACAACACTTACGGGCATTCAGACATGCCTGTTACCTTATCGCCCACGATGATGCGTTGCTTTTACGCACATTCCCTATGTCCCTTTCTGGCCCTACCCTTGACTGGTATAGCTCTCTTGCCAGACATTCTCTCTTTTTATTCATCCAACTCGCCCAACTATTTCTCGACCATTTCTCAATCAACATTACTAAACAAGTCTCTATCATAGACCTTTACTCTATCAGGCAATTTGACGACGAATCAATAGTCGATTTTGTCGCTCATTGGAGAGGCCTGATCAACCAGCTCTCCTTCTCCTTGCCTCAACCCGAGCTCATCGAGCTCTTTTCTCGAGCATGTGCTAGACACATCTCATCCACCTTGCGGGTTCAAACCTTCCACACTTTCGATGAGGCCTTTACCATGGCCTAAAAGCTTGAACTCTGTGCCATTGAAGAAGACAAGGTCAAATTGTGTCATACCAACGCAAGAACCAATGGCCATTCTTCTTCCAGACCTCCTTCTTCTGCCAATTCCGAACCTAAAGGAGTGGCCAACACTGTGGTCATTAGATCACCATCCTCGACAACCACTAATCAACCTCAACCTTCAACATCTCAAAGCATCACAAAATAATTCCAACAACGCTACATACAACCTTTCCATAACCGTCCTCCTAGTCACAACAACATTCAAACCACGACCAACGACCCCCAAGACCATAACATTCATACAATCAACACTATCTTACCTCTTGTACATGACCAACCTCCTCTTTCATAGGTGGAAGACCCTTCTTCCCCTATTCCTCCATTACAGGATGAAGAACTTTCTTCTCCTATTAGTCCTCCATTGACCTCTCCTATACTGGAGGACGCCTTGACCATACCTATGTCCTCAGCCTCACATTCATTTTTCCTCCCACCAATGGGGGACCTTACCTTGCCCACTCCTCAAGCACAAGTAGAAGGCACGATCATCCCTGCCTCTTGCCCTCTTGAGGAGCCACCCTCTCCTATTTCTTCTCCACCATGAGAAGACCCAGTCTCTTTGCCCATTTCGACCGAGGAAGACCCAGTCACGGTTTCCTCTTGCCTTTTGCCTGAAATTGTTACATCTCACTCATCTTCGTCCACATCTAAACCCAAACCCGTCTCTAACCTTGCCTCGCACATTGGTGGCCCTCAACCCAAACCAACGAAGACCACTAGACCACACCGGAGGACTTCTCCCCCACCTTCATCATTGCCCTCTATTTTGGGCCCGCATCCATCCACTTTGTTAGGAGTGCTTCCCACTCCCATACTTCACAGAGGCAATTTGCCTCCATTACTCCCTCAACCCATTATGCATGTATCAACTTCAATCCATCAACCAAAGCCTCTTAAGCCTCCTAAACCAAAGTCATTAACCCCCACTGCAATAAGACATTCAGACCTGTTAGCAGGTTCTTACACCTTGCTATTATGGCAATTGTTGCAGTCCTCTCGTATCCACCTCCCACCTCTTAGATCATATCAATCTCTTGGACCAAAACCACCCTGGTTCGACGACACTCAGATTTGTGCGTATCATCACATGCTTGGGCACGACACCGAGCACTATCATGCCCTCAAGGTCATCGTTTGCCATTGTTTGGGGAATGACACCCTTCTTTTTGACCACGTTATCCATAAACCTTCAACACCGCCCCACTCATCAATTCTCAGATCAAAACCCTCTTGGTTCGACAACTCTAAATTCTATCACTATCATCACACTCTGGGACATGACACTGCGCATTGTTGTGCCCTCAAAGCTGTCACTCGTCAACACCGGAACAAGGACACCCTTCTCACCAAGGATCCTCTTGACCACCTTTTTGCCAACCCATCAACACTGACCCATGTGTCTCAAACCTCGTCACCTAAATCTGGATCTCCATGCCAGACTATGGTCCCTTTGTCGCCTTTAACCCCCTTATTCGAAATCAATACCGTCAATTTGACCACCAAACCTCAATCGACTTTAACCAATTTGTCAAACATTCTTCCTAGCCGCTGGGGGAATTTGACCTTCATCCACGCCACGACCAACCTTTCGACCCTGTCTCGACCACATTTCAATCACTCTTTCAACCTGACTTCGACTAGACCAACAACCAAACCTTCAACCCGACCTCAACCAAATATTCGACCCAACCAAAGACCAACTACCGACCAATCAACCATTGACCAACCATTGACCACATATCCAATGACCACATCTCAACCAAACATTGACCAATCTTCAACCAAACATTCAACTCAACCAATCAACGACCATATCAACCAACTTCCTATCTAGCATTAGCCATCATCGTGACCAATCTCGAAGAGCCAAGCAGGGCAAGTTTGCTCCTAATTGACTCGGACCACCTTATCACGCACAAGCATGGTCCAGGGACTTGTTAGACCCTGAGCCCTTTTATGCCTTTCATCTGCGACCATTTTACTGTTAGTCGAGTACTCATCCGCTTGACACTTACCTTGAGCTCGTCCCTTGAGCAACCCTCGTCCTCTCAATCCTCATTCCTTTCAACCCTACTTCCCTTAACAAATCCTTTTTTAACCCTTTTATACAATATGGATGCTTTGTCCTACTAAAAGGGAGCCCTTGACCTTCTATAGTCTCGTCCATGACTCACATTTCTGTCAAAACATAATCAAGATGTCAACATATCCATGATCACTTAACTCATATCAAGTTAAAAGACAGACTGCTCCCTCGAAAGACAGTTGTACTATCACTATTGTAGCTAATAGACTGATCCCTCGAAGGACAGCTATTCAAAGCCCTCTTATCTTAAGCAAATATATACCACTCCCTTGAAGGATGGCTATGACAGACTCTTGCTACAAACAGCATATTTTTAGAGGCTTCCCGCATTGATCAGCCTCACAAATGACCACTAAGCAAATGACATCTATCTGCAGGCTTCCCGCATTGATCAGTCTGTGCCATATTTCAAAAAAAAAAAAAAATGAATGAGTCATGGACTTGACTTACAGTTGTCTCAGGGTCTCCTATAAAAAGGGGCAAAGTTATCTCTACTCTTAAAACGGGTTACCCTATCCTCCTCCTATCACCTACTCAAGGGACTTCGAGCTCACTTTAGTGTCAAAGTGATTCGATTACCGCTCTAAGATAACCTTTGGTCAACGACGTCATGCATAAATGGGACTCTTGGTTTTCATACCCCCTATCTATGCTGTCCTTTTGGTCCTTGTCAATGAAAGAGCAATTTTGCCTTTCACCTTTTTCTCTACACTTTGGTCACATCCAAACCATTTTCAGACCACAACCCTCAACATAGTCCATTTTCACATAGTTTCTATGGACACCAATACACATGGAAACTATCGACCCACCTCAATTTATGTTAAGCATAAACCAATACTTGCTGACGCATAAACAGACCTTTATTCATTTTTAGCATACATCCATCACGAATATGGAAAATTGCTAGGGATGAAAGACCCTCGACCAATGTTACAGAATACACCATTTGGAAAATGCTGTAACATCTTTTTCTCCTCATCTCGACCTTGACTTCGACCAAACCAGTCTTTTGACCCTTTCAGACCCTTTATTTCGAACTACATTGGTCTGATGCCCTATGACCGGGGCTATGTAGGTAGCACTCAGATGACACGACCATCCTCTGGGGTTAGCTCGGCCATCCCATTTGTTCATCTCTCTAATGGACAAATCTTCTTTCCTCTTTTTGACCATAACTTTGACCTTGACCACTGACCATTGGAGATCATGTCTATCTCCTCCGACCTTGACCACTTCCAAGACAATGTTGCCTTAGTTGTTTTTGCCTGTATGTTATTCCACAACTGGTTAGCCAATTTGTCCGCAGACTTTTACTTTGGACCCTCACAAGTATAGGATCGCATGCCGATTGATCTGCACTACTTGTGACTTTTTCGTGTTTCTAGGAGCACTTCTTGAGCTCGGGATACCTGAAACATGACGACCATTGGAGCTACAGCTACGATTGAATAACCCAATCAATAGATGACTAAATGCTAAGGCCCGATTACTTCAATTTTGGCACTCCTCGACCCTTGACCTGTGACACTTTGCCCTAACCATCTCGTGAAGTGGTATGCGCACAATCATGACTTTTGCAGCGTTTTCACTCACTCTTCATCCTTTCACCCACCTTTTATCAAATCAGCACCCGACATCAGGTTCCCTTCCCTCGACTCCTGCTTTGAGGGGGAATACCTCATCCATACCTCGAGGCAATCCACATCATCCCTTACCTGGGGCAACCACCTCCTGTTTTTGTCTTGCAGTTCATACAGAACAACCAACAAGACAAAAAGGGGCAAATGTAGACACCTAAAAAGTGTCTAACCCTTGGTCCTTTCTCCCTCCTAACCCATTCCTAACCCATTCCCACCTAAGTCTTATTAATTAAATAAATAAGACCCCTTTACCCCCCTCTCCTTGCCACCTCACCTGGACACCTCGCCTTAGACTAATTCCTATCCTATGACTCACCCTAGACCTATTCTCACTCTCTCCAACCACTTAGCAAACTTCTCATGCGCATTTAGCTTCTCGTCGACCACTTCTTCAACCACCTTTGCACTTGGCGGATGCAGAATGGGCTTGCTGGCCCTTTTGCCCATTCTAACCCCGCCAACGTCAGTCAACTGTCGGCCGACGCAAGCGGGATCGCCGACGTCAGTTTTTACTTAACCGACGTCCAACCTCCTTCCCGGCTAATCACGACTCCCAGCTCATAATCACGAACTTCTTCTCTCCCAAAATTAGCAAATCAGGTATCTAATCACATTTCACAACTGCTAATCAACTTTTCAATCACGGAGCTCATCAGGGATCTGGAACCAACTTCAATCTGACTCTCTCTCCTTCACCCAACTCAGCAAGCTTCTGCAACACCAACAACAGGGCTTCAATAAGCAGCATCACCAGTAGCAGGTACAGAGATCATCAACACCTTCTTCAGTAGGGACAAGTATGTATTCTGTTGTTTCCATTGTGTTTTCTAGTCTGCTTTTAAACTAGATTTAGCACACCCTCAGACCGGACTGTCACCCAGACCTGGATTCCTATCTCCCTGATTGGCTTCCATTTGACTCCCTTGCACTTCTGTCAAACCAGACTCTCAGCCCTCAGCCCTGTCCACAGATCAGACTCAGACCTTCGTCCACAGACCCCTCAAACCAGACTCAAACCAAACCCGGACCATCTACAGACTAAGACCCTGCCCAGAACCTGACCAGACCCATTCGGAGGCCATTGCCCCAACTGACACAGTCATTACCCCCATCGACGTCGGCAGACTAACCGACGTCGGCAGACCCGACAACCGACGCCGGTAGGACCACCGACGCCAGCGACTATGCCAGGCCGACAGCATCTTCCAGGTAAGCCTTTTGCTTTCCTTTTCTCTTTCAGTTTGCTATTATTTTAGTCATTTTAGCATTCATTTATCAGTCATTATCTTTTATCAAATAGTGGGTTGACCTCCCTTAAGGAAGTTCTCATACTTCTGGGAACAGGCTTTTGCCTGGCAACCCACCATCTATCTATCTAACATCTTCTTGTCCAAGTGTCTTCTTCTTTGCAGGTGTCATTCCTCCATAGCCAAAGAGGAGTACTCACAGCATCTAGATTACAGTGCGCAGACTTTATCCAGGTACTTCACAAGCCTTGATCATTTCTTTAAGTTTCTTACTTCTTCCTTTGAATATATCTAGAAAGCTAAAATTTTGAATAGAAACACACCTCTTTGATAGTAGGGAAGGTGGAAATTTTATTCTATATTCATTGCTATGTAGACATATAAATTTGAACTATTTTCCCAATAAATAGGATTTGGATGAGTAGGTGTCAACTTAAATCACCAATATAGATCAATTAGGGTTTTAAAGGACACAAGGAGACATTATTTTTGTTGGGTTATGGAGCTAAAAGCTTCACCTTAAAGCTAATCAGGAGTTACTGAGTGCAGACAGCAACTGGCATCAATAGTACAGCCGACATCAGTCAGGCAAGGACTGAGGATCAGCTGATGTCGGTCAGTAGCAGATTGACAGCAACCGACGTCAGCAACCTGTGCGTATGCATGCTTCTGCATGTGGTTTCTAGAATGCATTTCCAGAATTAGACTCATCTAATTTAAGTAGTCCAAGAGTGTTTGCATGTTGAAGGCTAATTTAAGTCTTGAGTCTGTGTTTCTAATTATTGTAATTAGAAGTCTAATTATTGTATGCATGGGATCCTATTTAAGAGACCCATGAGGCATGTAATTAAGAAGGCAAGTAAAGCATTGAAGCAAGAAGCAAGGTCAAAGAGATCTACAAGGTGTAAGGTCAAGGAGATCAGTTGAAGCATTCAAGGAGGGGATAACAACTCAGTTTTTTGAGTTGTGGTTGAGCAAGAGAGAGAGGGAAGAAGTCCTAGAGGTGTGGCAAGCCTTAGTGGTGGAAGAAGAAGTGGCATCTTCTTTATTGTATTTTCTTTTGAAGTATATTTAATACAAGATTGTGTATTGTCTCTCAAATTATTTGATGTTACAAGTTTCTAGTTACTTATTTAATTTGGTATAATTTCGTGTTTAATTGATTATAAGAAAAGTAATCAATTGTGCTTCCACGGGTTCCTAACAATTGGTATCAGAGCTAAGGTTGCAGGAAGTAGGTATTGTTTGATTACAAGTCATTCTCAGGTGTTTCTGATTGAGTAGGAGTATAGCAATGGTAGATGAAAGTATACTACGAATGGAGAAGTTTAACAGAAATAATTATCAACATTGGCGGATGCAAATAGA
Organism: Torreya grandis; assembly: GCA_037957365.1. NCBI lineage: Eukaryota > Viridiplantae > Streptophyta > Pinopsida > Cupressales > Taxaceae > Torreya > Torreya grandis. Next base: position 148,569 of record JARHVA010004850.1, on the reverse strand, counting down.
AGATTATCTATATTAGAAAGATTTGTACTTACCATTGGGTGGGGTTGCAAGCAAGCCCACAGACATGAAGGATGAAGAATGGTGTGTTCTTGATCGGAAGGCTCTAGGAACTATAAGGTTGAGCCTTGCATCGTCTATGATTTCCAACTTATCACAGTGTAAGACAATGGAAGAGTTGATAAACTCTTTGGCAAATCTGTATGAAAAGCCCTCTGCTTCTAATAAGGTATTTCTTATGAAGCAGCTATTTACTATGCAAATGCAGGAAGGAGGATCAGTATATACCCATCTTAGTGATTTCCATGGTTTGGTAAACCAATTAAATTTAGTCAATATTGTTTTTGATGATGAAATAAGAGCTCTCTTAATCTTATGCTCATTACCTAAAAGTTGGTAGAGTTTGGTAATGACAGTATCTAATACTGCGTCTGCTTCTAAAATCTTAAAAGTTGATGATGTAGTTAGTGTAATCTTGAATGAAGATATTCATAGGAAAAGCACAGGTGAATCATCATCAAGGAACGCTTTAAGCACTGAAAGCAGAGGAAGGCAAAGAGAGAAGGTCGAGCAGGGCAAATCAAGGTCGAAGATGGAGAAGGGATCCAAATCCAGAAGTGGAAGTATCACCTGCTGGTATTGTGGAAAGAAAGGACACAAAAAGAAAGAGTGTTGGTTGAGGGAAAAAGACAATCAACATGAAGGTAAGGATGAAACAGATATTGCAGGTATTGTGGTACAAGATGCTCTCATACTTTCTTTGGATAATCAGATAGAATCTTGGATTTTAGATTATGGTTCTTCTTTTCATGCATCCCCAAATAGAGATTTGTTCCATGAGTATGTCCAGGGAGAATTTGGAGTGCTTTATTTAGGGGATGGAACACCTTGTCAAATGGTTGGCAAAGGGAAAGTGCAGTTGGAATTGCAGACAGGCAACACATGGGTGTTGAATGAGGTTATGCATGTCCCAGTTCTGAAGCAGAGTTTGGTTTCTGTAGGGAAGTTGGGTGATGAGGGATGTACAATAACCCTCACAGTGGATTCTTGGAAGGTTTCCAAGGGTGCATTTGTTTTAGCAAGAGGTAAGAAAGTAGGTACTCTTTACCTATCTACTTGTATTACTAATTCTTCTTCTGGGTTATCTACTTCAGCTGTAGATTCAGAGATGTGGCTTAATAGGCTTGGTCACATGAATAAGGAGGAGATGCATGTTCATGAGTCAAAAGGTATGAGTTCAGATTCAGAGGGCATAGATCGAGTTCAGTGCAGGAAAAATAAATTTGATGCTTTTGACACGAACAGGGAAGCCTTGGTGTTTATGAAGGAGATGATGGACAGAAGTCAGTCACAGGGGCTGAATAATTTTGAGTAGGGCAGTATGGATAGATTTTTGATCCAAGATGAGCTCATGGATGAAAAATTCATCAAGTACAGGAAAACATAGGTATTGACGTCGGTGCTTCCATGGAACTGACGTCGGCCAGACAAGAACCGACATCGGTCATGTACAGACTAGCAGGGTCGGTAGGTCAGGCAGGATAAGTCCGACGTTAGTCAGCAGGACTGACGTTGGCAAGAGGGACACCAGCATCGGCTAGGGAAATGACGTCGGCAGTTAGGGTCAGTGTAGGGAACCAACATCGGTCGGAGCAGACTGGGAGATGGCCGAGATCGGTCACTGAGACGGATTTTGGGTGGACAACAAGCTGTCAAGAAGTCTCAAGCACCCATAAGGAGGACTGAAGTGGTAAGTAAGCCTCTAATTCATCATTTCCCTTCTTCACACTACTTGTTGCTCACTGATGGTCAAGAATCAGGAAGTTGTTAAAGAAGTAGAATAGGTAGATCCAAGAAACAGTGGGAGCTAGGCATGGATGAGGAATGTGATTCCTTAAAGAAAAAACCAAACAGGTATTGTTGGTGGAGTTGTCAACTAGAAGAAAACACTGAGAGATGAATGGATGTTCAGGATGAAGAAGAGTGGGAATGGATAGGTGAGACGGAAGGCCAAGGGTATATGGTCTTGATGAAGCTGCAGGACAGTGGTACAGGTTTGACAGGGATATGGCTAAGCATGGCTTTAGTCAAGGTCAATGTGACCATTGTGTCTTTTCTTTACCAAGTGGATAATGATTGTAACATTATTCTGTTACTATATTGTGTTGCTTATTGCAGGGTTATACATAAAAGGATTTGATTGAACTAAAGGTAAAGTTAGTTTCAGAGGTATGTTATGAAGAATTTGGAGCAGCAAAATTCTTTGGCATAAGAGACATGAAAGATCACAGGTTGGTTTTGTCTCAAGTGGGAGCTGATGTGAATAAGGTGTTAGTGAGGTTCAAGGTGCAGGATGCAGAATTGGTGATCACACCAAAAGCTAGATAGTTCAAGCTTAGCTTTGAACAAGTGTTCGAAATCACATAAGGTCTAGTGTAGGCCTAGTTTTTCCAAGCAGTGGGAGTTGTCAAAAAGTTTAGATATGGCAGTAAACTTGGTTGACAGGTTTAGCATCACAGGATGTGTGGTGGATGGTCTTCAGAATCGAGCTTGAAGATGGAGGTGCCTGAAATGGTTAGTGGATGATGTTGTATAGGTGCAGCTATTTATCTCCAAGTGGGAGATTATTGGGCTATGGAGCTAAAAGCTTCACCTTAAAGCTAATCAGGAGTTGCTGAGTGTAGATAGTAACCAACATCAGCAGTACGGCCGATGTCAGTCAGGCAAGGACTAAGGATCGGCTGACGTCAGTCAGTAGCAGACTGACAGCAACTGACGTCGGCAACCTGTGCGTATGCATGCTTCTGCATGTGGTTTCTAGAATGCATTTCCAGAATTAGACTCATCTAATTTAAGTAGTCCGAGAGTGTTTGCATGTTGAAGGCTAATTTAAGTCTTGAGTCTTTGTTTCTAATTATTGTAATTAGAAGTCTAATTATTGTATGCATGGGATCCTATTTAAGAGACCCATGAGGCATGTAATTAAGAAGGCAAGTAAAGCATTGAAGCAAGAAGCAAGGTCAAGGAGATCAGCAAGGTGTAAGGTCAAGGAGATCAGCTGAAGCATTCAAGGAGGGGATAATAACTCAGTTTGTTGAGTTGTGGTTGAGCAAGAGAGAGAGGGAAGAAGTCCTAGAGGTGTGGCAGGCCTTAGTGGTGGAAGAAGAAGTGGCATCTTCTTTATTGTATTTTATTCTGAAGTATATTTAATACAAGATTGTGTATTGTCTCTCAAATTCTTTGATGTTACAAGTTTCTAGTTACTTATTTAATCTGGTATAATTTTGTGTTTAATTGCTTATAAGAAAAGTAATCAATTGTGCTTCCATGGGTTCCTAACAATTTTGTCATGTTATATAGAGAGGGTATTGATACAAAAAGACATGGGAGAGAAATAGAGATAAAACAAGACATGGTAAAATGGGTGGAAGAGGTAAGGAAGAATGGAACCCTTGATCACCTATTTGTTTTCAAGCCTAGAAGCTGGTATGAAATTAGGAACATTGGATATAAAGATGTGGAGACGTATGTGTTGAAGGATTTCAAGTTTCTTATTGTAATTGTGAGGGAAGGAATGGGGATGGAAATTGAAAGGCAAAGATGGGAGTGTGCCCTTAGCAGTAGGTAGTCAAAGTGGAATGATAAAATAAATGATGAGGTAGATTCTATCATTTTAAATGATGTGGTTTGATTATTCAAAGGTATTTTAATGCACCTTCATTACTATTCACTGGGGTCAATCATTTGATAATATTTTATTCAATGATAAGATATGAAGTCTACATTTTATGAATGAACCAAATTAGAAAGAACAAAGAATAGAGAATAAGGTTCAAATGAGACAAGAATTAACGTTGATCTCTTAGATAGTCACCATCATCTTATATATTTTAAATTTAAACCTTATCGATTGATATGATTATAAGTTAAGTGTGAGTCATTGGTTACAAATATTATAAGGAATAGAAACATTCTTGGATGGCAAATTAAGAGTACCATCATTTTTGGTATTAGAGCAAGTTAAAGCTCTTGGGTAAACAATTTTAGTATCTTGTTCACTTGTGCATAAATTTATGATAATTTATTGGTATTTATATTAATTTGGCATGATTTATAGTGTTGTCATTTAACTAAGAAGTTGATTCAAGTTGATTTCAAAGGTGTATCCCATTAAGAACTCCAAGGTGAGAGGTGTTACAAGTTGATTATAACATAAGTTGACCTTTAAAATCTTACAATAGCTAAGAAGAAGAGTTCATTGAAACTCTAAAGGAAGTCCTAAAAGAAAAGGACTTAGGCATCAAAAAACTAGGCAAGAAGAAGAAGAAGCCTAGGTGAGGTTTCAAGGAGATTGCTAAGGTGGAAAAGACTTTCTACGGTAGAATAATGAAGGGCCAAAGAATGGAGAAAAGTTATGAGAAAGAAGATTTGGAGGTTAAGAGATAAATAATGGAGTTGAAAGAAAAGATAAGAGAGTTGGAGCTCTTCATAGTACAAATAGGAGAAAGTGAATGGAGTGGTTGAAGGATAATGAGGAAAGTAAAGTGGCCTTTAGAGTTGTTTATCTAGAGAAGGAGAAAATAAAATATGGTTGCCTTAAGGAAGGAAGAAGGAAGAAGGAAAACATAAGAAATATGAAGGAGATGCTCATAGTGGAAGACAAAAATGAAGATGAGGAGGCCATAAAAACATTTCTAGCCTCTTTCCAAGAAGAAGAAGTGGTGGTAACAAAGGAAGAAGCCAAGGAGGTAATTTTGCCTTAAATTTTTAAATTAATATTGTTTTTCATGTTTTGTATGCAGGAGATAAAGTTATTGATGTTGAAATTGAACTTTCTAACCTTAGGAGTGATCTCATGCAAAAATAAGATGAAAGAAATGAAGTTACAAAAGATGAGTTATAGGTCAAGGTAACCATTGTAACTCGTGGAGAATCTGATTTATCTTTGAATAATTATATTTTATCAAATGAATATGTGAATAGACTATTTTTTGAATTGACTAATAGTTTGTACTATATAATAAGCATGTAATACCTTAAGGGGTTCATTGACAAGGTCAATTACTTGAAAGAAATTTCCTTAGATGGCAATAGGATTAGTAAATTGTCAAATGATCAATAGATTGAAGGAAGAAATGGAATTGTCTTAAAATATAACAATAAAAAAGTTGATGATAAAACTAATGAAGAAAAGTCCAATGCTATATCCATGAAGAGTTTAAGGGGCAAGACCAACTATGGAGATGGTCAAGAAGACCAAATAAAAGTTGTTGCAACTAAGGTAGAAGTTTTGATGGAAGAGGATAAAGAACAAGAGTTGATCAGTTTGAAGACAATAGGAGATGAACAATTTAAGGTTCATCATGAAGATTGGAAACAAGGAAAGGATGCAGATAAATCAAAAGGATGGAGTGTGCCTCAAAGGCATAAGAGTAAATTTATTTTCTTTAACAAATGGATTTTGTTTATAGGTTGGATGAAGAAGATAGAAAGAAAGATGAAGTATAGGTGTGGAGAAAAGGAACATACTCACCTATATGAGAGTTTGGATCAAGAATATATTGAATGGATATTTTTAAATCAATGCATGATAAAATATCATGAAATATTTTAAGCTTGGAAGTCTGATGTAGGAGCATCAACCAAGCATTGTAAATGTTGATAAGTTTGAACCAGAGGTCAAACTGTCACCCCTATCATTTGAAAATTTACTTGTCATGTTGTTTGACCTATTGATTGGTGTGTTGGTATTATAACACCATTTTAATATTCATCTAAAGCCTTATTTAGCATATTTTAAGGTAGTTTCAATGAAATTAAGGTTTTGATCATCATAGTCATTTACTTGTTTAGCCTCCTTTATGACCAAGTTCAGCTTATGTCAAGAGGTGAAAAGAGTATAGAACATCTAATAGGCCTTGTGGCTTATATCCAAATTATATAATTTCTCTAACTGGTTGGTGACAGGTTTGACTATCTTCATGACCCAGTTTACTACATTTTGGGTCATTTTATGGCTTTTGGAGCAAGTTTTGAATGTGAATGATAGTAAAAGGTTAGAATAATAACATGATTTAATTTTTAAGGCATGAAAAGTAAAATATATCTATTTTAAATAGTTTCATCAGATTTCTCAAGTGATTCTAGTAGTTTTAGTGCCAACAAGGCCTATTTTGAGGCCATCCATACAATTCTTCATGGTAAAATTGAGTTTAAACAATATTAAAGATATATCTATCCATGGAAAGTTAAAAAAAATTATGTATAAGAGGTTTTAGGTCTTAAAATGAAGAAAACTATTTTATATCTCATATTGACCTCTTTGGCAGCTCTAGAAGGGCAATTTTTAAGTGTTCGATAAGGACATAGGAGAGATATTTAGAAGATAAAATTTTGGAAAATGATAGGGAACCCAGTGGAATTAAAATTAGTGTAATTTATTTCATATTCATCCCCCCATATTTATGAACAATACTTGAGAGCGCAAGGGGGTCACGATGAGCTAGTCATCTAGATAGTGTCCAAGTTTACCTCTATTTATTATCTTCTGAGATCAATGGATAAAATGGAATTATGGGGATAATTTAAGGGGTAAATTTTTAATTTTTAATTTTTTTATCCTTAGCTAATTTTCCTTGATAAGGGGCTCTTTGATAGGAAATTGGTTGCCTATCTTAACTTGAGATTTGGCAATTTTCAAGAAATCTTGATATATCAATGGAAATTATTTGTTTTTAGGAATATCCAAGCTCATATTTTAGGTATACTCACATATATTTAATCCAATCAAGGTTTTAGGTAATTTCATCTTGAAAAACTCTTTCTTGAGATAGCTTGGTTGGTCATTTAGCCCTTCCACATGGTGTAGTTACAAATATCACTAGATGTTCAGTGTGTTAAGAACATATGAGTAATGTTATATTGATATTTATGGGATTAAAAAGGATGATAAAATGTTAATTTTCCATTGGATATTTTTTTATATAATTTCAAATGCTCATGATGTCTTAAGAGCTCAAAATCTCAGTTGCAAGCCTAATGAGTAGGCTAAAAGGAACATAATGGAAAGTAATAAGAGCTATGAGGACTCAAGCAAGTGAATAAATATGTTTTGAAGTCATGATTTTTTTAATAATTATCATAATTTCTTCAAGATACAAGTCATAATATGAGATAAATATCTCTCTAGAGCTTCTAATACCTAAAATAACACTAAAGGATTGTATGCTACTGTGTTTTTAACTTATGAGACATTATAAAATACTTTATACCCTTATGAATGTTATGAGGGTGAAAAAATAGTTTTAAAGGTGATCTAGGTCTTTTCAATGGATATGAGTGCTTACAAGGTTCATCAAAATCATGAATAAAATTAGCCTAGAACTCAGTTTAGTAAAGTTTAAGTTAACTTTGTTTAAGGTAATAGGTTGTTCCTTGTTTCCATATTATTTTAAAACCATCATGGTAGATTAATGAATGATAATTGAACACTCAATCATCTAGATATCATTGAGGTAGGTGGAATGGGATAGTGAGCTGATAGTCTATACAAGTGCAAAGATACACCTACAACCATCATATGTTGGTTCAAGCAAAGGGTAAAATGATGAGGTTGGTAGGGTTTGGTCTACCAATAGTTAGTTTATTGAGGTTACTGAGTTTGAATATAATATTAAATGGCTCCTCAAGTAAAATTTCTCTTAATGAGTTGCTACAATCATCTAGTTCCACATTAGAGCCAAGGGAAACTTTGAGAAATCACCACCTACAACTATATAATGGAAAACATAGTCAAGTTTAGAGTACAATATGAATACCCCAAGTAAGATGATGCAAAGTGATATTTTGAGATGAATATTTAAGAGAAAAAATGACTAAATTTAGGACTACGAGAGATTAGTATCCCAAGGAAGGTAAAGTGACTATAGACTATAGTCCATGCAAGCATTAATCTCCACCTACAGTCATGAACAGTACCTCAGTCAGTTAGTTTTCAAAGTGTGAACTTCTTATTTTAAGGTCATAATACTTGAAATGAGTTATTATTAATTTTAATAGAGTATAAATAATGGTGGATTCCTCCACTAAATATTTAGAGGAAGCTAACAAATTAGACTTTGTCAAAAGAGCACCTACAACCATGGTCTACTTAGAGTCAGTTGAAGGTGATGTAATACTTGTGAGTTAGGTTGTTGATGGCCATATTTTTGTCATATGACCTATGTATATTTAAAAGAATGAAAATAAATATGAAGTGGTTTTACAAGTGTGAGAAGTTCTAAAACTCAAGAGATGACTTTGTATGACCTATATAGTCAAATGAGACCTACAGGCTCTAAGCCTGTAGGTCCTCATTTTGGACCATGATCATCACTTTCCAACTATAAAGTGAAAATAATATATTTAAGGTTGAATTAAAACCAAATAAATATAAGGCTATAACTCATCAAGGATCAGCTAGGCCATTCACTATTAGGATGAAAATAATATTAAGAAGTCAAGACTCTGTAAAGAACCTACAACCATAGTGACTAAAAAGTACAACCAAGTCAAGAAAGTAAGGACATAGTTGTGTTGCAAACCATAATAAGTTTATAGGGAAAAAAGTAAGGAGTTTTATTTTAAAATTATTTCATGAAGTGATATAGGTTCTTAACCTATGTCACAAACCTCTATTTTACCTAATTCCCCTACATACACCTAATGTCCACCTACATCCAACTTATAGGGATTTAACAAGAATTCTATGGACAATGAATGGAAGAGTAAAAAGGTAAGGTTTAAGTTTTGTTGAAAGGTTAATTCACTAAAATTGATGAACTTAACATAATATCAATGAGGATTTGGGTAAGAAACCTCTCAAAAATATTCTTAGGACACCAACAATCCATACAAGGAACACAAACCTATAATAACTTATCAAAGAGAAGAGGTTGAAAGTTTGATAGTAATTAAGTTAAGCATGATGCATTAGTAATGGGTATCATAAATGAGATTTTATGGTTATTATGTAAGGAATATAATCATATCCCAAGGGTTAATGTCCATTTAGACCCTCTAAAAACACCTACAGGTGGCTTATGGAGTAGGTTGATGTGATGTCCCTTACTTAGGGGCTCTTTTCTTCCTACAAATGCTCTGATACCACTGTGATGTCCCCTACTAATAGGGAATATCGAAAGACACAAAAAACTGATACCACTGTGATATCCCCTTCAAACAGGGAATATATAAACTCATAAGCTCTGATCACAGATACAAACTTGTAGAATATATTCAAATAAGCATAAACAAATCATAGTATAATCTTTCAACATTCCATTTCTTGTTCTTCTAGACGATTACACAATTGAGTCTCTATTATACAAAAATAAAGAATACTAAATTCTGGTCTTAAAACCCTGGCTTAGCAAAATCTGGCAATGGAAACTGGATTTGGAAGGGTCTCGGCCTTTCTGTGTCGACACACAGACGCCATCGTCGGTCGATCCCTCACCGACGTCGGTCGCTGTCGGTCGGCTTTCTGCCGACGTCGGTCTTCAGTCGACCGATGTCGGTCCCTGCACTAATCTGTACGGACCTATATGGACGTGGTACGGCCGCCAACCTGTCTCTTCTTAACCCCTGATTGCTGAACAGCCTGATCTCACGAATATAGATTCTAACACAAGATCTATCTCAGTATAACTTATTGGATCAAAAACTAAATAAAGAAAATACCTGGAAAGCTCTATGATAAACTTCTATGTGAAGTTATCTCTCAACCCTGGAATTCTGTGATAACTTCTGGATGAAGCTATCTCTTAGATCTGTATCTCTGTGATAACTTCTGGATGAAGCTATCTCTCAATTTGGCGATAAGTCAGCTGATATCTCACAGCCTCTAAATCACACACAATGAAGAGGGAACGTTCTCCACTGCAATGGAATCCTAGAACCCTTGGCTCAGTCTTCACAGAAGAATTTCTTCAAATCAATAATCAATAATCTATGCATACATAATGAACAATGGCCTCCATGAGAAACCCTTATACCCTCAAAAAGATGTGCTTGCCCTAATTAGGGTTTCTTAAATTAGAATTAGGGTTTCTAATTAAAAATAGGCTAAATAATTAATATTTGATTAAATCAATCAAATATTAATATCTCCCTCAATACATGTCGGATCGACGAACCGATCGAAGCTAGTGAATCAGGGAGTGATTCCGCACATAACCATACCATAATAAAGGTGCTCTGCTGCATATCAAATATCCCTAAAAAGTAGGAGCCCAGGCCAAATATGTCTGAAAGAGCCTGAATGAAAACCAAATGTAGAAATCTTGTGAATCAAATTCAATCCAAGCTCCATTATGACCCTCTATCCATCCTATTAGCCTACAAAGGTCGCATAATAGGCCAATCATCAAATCTGTCAATGTCCACGAAAAAGGGGACATGACAGTTGACCTCAGGCTTAGAAGAGATAGCAAAGAGATGTTTGAAAAGAACCTTGAAATCAATTGGAGTTTCATGAAATAAGTTAAAATTAACCAAATAAAGGTTGGTGTATGAATGGTGAGGTCATCAAACATAAAATAACATAGTTCAGTTGCCTCAAATAGGCCACCTATAAGCCTATCTTGAAGAAATAGTATAAAGCACAGGCCTAAAAGAGAAGCTAACAAAGGTATTGAGAGGTGATCTGATAGTATGGGACTTTAAATAGGTTCAATTTCACTTGATTGATATTTATGTGAATATTAGGTTTTAAAACACAAGAATTACAATCAATATATAGTCAAGACTCATAATTTGTTAACATAATCATCTAGTGATTTGAAGAGTTCTACAAGCAAGGTGACAAAATATGTTATCCACCAATACTTTGATGCATAATAGTGATGATATTATATATATAATATAATTAGGCCTAAATCAAGTTTAATAAAGTATTATAAGAAGGATACACTCATTTTACTGACCTCTAGGGTCAATAGGCCTATTTAGCATACAAACCCTTGGTGATAAGACACAGGGTTATAGACCATCTTTAGAGGTAAATGATGATGGAGAATCATCATAAATCATTTCATGTACTATATAAAACATGGTAAGGAGATTAATTTTTAGGTTAAGTGACTTAATAGGTCTTGAATCCAATTAACTTTCCTAGGCTCTTTTCACATCAGTAGACCCAACTAGTCTTAAGGAAAATTGGTGTTTGAGAGCTCTAAATGTGTGATCAAGTTTTTAAAATTAGTATATATCATATTAATGAGTGTATTAAGACAATAATAGTCGCCTAAATGTCATAGAATCAGTGGACATATCCATTGTTTTATCTCAGGCCTTGCCCACTCCATTAGAAAGGGGTTGTCTTGAGACTAAGTGGGTCTATTTGATCTCAAAGCATAAAAAAAGTTTCCAGACCTCATGAAGGGATATTGAGGTATTAAAAATAAATGAATTTTTTTTCCATATACTATCAATAATCGATAACACTTAGGTTTTAGTCAAAAATCCCTTGAGGGCTAGCAAGGAGGTAACAAGCCTAAACCCCAAACACACTAACCAGTATACCAAATGCATAAAAAGGAGTGATGAAGACTTATAGATAATTTATAATAATGGATAATATGTTTTTTTATACGTATTAACCTATAAAATTAGTAAGAATGAATTTTTATACCCAAAGCTCAAAATAGACATCTCTTAAGCTTCAAAAATGCTAAAAATGTTAGGTTGTGGAGCTAAAAGCTTCACCAGGATGTAAACAGGAGAAGTTACAGAGGATGCAGAGTTGCGGGGAGTTGCAGAATCGGTTGCAGGGAAACTGACGTCGGTCAGATCAACCGACGTCGGTCAGATAGCAAGAGGAAGCAACCGACATCGGTCACCAGTTGGCCGACAACGGTCATGGAGGTGCCGACGTCGGCAGCCTGTGCGAGAACAGGCAGTTCGCATGTTGATCCCGGGAGAGTCTATTTTAAGACTGTTAGTTTGCATGTTAAAGGCTAATCTTAGTCTTGAGTTGCGAGTCTAATTATTGTAATTAGGTCAGTCTAATTATTGTAAGCATGAGATCTATATATGGACTGATGGGCTGTATTGTTTGTGTGTGCTAGAAAGCCATTGGGCTTGTAGAGTGAGCTAGTGTAGTTCCTCCTAGTTACCAATAGGGGTACTGAGAGTGTATGATCAGTGAGAGTTGTAAGTTGTGCAAGTTCTTGGAGAAGATCCACCAGGGTACTGGTTGAAGAATCATAAGGACTTGGTGAGGCAAGGACAAGGGTTCTTCAGGTGTGTAGAAAGACATCTACATAGTGAGTATGATCTAGTTATTTGCAGGTAGCAGTAGAGAGCAGGGATCTACTTGAAGTATAGTTGTGTACTTGGAGAACTGGCAGTGAAGGATACTGACTGGTTGGAGAGGTGAACATCAATTCTGTATTGGAATTGACTGTTGTGACCAAGAGAGAGAGGGAAGAAGGTCTTGAGGTGTGGCAAGCCTTTGAGGTGGAAGAAGAAGTGGCATCTTCTTTATTGTATATTCTTCTGAGTGATTATTAATACAAGATAGTGTATTGTCTCTCAATTCCTGTGTTGTTTCATATTTCTAGTTACTTATTGATTCTGGTTAAATTCCGTGTTTATTTGCTAATACAAGTAGTAATCATATGTGCTCTAATTGGTAGAGCAAGATCTTGACTAAGTAGGGATCAGAGCATGTTTGTTGTTCTGGGGTTTTCCCTGACAAGTGGTATCAGAGCCTTGGTTGTAGGTTCAAAAGCTGATACCTGATAAGTGGTATCAGAGCCTTGGTTGTAGGTTCAAAAGCTGATACCTGACAAGTGGTATCAGAGCTTTTGGTTGGGTTGACTAACAGGTGGTTTTAGATCTGGTAGTGTTTTTGATTACAGGTCACTCACAGGGGTTTCAGATTGAGTGGGAGTATAGCAACGGCAGAAGATAGTAAGCTACGAATGGAGAAACTGAATAGCACGAATGGTCTAATTGATGGAAAGAAGGAGCAGGTAAAAAGAGATCGTTGGTCGGTAGCAGATCAGCTGGTGGAAGCATATGTTGCAAGTAATATTGCACAAGATGTTATGGATAAAGTGGAATCTTTGTTTACAGATTCTTTTGCCTCTTTCCATGCAGCTTGAAATAGAGCATCTTTTCACAGGTATGTCTTTGGAGACTTTGGAGAGATTTATTTAGGGGTTGGAGAGCCTTGTTAGATTATTGACGAAGGGGAAGTGAAGCTGAAATTGCAGACGGATAACACACAGTGGTTGAAGGAAGTCATGCAGGTACCAGTCTTGGAGATGAGTCTAATTTCTTCAGGAAATTTGGGTGATGAGAGATGCACTGTAACTCTCACAATGGATGCACTTGAATTAGATGGTGGTAAGAAAGTAGGTATCCTTTATCTATCTACTTATATTACTGATTCACCTTCTGTTGTAGAGATGTGGCTTCATAGGCTTAGTCACATATGTAGAAGGAGAATGCAGGTTTTGAAGCGGAAGTCAGATGTCTTTGACAAGCTAAATAACTGGAAAGCCTTGGTGTTCATGGAGGAGATGACGGACAGAGATCAGGTGAGGAGACTGAATCATTTTGAGCAGAGTAGGGTTGATTTGATTAGGATTTTGATCCATAGAGAGCTCACGGGTAAAAAGTTCTCACTCACAGATGAACACAGGTACCGGCATCGATCAGATAGTAACTGACGTCAGCAGCAGGAAGACCGACGTCGGTCATAAGGACCGACGTCAGCAGGAGGGACACCGGCGTTGGCCAGGGAAACGACGTCAGCAGTCAGGTTCAGTACAGGGAGCCGACATCGGTCGGAAACAGACTGGGAGATGACCAAGATTGGTCACTGGAACGGATAGTGGGCGAACAGCAAGTCTCAAATGCTCATGTCGAGGTCAGGATTGGTAAGTGAACCTCATATTCATTGTTCACCTTCTTTATATTGCTTACTGATGGTCATGAACTAGGAAGATGGAAGAGGCAATGTAGGTAGAATCTAGATACAGTGGGAGCTTGGCATGGATGAGGAGTAAGTCCTTGGAGAAGAACCAAATAGGTATTTGTTGGTGAAGTTGTCAGCTAGAAGTAAGCACTGAGAGACGGAATGGATTCTCGGTTTAAAGAAGAGAGTGGATGGATACAAGAGATAGAAGGCCAAGGCATATGGTCTTGAGGAAGTTGCAGGATAGTGGTACAGGTTTGACAGGTGGATGACTAAGCATGGCTTCAGTCAATGTCAGTGTAACTATTGTGGTTTTATCTTACCAGGTGGATGATGATTGCAACATTATCTAGTTACTGTATGTGGGTTATTTGCTAGTAGGTTTGTACATACAGGGATTTGCTGAGCTAAAGGTAAGGTTAGTTTAGAGGCGTGTCATGAAGAATTTGGAGCAGCAAAATTCTTTGGCATAAGAGACATGGAGATTTGATCTCCAGTGGGAGCTGATGTGAAGACGGTGTTGGTGGGGTTCATGATGCAGGATGCAGAATCTGAAAGCACACCAAGGGCTGGATAGTTCAAGCTTAGCTTGAAATAGGGTTCGAAATCACATGAGGTCTAGTGTAGACCTGAGTTTTCCCAATCAGTGGGGGTTGTCAGAAAGTATGGAGCCAATTCAGGGAAGGAGTACTGGAGGGCAGTTCAGTGGGACTATCAGCAGGGATTCTTGTTATGCAGGGTCAAGTTCTTCACTGCATGGATATGCAGGTTCGGATATGGCAGGTTACTTGAATGACAGGTATAGCATCACAGGTTGTGTGGTGGTTGGTCTTCAGGGTTGATCTTGAAGAGGAATACAAGCCAGGGAATAATTTAGATGGTGTATAGGTATAGGTACAGGTGCAGCTATTTATCTCCAAGTGGGAGATTGTTAGGTTGTGGAGCTAAAAGCTTCACCAGGATGTAAATAGGAGAAGTTACAGAGGATGCAGAGTTACGGGGAGTTGCAGAATCGGTTGCAGGGAAACCGACGTCAGTCAGATCGACCGACGTCGGTCAGATAGCAAGAGGAAGCAACCAACGTCTGTCACCAATCGGCCGACATTGGTCATGGAGGTGCTGATGTCGGCAGCCTGTGCAAGAACAGGCAGTTCGCATGTTGATCTCGGGAGAGTCTATTTTAAGACTGTTAGTTTGCATGTTGAAGGCTAATCTTAGTCTTGAGTTGCGAGTCTAATTATTGTAATTAGGTTAGTCTAATTATTGTAAGCATGAGATCTATATATGGACTCATGGGCTGTATTGTTTGTGTGTGCTAGAAAGCCATTGGGCTTGTAGAGTGAGCTAGTGTAGTTCCTCCTAGTTGCCAATAGGGGTACTGAGAGTGTATGATCAGTGAGAGTTGCAGGTTGTGCAAGTTCTTGGAGAAGATCCACCGGGGTACTGGTTGAAGAATCATAAGGACTTGGTGAGGCAAGGACAAGGGTTCTTTAGGTGTGTAGAAAGACATCTACATGGTGAGTATGATCTAGTTATTTGTAGGTAGCAGCAGAGAGCAGGGATCTACTTGAAGTACAGTTGTGTATTTGGAGAACTGGCAGTGAAGGATACTGACTGGTTGGAGAGGTGAACATCAATTCTGTATTGGAATTGACTATTGTGACCAAGAGAGAGAGGGAAGAAGGTCTTGAGGTATGGCAAGCCTTTGAGGTGGAAGAAGAAGTGGCATCTTCTTTATTGTATATTCTTCTGAGTGATTATTAATACAAGATAGTGTATTGTCTCTCAATTCCTGTGTTGTTTCATATTTCTAGTTACTTATTGATTCTGGTTAAATTTTGTGTTTAGTTGCTAATACAAGTAGTAATCATATGTGCTCTAATTGGTAGAGCAAGATCCTGACTAAGTAGGGATCAGAGCATGTTTGTTGTTCTGGGGTTTTCCCTGACAAAACAAGCTACCCTAAGAGCAACTTCAGATGATCATACCATCTATCACACTTATCATGGGGAGATTATAAATTTTGGATAGATGATGAGGTTATTAAATAATTTTTTCCAAGTGTAAGGAGTTTAGTTGGATGTCCCATCTTTATGAACAATCGTTAAGACCTTAGATAGGTCTTAAACCCTTCTAAAACCTTGATTATGACTAGTCAAGGGAAATGAAATATAAATGCACCTAAAATGAAATAAATTGATCCTAAAACCTCTTTTATGTTTTTTATGGCTCCAAATAGGTTCTCCATGTGTATTTTTATTCTAACATCACTTGTATATATTTATCTAAATACCCTATTTTTTGTGAGTTTTGGTGCTTTTCAGGTGCTCTAATAAAGGGAGAAATTCACAATAATGAGATGAGTTAATTTGGGAGTTTTAATAACTATTAAATATCAAAACATTTCATGGGATATTCTATAGGTGGTTGAAATAGGCCCATTTTCCAAGGCAGTCCCAAACAGGGTCAAAATAAGACTCAGAAGCAAGATGGTTTCTTGGTTTTCACACTTCCACAGGGTCTCAGGACCATAAAATTGACATGGAGGTTTTTTAAAGTGTGGTAAAATTTAATCAAAAACTTTTATATAGTTTCACAAGTGTGGGATCTCTCAGTAGAAATATTTCTACTTTCTAGGCCTAGGTGGGCTAATTAGGCCAACTTTGGAAGAGAGAATGAGCTAGAAAGTACACTTACACTCAGAATCTGATCACCAAATTTTGTGTGGAGGTGTTATCTAATATATTTTATCTAAAATTAATCTTATTTTTCCATATTAATTTCTAGATTCTTCTAGACAAGGAGCATTACCTGTTTGGAGGGCTACAAGGATTTGAGAAGAAATTCAAGGTTTTGGTGCAAAATCAAGTTTTTTTGAGTGTTTAGTGTCTTAAAATGTCTTATTATAGCTTTTTTATGCTATTAAAATACCAATCATGGAGTAAATTTTTAGTATTGAGGAGAAAATTCACTTTTCCCTTCTATGCCATGATGAAAATGAGCTTTCTAAGGAGTCAAAACACTAAAACATTGTATAATGCTTCTATAGACCTCATAAATGATAATATACATTTTACATGCCAAAAATGAAGTAATAAATATTCAAGGATAAATTTTGAGGATTTGGAAAGGTTTGAAAAGGTCTTGATTCTCCTAAATGCACCTTCTCTCCTTCTATCACCTAATCTTATTGAAGGAGTCAAACTTGCACTTATGAGCTTTTAACAACCCATGGATCAAGGAAAGACCTCATGAATTTCCTATAATAATGTTTCAATGAATATTAAAGGAGGAATTAAATTCATATTTTAAAGGGGAAGACCAATTCTTCAATAAAGACATATGACCTAGTATGTAGGGGCTCTAGCAAGGATTTAGGCACTCTCTAAGTAGTCAAGGCTTGACCAATCATGAATAAGAAATTATCTAAGATTGATAAACATATAAAAATATCTCTCCTATTCCCCCCTAAGGAGATGGATGTTTGAAAAGGTTGAATAAGGACTATGTAGAATTTCAATGAGGGCAAAGACCAAGTTTGAAGACCACTATTTTGAGCTTGTTTTGTCTCCAAGCATTTGATTTTTATATTTGAACTCATTTTATAAAATGTATATGATTACCTTCTGATTTTGGTTGTGCTAAAAGGCTATCAAATTTTTTACTCACATTTTGAGATGAATAATAAGCTTTTTTTCCTCCATTTTCAAGTTTTTTGGATAAGTGTATGTGTTTGCCATTGATATAGAATAGTGAAGCATTTGTTTTCCTATTATATTGTCTAGTTTTTATAACTTCAAGAAAGATATTTGATGCTATATAAATCATATGAGTGTCTATATCAAATTTAGTCCAAGCATTGGATGTGTATTCAGTTCTTTTACATTCCCTTCCTTGCAAAGACTAAGTTTGTTAAGTCCTTATGAAACACCATTGCATAAGTCATTCCTGAGTGTAGAGAATGTGTGCAAGTTTATCCCTTTCATAAGAATTTTCATTGATAGCATAAGTGGTCATATAACATTTTTGAATTACCTTTGTTTCTAGTTTTTCTTTTAATTCCATTGTTAACATCATTTTCACCTTTTTTATTGCAAGAATTAATAGATAGTAAGTTTAAGAGAATTTTTTAGTGAGAGCATTGTTGACCATTTTGACCACAAGTCAAAATGGGTCAAACCCCTATAGTAAAAAAATTGATATATGGGTATAATATAATGTTATATGGTGTTTTAGATTTTATTTTATGTCATTTCATATGTTTCTAGCCTTGGTCATGGTCTAGTTTTATCTTTATATCATTTTGTGTCATTTAGGGGCCATAAATGAGCATTAAATGAAATGACATAGTTTTAAATGTGTCCAAGTGTTATATTTTTCATTTCAACAACCAAAATTTTATATTACCTATCAAGAATGCCATTTTTATATGAAACTTGCAAGTTCCCTTATTGAAAATCAAGAAAGCAACTGAAAATAAGGAGTTTTGGCACTTGTAAGGCCTTAGGGGAGTGTGACATATGGGGAAACATTCTAGGATGAATCTTAAATTTCCTTGGAATCATATAAAATTTTTATCATATTTTGAATTTCTAAAAATAGTCCAAAACCATTGTTCTCCTTATCGCCCTTCTAAACATGCAAAACTAGTCAGTAGGTTTTTAGTTGGTACAATTTGTAGGAATAATTCTGGTTAAATGCCTTTGGGGGGTAATATTAAAATAAATAAGCTTAAATTTAATTCTTATAGTGAAAATAATAGTGGATTATAATTTATGAACCATCTATAAAAAGTTGACTATGTTTTTTCGCCTATGGTTTCCCATATCCTATAGGTTTTGATCTTGTTTAAACTAGTTCATATAGCTTAGTTGGTTATTTTTCTTCCATATGATTTTTAATATATCCTATAATGATTAATATTCTTAGTTTCATTTTTATCAATGATTTCATGGGCCAAATAGTTCAAGGTTACAAGTTGATGTTTCAAGTGAAGTTGTAATCAAGTTCATTACTTGTAGAAGGTTTGGTTCTCTTCAAGGGTCTCACATAAATGTGATATTGTGTTCTTAATTTATGTCATGTCATATAAATAATTTTATTCATCTTTTGTCGTAAAATTTTATGCTTTAGTTCAAACAAATAATCACATTGTATCACCATTAATTTTTTGCTTGTTCTAGTTGTAGTCATAGTGTTTGGAGTGTTGATCGCGTTCATGGGGGAGAAATTAAGTTTAAAATAGGTTTAAAATATTATTTTTTTATGATCAATGGGATTATACCCTCCAAATATCACAAGAAGGACTATGGTGGTATTCATACACAACATATACACACAGTCAGCCATGGGTATGCACTTATAGGTGCTCTCAAGAGGAAAATCACATTGAAATTGTATGTTTAAACTTGATTCAAGCCTTTAAAAGTCATAAACCCTTCCTTGAATAAATTGAGGGAACATCAAACTAGTTATGAGGCCACATCATGTATAAATTGATCAAATCTTGCACTCACTACCTGGTTTATAGTTTAAAAGCATGCATATAGGTGACTCATATATACTAATCATATTGGAGGAGAGAATTGAAACTAAATGAAGCTATACATGAGGAAAATAATCCATTTTAAGGAGTATATATATGGTTTGAAGTCCATACTCATACATATTACTTATAGTTTCATCCATTGTCTACACATTGGAATATCCACCTATAGGTGGCACTAACAAAGAGCTAAAAATGATTAATGGAGGTGATTGGTCATTTTTAAACCCTTATTGAAGTCCTAATATGTTGTATAGATCATGTTATACATTTTTGAAATGTTATATTTGAAAATAGATCTAAAAGGTTGTATCCTTGGATGATGACTATGTTTAGGGACCAAATCCTTGAAACACAAAAATAGATCACCTAGCACTTTTGGAGTTGATTTATGGAGATGTCATATTGAATTTTGATCAATCCAAATATGTACATCTTTTATTCCTATCATATAATAATGACTCTACAAAATTAAGAGGGTGGATGGTTAGTGTAAAGAATTTTTTTAAGGGCTCCAAGATACACTTTTGTACACTGAGGCTTGACAGTTATATCTACAAGTTTGGAACTCCAAATTCCCTTCACATGACAAAGTTATAGTTTTAGAGTATGTCTACATGTTTTAGTGGTCCTAAATAGTTGAAATGTACTTCAATGCTTTAAAGAACACCAATGAAGGTGAAACACTAGGTTTTGGCCTAATAGGCGTACATACAGGTGTGCCTAGGTCCAAAAAGGCCACCTATAGCTGGATGTAGGTATACACATACTCATAATAAAAAATTATGCATGAATAAACAATTAATTAAGGCACATACAAGTTCATAAATTTTCCAAGACTTTTATTTGGATCATGGATCACATGACACATGTTTCAAGGCTAATCAACACCTACAAGCCCCCTGCATAATCAATTGTAGCTAATTATGGTGGGAAAAGAGTAAAAGAAGTGGGGTCCTTAATGTTGGCATGGATTTAATATAAGGATGATGAATTCAAATGACTATCTAATGACCTTATAATCTTCAACAAGGTCTTGTGCATTGTTTTTTAGGTCTAAATGATCTAAAAATCAGATTTACCCCTATAGATAAACGACATAGTTTTTCAAACAGATACTGAAAACTCTAAATTTCATAATTAAAATAGAATTATTTGTGGAATTATAATTTCCCAAATTAAATAAAATATGAAATGATTTTTTTTTTAAATATCAATTTCTAAAATTTATTTAAAGAAATTGACTTTTTAATTGGAATGTAAATTTGAATAATTATAAACATGAATGATTTGGTAAACTCATATAATATGTTGTTAATTTAAACCATTCCATAAATATTTTATCTTTAAAATAATATCTTAATTATTTTACAAAAATAATTAAAACTGATCCGAAAATCCAAACTTATAAAAACTTTTACAATCTGCTTAGATTAGATCAAAATTGAATATTAATTTCCAATTTTCCTTGAATCTAAATATTAATTTTCTAATTTCCAATTAAAGTAAATCCAAAAATTACTTTATAAACATTCTATAATTTAATTAAGGAAATTGAAAGAATTTTAGATTACAAAGAAGAAATTAAAAAGAATGACATAGAAGATTTGTTTACTGGGTTCACCAAATGGCTATGACATCGGGTCCACTCTATGAGTGTTTCGATCTATTAAAAACTCTTTGAGAATAATTAAAAAACCTCTCTAAGTAAAATAGAATTATTTTGTACCAGATAATCTATGTAACAAATAAAAATAAACCTTTTTAATTTACCCAAGGTTCTTGCTACCTCTATAATCCAGATATATCTCTATCTAAAAAATCCCTTTGTGCAAAATTCCCTATTACCTCTATAAAATAACCTACATATTTATATATTTCTCAACATTGTTTGGCATTGGATGGAAATTAACAAATTTTCCTTTAGGGGCACCAACAATTTCTTTGAATTGGGTTTTTCCTATTTTGACAGCATGGCTTTCTGGTATTTCCTTTGCCTTCACAATTGGTTGAGAATAATTATTGTTTTCCTATAATAATGAGCTTTCCCCATTTTGGGGTTGTTATTCCATTAAAAATAGGCCATATACAATTTTGGTGCTAAAAATAATTTTGTAATTAAATCAAACTTAAATAAGTTTTGCCAACTATAAACCCTTTGTCGTCAATATTTTTGCATACAATACCTGTCAAGAATCTTCAAGAAACTTTAAAGAATAAATTGCCACACCAATATGCTAACTACGTGTAAAGATCAAGATTGGCATAAAAAAAAATTTATTATTATTATTATTATTATTATTATTATTATTATTATTATTATTATTATTATTATTATTATTATTATCACTTTGAATGTAGAAACAATGTGTTGCATGTTCTTTAAAAAGATTACCATGCTAAGACTCTAGTTCTTAAGCCATGGATTGGCACCAAGATTATATCCACATGTAATTTATTTTAATTAATATGCATGTAAATCTCCACTAGAATAAAAATATAATCTCCCCACTAAAATCAAATCAAGAACCAAATATCTTTACAAGTGGCATAATTAAAGTGGAGTTTAACTTATGAGATTAAATAATTAAAATATTCTTATTACTTTCTTTAACAAGCCTCCAAGAAATCAATGCCACCTTTCTTTGGTAGAATAAAGACTTGGATTTAAAAGAAAACATGCAACCGTGTTTATCTTAAATAACCCATGATTAAACTACCACATCAATTCTTTAAAAGAATCTTTATATCTTTTTGATAAAATAAAAGTGGTAGGAATCTTGATTTATGGGGATAAAGATTTAAAAATATATCCCATGGCTATTTTAAATAAATATTTATGTGGAAGTGGGAACAATATATTTTTGGAATTTAGATAAATAAAATATCCAATAGTAGATTAAAAACCATTAAATATGATATTTAATTAAATAAATATATCTCATGGTAAACTTAAAAAACCCATTTAAATAGGATATTAATTAATTACATATATATCTCATGGTAAAAAAAAAGATAATTTAAATAGGATATTTAATGAATTAAATATATCCCATGGTAAAATAAAAAATATATTAAATGGGATATTAATTAATTAAATATATATCCCATGATCAATAAAAAATACCACTAAATAAGATATTGCTTAATTATCTTGAACCATATGAAGAGTGAAAATCCTCTAGATCAAACATCTCTAATAAGATTTTTTTGGTTCCCAAAAGGTCAAATCACTCTTTGAGTTGCAAACAGTTCTACAAAATATCACTACAAAATATCATGGTAACGATTTAAAAATCAAATTGAATCCCTAAAATGTCAATGAAAGAAATATCTACCCAATACCAAATTGTAGATAGAAGTAGACTGCCTACTCAATATATATACTAAAATTCAGATTTTCTCAAAATAGACATATTGATCATGCCCCATATAATATGCATATACTTCTATCAAGGTTTAAAAATGAAGTTTTTCTAAAACCCAAATGTGAGAAAAATAATCTAAGTATGATAAACTTGTCCTTTGGATTTTCTCTATAGGTTACTCTGATAAACCAAATTCAAATATTAAAATTATTTGAAAATATCTCCATGTTTAAATATGAGTTAATTCCTTTACCAATGCATCAAGAACTCAAAAACTTATTTAGGAGACTAAATAGAGCTTAGCAAAACTATAAACATGCGAAAATAATCCAAGTATAATAAACCTATCACTCAAATTTCCTCATAGTTGATAGCTCTAAATTATTCAAAACTAAAATATATCCCTTTCAATGGAATTTCAAAATTGCTTTGAACATTTGCATGCTAATAAAGTAATACAGTTATACAAACATAAAACTAAGAAATTGATTTCCAAACTACTTAACTAGATTAACCTTAGATTTTATCTGAGTTTTTGCATGGGTTATATCTGAAACTATTGGTTTAATAATGTGTTCCTTTTTCATAAGTCTCCAATGTTGTTTGGGATGAAGCTTCCAACACCTATTAACCTCATGTCCTTTCCTGTTACAATGAGCTAAAAAATATTTGTCCACTCTTTTGGAAAACATAATATTACTACCATTCTCAAAACACTATCTAGGAGAGTGGTCTTTTAAAATCTTTCCTAATAAATATTTACATTTCCAACATTTGGTTACATAGTGGTTAGATAATCCACAAAAACTGCATGGATAAACGTACCAATTTTTTTGTATACTGCAGTAAAAAAGAACATTGAAATATTTACGTTGTCGAGTAGAATTAGAATCAACATTATTGCAAGTGTGATGAAAATAATGTATTTTACCTTCCATCTGAGATGGTTTACGCTTATCTACAACACTTCTTGCTTCTACTTTCTTAGAGCATTCACCTATTTCATTTTGAATATCAGATCTGTATTCCAAACCTGCACAATAAGGCTTATCCTCTATCTGAATGGGGTTAGCAATGCCTTGGCCATATTTTCCAAGGCCTTTTCCATTAAACCCCAATTTAATAAGTAATTTTGAACTTATACCTCTAGGATGTTGTTCAGAGTTACAAAAATTCATTTTATCAGATTCATGATGGAAAGTAAAAGTAATTGGCGACTCACATTCACTTACAGTGCTTAATAAATTTGTTTGTACACTTGTGAGAGAGGAAAGTCATGTATGCCTAATGGACTTGTTTTTCTCCTTCATGCCATCATCATTTTGAAAACTTGACAAGAGCTCATCCCTGGATTGCAACTCTTTTTTCAACCTTTCAATCTCTTCTTCCAAGGAGTAAAAATTTGCTCTCAGGAAAGAGTTCTCTTCCTGAATCTACATATTAAATGCTTTGAGCTCATCAAGTTTTTCTTTTTTAGATAACTTGCCCATGGTTTCTTGTTCTTACAAATAATTTGTACTTCTAAAACTAAAAATGAAGTAAGCAACATGTTTTCAATAATCTAAACAATACTAAAACTGAATTCAAATTTTCACACAATCAAAAGCTAATCCCTGCATTCTAATTGCTCTGATACCAAAAATGATCCAAAAGCCAGATTTACCCCTATAGATAAATCACATATTTTTTCAAATGGATACTGAAAACTCTCAATTCCATAATTAAAATATAATTTGCTAAGGAATTCTCATTTCCCTGATTAAATAAAATAGGAAATGCATTTTTAAAAATATATCAATTTATAAAATTTATTTAAAAGAAATTGACTTTTTAATCAGAATGTAAATCTGAATAATTCTAAATATGAGTGATTTGTAAACTCATATAATCTATTTTTCATTTAAACTATTCCTTAAATATTTTATCTCTATAAAATAATCTCTTAATTATTTTACAAAAATAATTAAAACTGATCCAAAAATCCAAGCTTGTAAATTTTTTTATAGTCTACTTAGATTGGATGAAAACTAAATATTAATTTCTAATTTCCCTTGAAAATGAATATTAATTTTCCAATTTACCTTTAAGTAAATCCAAAAATTAA
Organism: Torreya grandis; assembly: GCA_037957365.1. Taxonomy (NCBI): domain Eukaryota; kingdom Viridiplantae; phylum Streptophyta; class Pinopsida; order Cupressales; family Taxaceae; genus Torreya; species Torreya grandis. Next base: position 123,589 of record JARHVA010004850.1, on the reverse strand, counting down.
TTTATAAACATTTCATAATTTAATTAAAGAAATTGAAATAATTTTCAAATCACAGAGAAGAAATTAAAAAAATGACACAGATGATTTGTTTACAGGACTCACCAAATAGCTACATCCCCAAGTCCACTCTATGAGTGTTCTAACCTATTAAAAAATCTTCAAAAATAATTACAAAACCTCTCTGAGTAAAATATAATTCTTTTATACTATATAATCTATCTATTCAACAAATAAAAATAAACCTTTTAAATTTACTCGGGGTTCTTGATGCCTCTATAATCCAGATATATTTATGTCTGAAAAATCCCTCTGTGTAAAATCCTTTGCTACCTCTATCACTACCTTTGTAAAATAACCTATAGTTATATATATTTCTCAACACTACTTGGTATTGGTTGGACATTAATAAATTTCCCTCCAGAGGCACCAATAATTTCCCCAAATTGAGTTTTACTATTTCGACAACATGGCTTTCTGGTATTTCCTTTACCTTCATAATTGGCTAAGAATAATTATTGTTTTCTCATGATAGTGAGCTTTCTCAATTTTTAGGTTGTTGTTCCATTAAAAAAGAGTCATATATGATTCTAGTGCTAAAAACAATTTTTTAATTAAAGCAAACTTAAATAAGCTTTGCCAACTATAAACCCTTTGTCATTAATGTTTCACATACAATACCTGTCAAGAATCTTCAAGATATTTTAAAGAATAAATTGCCATGCCAATATGCCAACTACGTGTAAATATCACGATTGGCATTTCAATATCAAGATTGACATTAAAAACTAAGCAATGCCACATATTTTTCAACATAGTAATAATAATAATTATTCCTACTTTGAATGTAAAAACAATGCATTGCATGTTCTTTAAAAATATTACCACACCAAGACTCTTGTTCTTAAGCCATGTATTGTCACCAAGATTATATCCACATGTAGTTTCTTTTAATTAATATGCATGTAAATCTCTACCAAAATAAAAACATAATCTCCTCACTTAAATAAATCAAGAACCAAATATCTTTTCATCAACCATATAATTCTTTGCAAGTGGGGGAAATGAAGTGGAGTTTAACTTATGAGATTAAAGAATTAAAATATTCCCATGACTTTCTTTAACAAGCCTCCAAGAAGTCAACGCCACATTTCTTTGGTGGAATAAAGACTTAGATTTAAAATAAAACATGCAACCATGCTTATCTCAAATAACCCATGATTAAACTACCACATCAATTCTTTAAAAGAATCTTTATGTCTTTTTGATAATATAAAAGTGGTAGGTTTCTTGATTTATGGGATAAAGATTTAAAAATATACCCCATGACTATTTTAAATAACTATCCACGTGGGAGTGGGAATAGTATATTTTTGGGATTTGGATAAATAAAATATTCAATGGTAGATTAAAAATTATTAAATATGATATTTTAATTAAATAAATATATCCCATGGTAAAATAAAAAACCATTAAATAGGATATTAATTAATTAAATATATATATCCCATGGTAAAATAAAAGATACCATTAAATAGGATATTTAATTAATTAAATATATCCCATGGTAAAATTTAAAAAAACTATTAAATAGGATATTAATTAATTGTCTTGAATCATATGAAGAGTGAAAATCCTTCCGATCACTAAATTATACAAACACACCTATAGGTGCCCTTTCAAACAGAAAATACAGTTAGAAATTACACTCACTCTTGACCAATTAAGGTGTATGAAGAGGTATGTAGGAGGTTGGAGTGATGAGTGGATTAATAACACCCTCATCATGATCATATTGGTCTCAATGGATCTTACCATATGGAAACCATGCAGAGAAGGGCCTTAAAATAAGCACCCATAGTTCATATTCTAAACCATATATGCAGTAAGATTCCTTAAGAGTTTGTCTTCATTTTTCATATATTTAAAGTGTCTAATGGTATGTTAAAAATCTGAAACTCAACATAGAGCATCTATGTGACTTGGATAATCCTCTCCCATATTCACTTTGTTTGAGGAAATAAATGAATTTCCCTCTGTTTTGTCTTAGATAGAGGGTACTCCCTTTGTATGCAAACCTGTAGATTTTGAAGGGAAATGATGAAAAGGTAGGTTTGAGGGTGATTAAACCTTGTAATAAAGTGTTGAGAGATGTGATAGATGTGAGAAAACATGTAAATATAGGCACAAAAAATAAGAACATAATAGGGTGGTTCAAAACTCACAAGGTGCAAGCAAATCTATATTGCCTAGAATAGACCTAAAGCCCAATTAGAGAGTCAATTTAAATTATAGCATGAGATGAGAATTATTATCCATGGAAACATCTATATAGGGAAATTTAAGACATGTTCAATTTGTAAGGATTCAAATAAAATCATAGGGAAGCCACTTTTGGCTTAAGACCAATTTAGGCCTATAGGGAATGGAATGGAGAACTCAAGTAGGCAATTTGAAATGTTCGCATATTCTTGGAAACTCTACATGGTAATTTTAAGACTTGAGGAATGATGAAGAGGGTCTTGACCATTTATTTTATGTAATTTTTTTGCAACTCCAATGTCACATCTTTATGAGTAAAGCCTAAGGGTGAAAAGAGCCTAACACCCTCCAAAACCCTAATTCATGACTTGATGGAGGAAATGAAGTAAGAGAGCTATCCAAATGGAATAGAATGGCTTGGTATATGGTTTAATATTATAAATTACTCTCCAAGTATTCATGTTGAGTTGTGGAGCTAAAAGCTTCACTAATGAGCTAATGTGGAGGTTGTTGGACTTACACAGTAACCGACATCGATAAGAACCAACCAACATCAGTTAGGGGTCAACTAACATCGGTCATGTTCATTTCCAGCTGATCAACATCGGTTAGGGATTGACTGGCATCAGTCATCTTCATACCAACATTGACTTTTGTGCATTTCTAAATTTAGGAGGTTCTATTTTTAGACAAATAGATTTGAGCCTTTGATTCAGAGGTGGATCTAATGGTGGTGAATGCATGGCTCATGAACCCTAGAGTTGTAGTATACTATAATATAGGGTTAGATCCTCATAATATGTAGGGAATAACAACTCAGTTATTGAGTTAATTGTAATTAATTGAGAGAGAGAGAGAGAACTCTTGAGGGAGAATTATTGTACATCCAAGAGGTGTGAGGAGAAAGAGATTTCTTCATTATATTTCCTTCTAGAAGAGTTTAATATAGATTGGTTGTTTCTTGTATCTCCTCTTATCTATTGTTTCTGATTTCTAGTTACTTATTACTTCTAGTTTAATTCCATATTTAGTTGCTTATACAAAAGTAATCAATTATACTCTAAGATCCTAACAAATGGTATCAGAGCTCTAAACACTAACAAGTGGTATCAGAGCGTGTTAGTGTTTGTTGAGGTTTTTGATTGAGTGGGAGCAAAACAATGGCAAAAGAATGTAAATGAAGAATGGATAAATTCAATGGCAAGAATTATCAATTATGGAGGATGTAGATTAAAGATTATCTGTATCAAAAAGATCTATATTTATCATTGGGTGGGGTTTCAAGGAAGCCCACAGATATGGAAGATGAAGAATGGAATGTTCTTGATAGAAAGGCTCTTAGATCTATAAGGTTAAGCCTGGTAGCTTTTGTGTTTTCCAACTTATCACAGACAAAGACAATGGTAGAGTTAATGGATAATTTGGAAAATTTATATGAAAAACCCTCAGCTTCGAATAAGGTATATCTTATGAAGCAATTATTTAATTTGCAAATGTAGGAAGGTAAATCTTTATCTAGTCATCTTAATGATTTCCATACAATAGTAAATCAGTTAAATTCAGTCAAAATAGTTTTTGATGATGAAATTAAGGCTCTCTTAATCTTATGCTCTTTACCTGAAAGTTAGTATAGTTTGGTAATGGTAGTTAGTAATATTGCATCTGTTTCAAATATCTTGAAAGTTGATGATGTTGTTAGTGTAATCTTGAATGAAGAAATTCATAGGAAAAGCATAGGGAAAACATCAGGTAATGCTTTAAGTGTTGAAAGCAGGGGAAGGCAAAGAGATAAGGGCAAGCAAGGGAAATCAAGGTCAAAGATGGGAAGTAGATCGAAATCTAGAAATGGAAGAATAACTTGCTAGAATTATGGAAAGAAAGGGCATGCAAAGAAAGATTGTTGGTTGAAGGATAACAAAGAAAATCAGCATGAAGGTAATAAAGAAGCAAAAATTGTAGGTATTGTTACACAAGATGCTCTTATATTTTCTTTGGATAATAAATTAGAATCATGGGTTTTAGATTCTGGTGCCTCTTTCCATGCAACCCCAAATAGAGAATTTTTCAATGATTATGTCCATGGAGATTTTGGAAAAGTTTATTTAGGGGATGATGAGCCTTGTAAAATTGTTGGCAAAGGAAAAGTGCAGCTGAATTTGTAGAATGGCAACACATGGGTGTTGAAAGATGTCATGCATGTACCCATCTTGAAGAGGAATCTGACTTTTGTAGGAAAGTTGGGTGATGAGGGTTGCACAATAACTCTCACAGCTGAATCTTGGAAAGTTTCCAAGGGTGCACTTGTATTAGCAAGAGGTAAGAGAGTAGGTACACTTATCTATCTACTTGTATTACTGATTATTCTCCTTCTATTTTATCTACTTCAAATGTAGATACAAAGTTGTGGCACTATAGGCTTGGTCACATGAGTGAGAAGGGAATGAATGTTCTTAAGTCAAAAGGTAAGCTTTCAGATTTGAAAAGCATAGATCTAGATTTTTGTGAGCATTGTATTTTTGGGAAATAGAAGAAAGTGAGGTTTCTCAAAATTGGGTCAACAAAGAAGAAGCACAAGTTGGAGCTTGTTCACACAGACGTGTGGGGACTAGCTTAGGTAGCTTCTATTAGAGGATCACAGTATTATGTTTCTTTCATTAATGATGCTACAAGAAAGGTATGGGTTTATTGCATAAAGAGGAAATCTGATGTTTTTGACACATTTAAGAAATGGAAAGCTTTGGTTGATAATGAAACAAGTTTGACATTGAAGTGCCTTACATCTGACAATGGTGGTGAGTACTGCAGTAATAAATTCAATAGTTACTATTTTATGAGTGGAATACACAGGGAAAGGATGGTTTTAAGGACACCTCAGCAAAATGGAGTTGCTGAAAGGATGAATAGAACAATAATGGAGCGTGCACGGAGTATGAGGTTACATGTTGATTTGCCCTTACAATTTTGGGTAGAAGCTGTAGATACTGCAATTTACCTAATTAATAGAAGACCTTCTACTGCACTAGATGGTGGAATTCTAGAAGAGGCTTCGATATGTAAAAAGGTAGATATTTCATTTCTAATAGTTTTTGGTTTTGAAGCTTTTGTGCACATTGATAAAGAAAATAGAAAGAAGCTAGATGCTAAATCTATACGGTGCACTTTCATTGGCTATGGTTTTAGAGATTTCAGATTCTAGTTGTTGAATTTAGAAACTAACAAAATTATTAGAAGCTGTGATGTAATTTTCAATGAGAAGGTGATGTACAGTGATTAGCTCAAGAGGCTAAATAATTTTGAGTAGGGAAATCTTGATTTGGAAGAGGTTATGATCCAAAATGAGCTCATAAGTAAAAATCATCACTCACAAAAAAACATAGAGACTGACGTCAGTCAGGTGGAAATCGATGTCGATCAGGCAGAGACTAACATCAGATGGAAACTGATGTCAGTCAAGAGAAATTGACATCGGTCAAGTGTAGACTGATGTCGATCAGGTGCAGACTGACATTGATCAGAGATTACCAGGATCGGTCACTGTCAGAAGAAAATTTGGGTGGACAACAAGCTATAAATGAGTCTCAAACACCCATAAGGAGGTTTGAAAGGGTAAGTAAACCTCTAATTCATTATTCCCCTTCTTTATACTACTTGTTGATCACTGATGGTGGAGAACTAGAAAGTTTTGATGAGGCAATGCAAGTATAATCTAGGAAACAATGGGAGCATGGTATGAATGAGAAAATTGATTCCTTGGAAGAGAACCATACATGGGATTTGGTTGAGTTGCTAGTTTAAAAGAAAGCACTGAAAAACAAATGGGTATACAGGTTAAAGGAAGGAGAGAATGGACAAATGAGACATAAGACCAGGTTAAAGAAAAGATTATATGGTCTTAAGCAAGATCCAAGACAATGGTATTTGAGGTTTAATAGGTTTATGATAGAGCATGGCTTTAGTAAATGTCAATATGACCATTGTGTTTATTTTACCAGATTAGATAATGGTATTTATATTATCCTATTATTGTATGTAGATGATATGCTTGTTGCAGGTTCACGTGTGTAGGAAATTGTTGAGCTTAAGGTAAAATTAGCTCACACATTTGCCATAAAGGATTTAGGAGTAGCAAAGAAAATCCTTGGCATGAGTATTAAGAGAGACAGGAAAAATCATAGTTTGATTTTGTCTCAAGAGGATTATGTGAATAAGGTGTTGGAGAGGTTCCATATGCAGGATGCAAAACTGGTAAGCACACTTATGGCTGGACACTTCAAGTTGAGCAAAGAACAGTGTCCTAAATCACATGATGAGGTTGAGTACATGAGTAGAGTTCCATATGCTTCAGCAGTTGGAAGCTTGATGTATGTAATGGTATGTACTAGACCTAATATTGCCCAAGCAGTGGGAGTTGTCAGCAAGTTTATGGCCAATCTAGGAAAGGAACACTGGAAAGCAGTTTAATGGATTCTCAGATATCTGAGAGGGACCAGTAGTAGGCATTTTTGCTATGGAGGGTCAAACACTTCTCTACATGGGTATGTAGATTCAGATATGGCAGGTGATTTGGATGGTAGGAGAAGCACCACAGGATATGTGTTCACTATTGGTGGAATGGTGGTTAGCTAGATTTCAAAGTTACAGAAGGTTGTTGCCTTGTCTACTACAGAGGTAGAATACATTACAATCACAGAGGCTAGCAAGGAAATGATTTGGATGACTCAGTTCATGGAAGAGTTGGGAAAGGAGCAAGAGAGTTGTAGATTGTACAGTGATAGTCAAAATGCAATTTAATTGGCAAAGAATTCAGCCTTTCATTCAAGAACCAAACATATATAGCTTAGGTACCACTTCATTAGATGGGTATTGGAGGATGGACAATTGAAGCTAAAAAAATCCATATGGATAAAAATCCTACTGATATGTTAACAAAGCCAATAATAAAGGAGAAGTTGAATCTTCATTCAACTTTTGTTGGTCTTCAAGATTGAACTTGAAGAGGTAGAAATAAGACAGAGATGTTTAGAAGATGTTGCCGTATAGGTACAGGTGTAGCTATTTATCTCTAAGTGAGAGATTGTTGAGTTGTGGAGCTAAAAGCTTCACTAATGAGCTAATGTGGAGGTTGCTGGACTTACACAGTAGCTGACATTGGTTAGAACCAATTGACATCAGTTAGGGGTTGACCGACATCGGTCATCTTCATTTCCAACTGACTGACATCGATTAGGGATCAGCTGGCATCCGTCATCTTCAGACCGACACCAACTTTTTTGCATTTCTAATTTTAGGAGGTTTTATTTTTAGATGAAAAAATTTGAGCCTTTGATTCAAAGGTGGATTTAACGGTGGTGAATGCATGGCTCATGAACCCTAGAGTTGTAGTATACTATATAATAGAGTTAGATCCTCATAGTATGTAGGGAATAACAACTCAGTTATTGAGTTGATTATAATTGATTGAGAGAGAGAGAGAACTCTTGAGGGAGAATTACTATACATCTAAGAGGTGTGAGGAGAAAGAGATTTCTTCATTGTATTTCCTTTTAGAAGAGCTTAATATAGATGGGTTGTTTCTTGTATCTCTTCTTATCTGTTATTTTTGATTTCTAGTTACTTATTACTTCTGGTTTAATTTTGTGTTTAGTTGCTTATACAAAATTAATCAATTGTACTCTAAGATCCTAACACTTCCCTTCATCCTATTGAATTATACCCTACTTGTACGAACAAGGAGGAAATGTGTCTTTCTTGACTATTTTTGGTGTGTTACACATTCTAGCGAGTTTAAAGAGGTAAAATCAACATTGGGAGAAGTATTGGGACTTAAAATAAGTCACCATGATCATTTCATGTTTCAAAAAAACTACTAAGTGCTTTTGCAAGTGACTTCATTTCAGCTAGTCCAGGATGGCATAGTGAGCAAGCTAGTGAGAGAGTGAAATATTTAAGTGAATATCATTTTAAGGTTTACTTGAGTAATATAACTTAATATAGGGTATTTAAAAGTATATTTCACTCCATTTTATGTATCATATTGGAAAAATGAAGGTAAATTTGAGGCCAAGTGTGAGGGGTGAGTGAAACAAGATATTTAATAGACTTTAGGCAATGATGACTCATATGTAGATGAATCATGATGATTAGGGATGAAACCAATGCATGGAGAAGTATGTATAAATCCCTTACCCATTAATTAAATCATCACTTATATCCCTAGTTGTGGGATGTTCCAAGAAGGCTAAATGATGAAGGCAATTTTATTGTGCAGAATGAAGAATCATATGCCACATTTCAAAAGTTTCATGACTTGGAAAGACATTTAGCCTATTAGACCTTGAATGGTATATATTATACTTAATTATATTACATGTTTAACTCCTCCTCTTAGTATAACAAGTGTTCTTATGAATCTTAGACTTATCTCTTCTCACTTCTCTCTCCAATTCTATAAGTAGTAGCCATTTTGGCTCTTGTAAGGAATTCCACTCCATATATGGTGAATCCCCACTAGAATGACATTGTATTTTGCCTTTGAACATTAATGAAAGTTTGGTTTTGAGTTCATTAACAATTTTATAAATGTGTAAAGTGATGTATGGTGATGCAAAGTGATAATCTTCTATCATTTCTTCTCCTTATCCTCTCATGTTTATATAAGAGTTCATATTCTAGCAAGTCATATAAAGTGTTGTAAAGTGCATGGGTCTATTTTTTAAGTGTAAAATGAGCCTTAGTGCCTAAAAATAGCCTATTGTTCACTTACCTTGGATATCATTCATGCATCTCACCTCCATATTGAAACACTCATGTTAGAATCTTTTAAGACTTGGAAGATAGTTTGTATGCTTGTTTATTTGTGATAAGAGTATGATGGTCATGTGGAAATCATCTTGGTGTATCACCCCCTTATAATAGTTTAATTTCATTCAATTTATAACTCTTTTCCTCACAAGCCACTAGTTAATAGGTGATAAGCATTTCAAGATACATTTAAGGAGCTAACCCTTTAAATATAGAGGCTTGCTTCCACAATAGGTACACCCACATACCTAGAAGCATTCCCATGTTGCCAAAATTTGGAAGAGGATTAAACACCCTCTTCTAGGGTGAAATATTTGGTGAAAATAGTTTTTACATGCTCAATGGGACTCAGGTCCAAGAGAGTGGAAATATTATTGGTGTGTCTTTCCTTTAATTAGCTTTTGGAAGCAAGTAAGCTAGCACCAATGGTGAATCTGAATGATAACTTATAGTTTTAAGCATCTTAGATATATCTCATTGAATATTTTGATTAGTTTTTGCATCTCATTTGACATTTGAGGTTGATATGAATAGCTATGGTAAATACCCCTATCATGAACCTCCCTATCAGTCTTGCTATGAACCACATTATATTCCTCAACAGTCCTATCATAATGCTTACCAATATTATGAGCCATGACATCCATATGGTCCTCTATTTCCCTCCTCTAAGCCAAAATTTGGTAATATATACTCAAGGTGTCTCAATTCCTCAAGTTCTAAACAATCCCTTACCTCCAATGACTTAAGATAAGGTGAGTACTAATGTTATAAACATAGTAAATTCTTTGAAAAGTGTCAAAGCATCAATCTCTTTGTGGGATGTCCTCCATATGCCTGACCAAAAATAACTTTTGTAAAAGTAGCTATCTACTATTCATACTAGTCCTTCACTTTCAAGTTAAATTCATAGTCATGTTGTCCTTTAAAATGTACATAATACTATTTTTGAACCATCTACTAGAACTGAGAAACCTGAACCATTCTACCTTACTCTCATAATGGGTGATAAATTGGTGCACATTTTCATAGTTGATAGTGGTGATTCCACTTTAGTCATGCCCAAAGTTATAGCTAATAAGTTGGGCCTAAAATATGAGACTCCTAACTAAGTAGATATCCAAATAGATGGTACACCTATTAAGATAATAGTGCTAATCAAATATTTGAAGGTATTCCTATCCAACTTTGCAATCTACCTTTTAAGAGACTTTAAAACTAAGATAGGTGGCTATCTCTCAGTTGACTGGTCCTTCTTGGCCTTAAGGACAAAGTATGAGACCAAGGTGACCATAAGAACCCAACCTCTTATAAGATTCCACATTAAGCCTTACATTGAAACAAGTTCTAACTTGAATTGTGTTATCCATGAAAAGGAAGAGCCTAATGTGGATGATGGATCCTCTAAACTTGAAGGAATTTTTGATTTGTTATTGGATAAGTATGGTGTAAATTCATATGAGCATGATCCTTATGTATACTTTGAACAAACTGACCTTAGGACTTATATCATGGACATTTGAAGGAGCTGACATAAGTGTCAAATATTCTCATGCTATTGAAGGTAAATACATGATTCATGATTATGATGATGATAGGTTGATGAATCTAATTAAACATCATAATGGGAAGAATGATGTCTTTATCCCTACTATTTATGAGGATGATTTGGATGATGCACTTGTGAGTTAGATGAGAATGACTTATGGTAAAGGTTTGATGTCATATGTCAAGAGTTTGATCAGCTTGGTAATTATACTTCTACTCTCAAGAAGTCTACATCTGATTTGGTTAATGATTCTAATAAACATTATGTTGATAATCTCACCAAGCATAGAGATGAATTTCATGTTGTGAATGAAAAGGAACTATGGCAAAGGCTCAATGCCATATGTAAAGAATTTGACAAGCTGGGTAAGTCTCCTTTTTCCCCAGGAAATTTCATATCTAATGTTGAGATTTCTAATTATAATAATGATCATGTTGTGAATTTTCCTCCAAAAAATGAATGTGAATGTAATTCTATTGATCAAAGACCTACAATCATGAAAGGGCTTGTGTAGTTTTTTACCAAGGAGTTATGAACATAGAGAATGAGGTCAAGGTAGAAGTTGTTGTGCCTCAAAGATAGTTAACGGATTCATTAAAATGTGATCTACATTCAAAGGTTTTGGATCATGAAGAATAGGAGTTGATACTTTAAAACATCAACTACATGCTATCCTAGAAAAAGACAAAATTGAGAGGGTTGTCATACACTCCAACCTGCATTTTTTTGTAGAGCATACAATGGATATGGTAGAGATCATAGTATTTTTATCCCAAACCAATGTTTTTAGAGATAAATAAATATCCTTCATGAAGGCCTTTAATAGTGCACTTGCAAGCCCAAGAAAACACAAAGGTGATAGGTTTCTTGATAATACACATATGCAAGTGATTGGTGATGAGCATGCTCTTCATGTTAGATTTCCCTAATGGAGTGACAAAGATACAAGGGGGACTATATTTGACCTTGGTTGAGGTATGATCAGATGCTAAATCTCAAGAGTGAAGTTTGTAAATATTAGAATAGGTGTGTGTGTTCTCTTTCAGTTGTGTTGTGTTACATAAGTGTTCTAGTTGAACACGTGTGTTTATTTTAAGTCTGTATTATATTGTGTGTATTTAATTTGGTTTTATATGTTTTCAAAGGTAATTTTTGCATCAAACCTAGTGTATAGGTGACTCCATGTCCCAATGGAAAATATTAGGCAACTGGTCATGGCATAGCAAAATACCACCCTTAGGAAATTGCCAAGAATGTTGACCATTTTGACAAGTCAAAATGGGTCAACCCCCTGTATTCAAAAACTTGATATAAGGGGTATAATATAATTTTATATGGTGTTTCATATTTTATTTTATGTCATTTAATATGTTTCTATCCTTGGTCATGGTCTAGTTTTATCATTATATCATTTTGTGTCATTTAGGGGTCATAAATGAGAATAAAATGAACTGGCATGGTTTTCAAGGTGTCAAAGTGTTTCAGTTTTCTTTAAAAAATAAAAAATTCTAGATTATCTATTAGTAATGTCAGTCTCATCTAAGAATTGTAGGTTCCCTAACTGAAAATCAAGAAAGCAACTGAAAAGGAGTTTTGGCACTTGTATGGCCTATAGGGGAATGTGACATGTGTGTAAGCCTTATGGGATGAATATTAAACTTCCCTAGACTCATATCAACACTTTATTAGCTATGTAATTTATAAAAATGGTCCAAAACCATTCTTCTCCTTCATCACCCTTTTAGACATGTAAAACCAGTTAATAAGTTTTTGGTTGGTACAACTAGAAGGAAGACTTCCATGTCAAATGCCTTTGGGGGGTGATATTAAACTTAGTCAAATTCAATTTCATATTTTGATTGTAGATAATGGTGGCTTATAATTTATGAACCATCTCTAATAAGTTGGCTATGTTTTTCTTCCTATGGTTTCCCATACCCTATAATTTTTACTCTTGTTTGAACTAGTTCATACAAATCAGTTGGTGATTTTGATTATAGATGATTTTGAATCCATCTTCTCATGATTAAAATTCTTATTTTCATGTTTGGAAATTATTTCATTGGCCAAATAGTTTAATCTTTCAAATTGATATTCCAAATGAAGTTACAGTCAAGTTCACTACTTGTAGAAGGTTTGGTTCTTTGCAAGGGTTTTGTGTAGATTTTATATGATTTTATCCATGTATCTCATGCCATATCAATCATTTTATTCGTAATTGGTCTTAATATTTCATTCTTTGGTTGAAACACACAATCACATTGTGTCAAAATCACTTTTCTACTTATTCTAGCTATAGTCATAGTGTTTAGAGATTTTATCATGTTTATGGGGGAGACATGAAGTTTAAAAGAGGTTTAACAAATTACTTTTGTATGATAAATAATATTAGACCCTCCAAATATCATAAAAAGGACTGTGGTGGTAGTTATATGCAACATATACACATAGTTAGCCATGGGTATGCACCTACAAGTGCTCTCAAGAGGAAAATCACATTTTAATTGGATGTTTGAACTTGATTTAAGCCTTGAAAGGTTTTAAACACTTATTTAAACAACTTGAGGGAACATCAAACTAGTTATGAGGCCACATCATGTGCACATTGATCAAATCTTGCAATCACTATCTGGTCTATAGTTTAAAAGCATGCCTATGAGTGACTCATAGATACTAACCATATTGGAAGAAATAATTAAAAATAAATGAATATATCCATGAGGAAAAAATTCCATTTTAAGGAGTATAGAGTTGGTTTTAAGGCTAGATTCATGCATACTGCTTACAGTTTCATCCACTATCTACACATTGGAATGTCTACCTACAGGTGGCACTAACAAAGAGCTAAGAATGCTTAATGGAGGTGATTGGGCATGTTGAAACCCTTATTAAATTCCTAAGATGTTTTAAAGATCATGATAGACATGTTTGAAATTCTAGATTGGAAAATAAACCTAAAATGTTGTATCTTTAGATTATGATTGTGTTTAGGGACCAAATCCCTAAAACATAAAAAAAAACACCTAACAATTTTGGGGTTGATTTATGGAGATGTTATATTCAGTTTTGATAAATCCAAATGTGTCCATATTTTAGTCATATTATTTAATAATGACTCTAAAAATATAGGAGGGTGGATGGTTAGTTTAAAAGTTTTTTTTAAGGGCTCCAATATGTACTTTTATTCACTGAGGCTTGACAGTGATATCTATAGGTTTGGAACTTGAAATTCCTTTAACACCCAAAAGTTATAGTGTTAGAGTATGTATCAATGTTTTAGTGGTACTAAATATTTTAAAACATTACAATTCTTAAAGTAACACCAATGAAGGTGAAACACTAGGTTTTGGCCTAGTAGGCATACCTATAAGTGTGCCTTGGTCCAAAAAAGCCACCTACAACTGGTTGTAGGTATACACAACCTCATCATACAAACCTATACATGGATAACCAATTAATATATGAAATTACAAGTTCAAAAATGTTCCAAAACTCTTAGGTGTATCATGGATCACATGACATAGGTTTCAAGGCAAATCAACACCTTCAGGTCCCCTGCACAGTCAACTGTAGTTGACTATGGTGGGTAGAGAGAAAAGAAAGTGGGGTTATTAATGTTGGCATAGATTTAATATGATGAGGATGAATTAAAATGAATATATAATTACATTATAATTTTAAGAAAGGTTATTCATTATTTTCTAGGTCTAAATCATGCAAACACACCTATAGGTGCCATTTCAAATGAAAAACAAAGTCAGAAATTACACTTAGTCTTGACCAATTAAGGTGTATGAAGAGGTATGTAGGAGGTTGGAGTGATTAATGGATTGAGAAAACCATCATCATTATCATATTTGTATCAATAGGCTCTTACCATATGGAAACAACACAAAGAAGGGCCTTAAACAAGCACCCATAGTTCATATTCTAAGCTCTGCATGCGATAAGTTTCCCTAAGACTGTGTCTTGGGCTTTCATACATTTAAAGGGTCTAATGGTATTTTAAAAATATAAAACTCAACATAGATAATATATGTGACTTGGATAAGCCTCTCCCATATTCACTTTATCTAAAGAAATAAAGTAAGTTCCCTTTGTTTTGTCTCAAACAGAGGGCACTCCCTTTGTATGCAAACTTGCTAGTTTTGAACGGAAATGATGAGAAGGTAGGTTTGAGGGTGATAAACCTTGTAATAAAGTGTGGGTATATTTTATAGATGTGAAAAAACATGGAAATCTAGTCACAAAATATAGGAATGTAATAGGGTGGTTCAAAACTCAAAAGGTGTAAGCAAACTTACATGGCCTAGAATAGACCTAAAGCCCAACTAAATAGTCAATTTCACTTCTAGCATGAGATGATAATTATAATCCATGGAAACATGTATATAGGGATATTTAATACATGTTAAATCTATAATGATTCAAATAAAATCATAGGAAATCCACTTTTGGCTTAAGACCAATTCAAACCTGCAGGGAATGGAATGGAGAACTCGAGTAGGTAGTTTGAAATGCTCACATCTTATTGAACACTCTACATGGGAATATAATGAGTTGAGGGATTATGGGGGTGGTTTTTAAAATTTATTTTTTGTAATTTTTTTGCAACTTCAATGTCACATCTTTATGAACAAATCCTAATGGTGGAAAAGAGCCTAAAACCCTCCAAAACCCTGATTCATGACTCAATGGAGGAAATGAAGAAAGAGAGATATCCAAATGGAAAAAAATGGATTATCATATTATTGAATATTATAGAGGATTATTCAGGGCTTCCCTCCATCCTACTGAGTTGTACCCTACTTGTAGGGACAATGAGGAAATGAGGCTTTATTGACTATTTTTGGTGTTTTATAGGTTATATGGAGTTTCAAGAGGTGAAATAAACTCTAGGAGAAGGATTGAGACTTAAAATAACTCACCATGGTCATTTCATGATTCAAAAAAATTCTTAAGTGCTTTTATAAGGGACTTTATTTTAGCTAATTTAGGATGGCATAGTGAGCAAGCTCGGGAGAGAGTAAAATATTTAAGTGAATGGGATTTTAAGGTCTACCTAAGGAATATAAGGCCATGGAGGGTCTTTAAAAGTGTCTTTCACTCCATTTTATGTATTATATTAGAAAACTAAAGGAAATTTTGAGGCCAAGTGTGAGGGGTGAGTGAAAGAAGAGTTATTTGGACTGCAGGTAGTGATGACTCATATGCAGAAGAATACTGGTAATTAGGGATGAAAAAAATGCACGTTGAAGAATTTATATAACTTCTCCCCCTCATTTCAATCATCACTTATATCTTTAATCAGGTTTTGGATGTTATAAGAAGGCCAAATGATGAAGTTAGTTTTATTATGTATAATGAAGAATCCTATGTCACATTTTAGGAGTTTCATGACTTTGAAGGACATTTGGCCTATGAGACCTTGAATGGTTTGACTAATAATTCATTTTCATAAGTGTGTAATTCCTACTCTTAGCATGACAAGTGTTCTTATGACTCTTGGACTTATCTCTTCTCACTTTTCTCTCCATTTTTATAAGTAGCAACCAATTTGGCTCTTGTAAAGAATTTCACTCCATATATGGAAAAGCCCTATTGGAATGAAATTATCTTTTGCCTTTGAATATTAATGAAAGTTTTTTTTTTAGTTCATGAATAATTTTATCTGTGTGTAAAGTGATGCATGGTGATGAAAAGTGATAATCTTCTATCCTTTATTCTCTGTATCCTCTCATGTTTATATGAGAGCTCCTATTCTATCAAGTCATATGAAGTGTTGTAAAGTGTATGGGTATGTATTTTAAGTGTAAAATGAGACTTAGTGTATGTAAATATCCTATGGTTTACTTACCTTAGATAGCCTTCATGTATCTTACCTCTGTATTGAAACACTCATGTTATAATCTTTTAGGACTTGGAAGCTAGTTATTATGCCTTGTTTCTTAGTGCAAGAAGTATAATGGTCATAGGGAAATCATCTTAGTATATCACTCCCTTATATTAGTTTCATTTAATGTAAATTTATAAATCTTTTCCCAAAATAAATCACTACTTTAGGTGATAAGCATTTCAAGATACATTTAAGGAGCTAGCCTCTTAAATCTAGAGGCTCACTTCCACTATAGGTACACCCACATACCTAGAAGTGTTCCCATGTTACCCAAATATAGAAGAGGATTGAACACAATATTATAGGGTGCAATATTTGGTAACAAAAATCACCAAGGTAACTATCCCTCTATGAATATTATCTCCCTTCCAAAGTTACCCATACTTAGGAGATATTCCATGTTCTAGAAAAAGTGAGAAACAACACACTTTCTCTCAAGGGCACACTCTTGATTGACAACAATTTTTTGGCATGCCTGATGGGATTAATTCTCTTTGGTATAATTGAATTTTTAAGCTAAATAAAATTAATTACAAAAGTATAGGACACGCATCATCATTAGAACCAAAGGATTCCTTCAAGTTACAGAGTTCTTAGCAGCATTCATGCAACACTTTCATGCCAAAGGTTACCACAAGATCATGTAATAAAGTTATTCCTCTTGATTTCATTGAGTTGACTTATAATTATTAAAAATTACAAGGTTTAATAAGTCAAATCCCTATCCTATAAATCAATATATATCTCTTGGTCAGCCTATTTTTCTAAACAATGAAATTCCCACTATCTAAATGGCCATCAAAAACCAAGTGTTTATCCTATTCAATAGAGGTAGCTCATTGAATCTTGACCAGTTTAATGATATACCTATATCAAATCTTAGTAGAATCCCATTATTCTTAGGAGAAGATCAAAAAAATCCTATTGATCACATTAAAGATCTTAACAACCTATGTTTAGTCCATAATGTTGTTTAGGAGAAAATGGCTATTAGACTACTTGTTGTTTCCTTCAAAGGAAAATAACTATAGTGGTATAGAAACCTCCCATTTAAATCCATTACTTCTTGGATGACTTAAGTGCAACCTTAGTCAGGAAATTTAAGGACAAATCTGATCCCCTATCCTTAGTTGAATAAATAACCACCATAAAGAGGGATTCTCATGAGTTCATGACTGATTTTAACCTCATATTCCAAAAAACATGGATTGAGATATATCTATTGATAAGGCCTTCCCTAGAATATGCCTTTTTGTACTATCTAAGATCCCTCAAATCTAAAATTAGTGTCATGATCCAATCAATGGGTGGTACCACTTTGCCTGATGTATATGAAGTTGTAATAAAAGCTGAGAATACTTTGATACAAGCTATAAAATTGGCACCTAGGCCTATTATTCCTTTTTTCCCTAAAACATAGCCCATACCAACCCCTCAAACTCTTAAATTGGATCCTATTCCATCCCCCATAGCATAAGTTTCAACCCTTCCTAGTCAATCATATGAAATTGGAGAGCTCAAAGGAATGTTGCAGTCCTTTGGGAATGAGATTGTCCAACTAAAGAGGTAGAAATGCCAAGAAAATAAGCCTTACCAAGCACCTAATTATCCTACTTATCAGCCTTTTAGAGACAACAAGCTACCTTATCAAGGTTTCAAAGAATAGAGACCATCCTATCAAGCATAAAGAGTTATAACTCAAGCTAAACCATATAGAGTTATTGATATAAATGATCCATCATATTCTATGGTTGTTATTTTCATGCCTATTCAGAATAACATGATGTCATATTTAGGTTGGTAGCCCTCATATTAAAATTAATTAAAGAATCAAACATTGGTTAACCAATCCGTAGTCATGCCTTAAATAACTCAAGAAGAGGCTTCTCTTCAAGAAGGTCGGCATAATAAAAGTATGGCACAACAATACAAGTCATGAACAAAGGTAGTTGGATTCTAATTTTGTTAATTGGTAGCTTGATGATCATGTGGCCTTGAATCAAGTTGGTGATTCAGGTGCCTCAAGCAGTCTAGTTATAGCTATGACTAGAGAAAAAAAAGAGAGACATTGAAGAGACCAAAGAGGTTATTCATGATTAAATCACACCTCAAAATATTCATAATAATTTAAGCAATTATTTTTTTCCCCTATACCACATAAAAATTAGAATATAGAGGTTAGCAAGTCTCATCAATCATCACATGTTCAAGATCAGCTAGCTATTCAAAAAGTGCAGCCAAGGGTAAGTGAAATTATTATAGTATTGTTGATCATATGAAGAATTCAAATGTTATTATGATAATATGGGATTCCTTAAAAATCTTAGGACAAAATGACATGCTCATACAAGAAACTTTATCTTTTAAATTGGTGTCAAAACCAACTGAGAAAGAAGGCATAGTTTTGGCAAATTTAGATCAGACAACAAAACATCAAGTCCAATAAGTACACAAAGAGGTAAATGTGGGAAATAATGAATTACAATAAGGTAAATCACATACCTTTATCTCTCTTTGATAGTTGGTGACACCTTGGTTCATAACTATATGGTGGATAGTGGAGCTAGTAGTAATGTCATGCCTAAACAAATTATAGATAAGCTCGGTTTAGTTTATGAACCAAACACAAAAGGGGTATTATATATGGATGGGTCACAAAAAAAATAGTATGCATGAGTAATAAAATTAATTTTACATTACATTATTGCCTAAATTTTACCATTCAATAGGATGTAGTGATGGTGGACTTGCCTCATTACTTTGCCATGTATTTGTCTAGAGACTTCACCTCAAATATTGGTGGCTACCTATAAAATGATTAGACATATATAATGTTAAGAATAAGGTATGGTGCAAAGGTAAAAAATAATTATAAACCCATTACATGTTTCAAATTGGATCCTTATATGCCAAGTGTTGTAAACACTAACTATGTCATCTCGGATGAGGTGCTAAAAGCTAGTGGAGTGGAAACTAACTCACCTCTAGATGGAGTTCCAAATTTATTCCTTAATGAATGTGACTAAATTTTACATGATCATGATTCATATAGACTAATTTAGGTGGGGTGTGGTGTTTATTTCCTCTATGATAATGATGCACTAATTCCAGCCATGGTGAAGGATGATTAATCTAGTGATGGTTTATGTAAGTTATACTTAAACATATCAAGGAAAAAACATGGTACTGGGGATGGAATGATGTTGATATCCCCAAAAAATCAAAGGTATTTTTCTTCAATTAAATTTTAGTTTGGTTTCTCAAACAATGTTGCAAAGTATGAGGCACTAGTCCATGGTTTGTAGTGGTCTAGGAATATGGGAATCAACATCTTGCAAGTTTTTGGTGATAGTGAACTTATAGTTCACCAAGTAATGGGTATTAACATATGTAAAAAACATATTGATTAGATATTATAAGAATAGAGTGCGGGACCTAATTAGTTATTTTTAAGATTTTAACATTTAAGAAGTGCAAAGAGATAAGAATAAATATATAGATTGTTTGGATGCCATAAGGGCTCAATTAAATATTCTAGATGATATAAATAGTGAATAAAATAAGTCACATAACAAGGTGATTATGAGGCCTTCCATTCCAGTTAACCATGAGAATTGGTAGGTATTTGAGTATGACAATCAAATTATCAAGTTCTTGTAAGAGGAGGTTGAATTCTCTTCTAGGAATCAATCAAATTTGTTGCAGCAATATGGGGATCAGATTGTGCAAATGAAAACTAATAAGATACCTAAAGGATTGATCACACTTAAGAACATATTCAATGGAGATCATGAGATGAGGAAAGAGAAGTCATCTTTTTCAACTAAGGAAGATCAATATGCCAATGTGGAGATTATAGTTGCACACAACTTGAAGTTGGGTAAAGTATGCACTCCTTCACAAAAGGAATCCTTTATTGAGCTATGTAGGATTTGT
Source organism: Torreya grandis (assembly GCA_037957365.1). Taxonomy (NCBI): domain Eukaryota; kingdom Viridiplantae; phylum Streptophyta; class Pinopsida; order Cupressales; family Taxaceae; genus Torreya; species Torreya grandis. The sequence goes on along the minus strand of JARHVA010004850.1, from coordinate 103,148 downwards.
GCTAATGTGTTTACATGGAAATATAGTGATCTAAAAATACTTGACCCAAGACTAACTCAACACACTATTGAGTTAGAAGCTAAAACTAAACTAGTGAGATAAAGACAAAGGCCCATAAATCTAAAACTTGAGACTTTGATGAGAATTAAGCTTCATAAGCTCATAGAGTCATCTATCATATTTCTAATCAAGCACTTAACTTGGGTTTCAAACCTTGTTCTAATAAAAAAAAATAATGGTATTATTAAATTTTTTGTTGACTTCTGAGATTTGAATAAGGCTTCTCTTAAAGATCACTATCCATTTCCATCCATGGAAAAAAATTTACAGTTGGTTACATATTCAGGGAGGTTATCTTTGTTAGATGGATATAGTGGATACAATCAAATTTTGGTTAAGGAAGAAGACCAATTCAAGACAACCTTCACTACAAAGTGGGGAACCTTTGCATATAGGAAGATGCCATTTTGTTTATCCAATACTAGAGAAACTTTTTAGAGGGACATGGATATGGCATTCCAAGGTATTATTAACAAATTTTTACTTGTCTATTTGGATGACATAACCATGTTTTTAAAGAGCGCAAGAGAGCACATGATCCATATCAAAGGGGTGTTTGAAAGGTGTAAGAAATTTGGGCTATCTCTTAACCCAAAAAAGTGTGTCTTATTGGTACATGAAGGTAAGCTTCTTAGACATGTAGTTTTAAAACATGGCATAATTATAGATCCTGGAAGGATTGATTCAATTCTTTCTCTCTCCTTGCCTAAACACAAAAAGGAATTGCAAAGCTTCCTAGGAAAAATTAATTTCATAAGAAGGTATATTTCATATTTTTACACTTTAGATAAGCCACTTACAACCATGCTAAAGAAGAATCAAAGTTTCAACTAGTCCAAGGAATGAAGAGTTTTAAGGAGATAAATCAAGCCATAACTAGTGTTCCTACACTCATAAATCCATATTTCTAAAAGACTTCATCTTATACACTTATGCTAACATGGACACCATTTCAGGTATTCTTATGCAATAAAATCATGAGGCATTTGATTAGCCAATAGCATTCTTTAGTTAAGGCTTGGAGTAATATGAGACAAGGTATTATTTTGTTAAAAAGCATGTTCTTTTAATCATCAGTTCTCTCAAGAAGTTTAGATATTTTTTGTCTAACGACATGATACATATAATGGTTGCCCATCCAAGTATCAAAGAGTTCCTTTTGAACAAGGATGTAAATGAGAAGAGGTCTGCTTGGATAACAATATTAATGGAGTATGATGTAGAATTAAAGGTCACAAAGATGATTAGAGATAAAGCACTTTGTGATCATCTAGTCCAAGACTTACAAGAGGCCTTAGAGATAGTTTTAGTGTTGAAAGATGAAGAAGTTGCAACTAATCATACCTCACCTTCCAGTTAGTTTTATGACTTGGTAAGATATCTTAAATATGGTTACTATCCTCCTATTTTAAGTGATTCAAAAATAAGATATTTTTTATTACAATCTATTTCATTTCTTCTTGTTGATGGTGTCCTTTTCAAGAAATACACCAATGGTATGTTGTTAAGGTGTATAACACCAAACCAAACACAAACATTTTTTGAAGAGTTCCATGATGAACATGGTGGAAGAAATTTCTTAGAAAATACTACAACCCTTAAGATCATGAAACGTGGGTACTATTGGCCAAGTATATTTAGTTATTGCCATGCATGGGTTAGGAAATGCAAGTAATGTGCTATGTTTGTAGGAAAAGTGAGACTTGCAGCCTTACCTCTCCAACCAATTATGGTGGACCAGCCTTTTGTCCAATGGGGATTGAAATTTATTGGCCTCATTAACCATCCTTCAAGCTCAAGTCATAAGTGGATCCTTACTTCCATCGATTACTTCACAAGATAAACATAGGTAGTAGCATTGAAAGAATCAAATAAATCTAATGTACTATATTTTTATGAAGGTTTGCTTATGACATTTGTGGTTCATTAAACCATCATTTCAGATAATTACATAGCTTTTATGGGAGTTAGGATCAACTAATGGGATTTTAAACATGGTGTTTACCTTATCACTTCATCAAAATACTATCCACAAGGCAATGGCCTTCCTGAGCCTACCAATTAGAACCTGTTAAAGATCATAAAAATCACTATTGAAGATAATCATAGGTCATGAAATTTAAATTTTAAGTCAACTTTATGGGATGATAAGATCACATACAAAAGATCAATAGCCAATTCTCCATACAATTTGGTAAATGGTAAAGAAGCAAGGTTTATTTCTCTTGAATTTCCTGCTTTAAAACTAATGCACCAAATTGAGTTATTAGAGAATGAACCAATGGAGATCAAGTATTCTGAGCTCATGGATTTGGAAGAGATTAGAAATCAGTCCATGTTAGCCATGGAAATTCACCAAGCACAAGTGAAGAGATCCTTTGAAAAAGGAGCTTCTTCATAGAGTTTCAAAGAATGAGATTTGGTTCTCAAGTGGTATGAGGACAAAGGTTAACCAGGAAGGCATGCCAAGTTTGACTCTCTTTAGAGTGGCCCATATACAATCTCCAGATACAAATACCAAAATGCTTTCTAACTTTCAAAGATGGATGGTGAGGAGCTTCCAATCCTAGTTAATGGGATACATCTAAAATAGTGCTATTGAGAGCTAAGTTTCATATACATAGTTTATTTGTTTTCTTCCAAGTGTTGTCCTAGCACATTAGTTTTTTTGTGTTTTATCTCCAATAAGTGCTTTGTTTTTACATTTACCATGTTAGTTAGTTTCCCTTGTTTTGTGTGTTTGTATTCTTGTTTTGGAGGAGAAAGTTATCCTATTTCAAGTCAAAATATTCTTGTTATAATGGATAAGATTTTTTACTATTGTAAAATTGGTTTTATGAGTCTAAAATATATGTCAATGGTCTGGTTCTAAAGCATAGTAGGCATGCTTCCTAGTTGAGTCACCAATATGGTGACAAGTTTGACCTCACAGGTCAAACTATCATCCCTATCATTCAAAAATTTACTTATCATGTTATTTACCATGTTAATTGGTGTTTTTATCTTTTAATTTCCTTGGAATAGTCATCCAAACCCTTGGTTAGCATATTTTAAGGTAGTTTTGATGAAATTAAGGTTTTGATCATCATAGTCATTTGCTTGTCTAGCCTCCTTTATGACCAATTTTAGCTTATGTAAAGAGGTGAAAAGAGTCTATAAAATATTAAGAGGAATTATGGATTGTATCAGAGTCATATTATATTGTATAATTGATCTAACTAGTCGATGATAGGTTTGACTAACTTCATGAACCAGTTTACTACATTTTGGGTCATTTTATGGATTTTTGAGCAAGTTTTGAATGTGAATGATAGTATAAGGTTATAATAAGAACATGGTTTATTTTTAAGGAATTAAAATTACAATATAACCATTTTGAATCAGTTTCATTAGACTTCTCAAATCATTCTGACATTTTTAGTGCCAAAAAGGTCTATTTTGAGGCCATCCATACAATTTTTCAATGTAAAATTGAGCTTAAAGAATATTAAATACCTTATTTTTACATTATAAGGTCCAAAAAAATATTTTTAAGAGTTTTTAGGTCTTAAAATGAATAAACCCATTTTATCTCTCATATTGACCTCCTTAGCAGCTCAAGAAGGGTAGTTTTCAAGTGCTTGGTACAGATAGAGGAGAGAGAGTTAGAAGATGAAACTTTGTCCAATGATAAGGAAAATAATTAAATTAAAATTATTTTCATTATTTTTTAGATTAATTCCCCCATATTTATGAACAATCACTGAGACTGTAAGGGGGTCGCTGTGAGCTAGTCATCTAGACAGGGTCCTAGTTTGCCTCTATTTCTTTTATTTTGAGATCGATGGAGAAAAATGGTTTTAAGGGGATTATTTTAGGGGTAAATATTACCTTTTTCATGTTTTTATCCTTAGTTAATTTTCCTTGATAAGGTTGTTTTTGATAATAAACTAATTTTTTGTCTTAACTTGAGATTTGGCGATTTTCAAGCAGTCTTGATATATCAATGGAATGTATTTTTTTAGTAATTTACAAGATAATTTTTTATGAATTATCACATATATTTCATCCAAATAAGGTTTTATTTACTTTTATCTTGAAAAACTCCTTCTTGAGATAGCTTGGTTGGTCATTTAGCCCTTCCACAAGGTGAATTTGCAGATATCATGAGATTTTCAGTGTGTGAATAGAATATTAGTAATTTTATCATGATTTTGAGTGGATTAAAAAGGATTTTAAATTAATAATTTTCCATTGTATATTTTTCTAAATGAGGTTAAAGGATCATGCTCTCTTAAGAGCTCAAAACTTAGTTGTAAGCCTAATGATTAGGCTAGAAGGAACATAATAACAAGTAATAGGAGCTATGAGGACTCATGAAGGTGAACAAATATGTTTTTAATTCATGATGTTGTTAATAATTCTTATAAATTTTTCAAGATACAGGTGACAATATGAGAGAAAGACCTCTCTAAAGCTTCTAATGCCTAAAATATCACTAAAGGACTGTATGCTTCTATGTTTTCAACTTATGAGACATTATATAATACTTTATAACCTTATGAATGTGTTATGAGGGTGTCAAATCAGTTTTAAAGGTGATCTAGGTCCTCTCAAGGGATATGATTTCTTACAAGGTTCATCAAAATGATGAAGAAAACTAGCCTAGAACTCATTTTAGCAGAGTTTAAGGTAAGTTAGCATTGTTTAAGGTAATAGGGTGCTCCTTGTTTCCATAATATTATGACCCCATCATGGTAGATTAATTAATGAACATTGAACACTCAATCATATAGATATCATAAAGGTAGGTAGAATGGGTTAGTGAGCTGACAATCTATACAAGTGTAAATATACACCTATAACCATCATATGTTGGTTCAAGCAAGGGTTATAGTGATGAGGTTGACAGGGTTTGGTCTACCAATAATCAATTCATTGAGGTTGGTCAGTTTGAATATAATATTAAAGGAATCCTCAAGTAAAATTTCACTTGATGAGTTTATATAGTCATCTAGTTTCACATTAGAGCCAAGGGAAACTTTGAGAAATCACCACCTATAGCTATACAATGGAAAACACAGTCAAGTTTAGAGTATAATATGAATAACCCAGGTAAGAGGATGCAAAGTAAGTTTTTGAGATGAATATTCAAGAGAAAAAATGACTAAATTTAGGACTAGGAGATATTAGTAGCCCAAGGAATGTAAATTGACTGTAGACTACAGTCTGTATAAGCATTAATCTCCACCTACAATCATGAACAATACCTCAGTCAGTCAGGATTCAAAGTGTGAGCTTCTTGTTTGAAGGTCATAAGACTTACAATGAGCTATTATTGGTTTTAATAGAGTATAAATAATGGTGGATTCCTTCATTGAATATTAATAGGAAGTTGACAAATCAAACTTTGTCAAAATAGCACATACAACCATGGTCTACTTATAGTCAATTGAAGGTGATGTAATACTTATGAGTTAGGTTGTTGATAGTCATATTTTTGTCATATGACATATGAATATTTGAAAGAATTATAATAAATATGAAGTGATTTGACAAGTGTGGGAAGGTCTAGAACTCAAGAGATGACCTTGTATGAGCTATACAATCAAATGAAACCTACAGGCTTTAAGCCTATAAGTCCTCATTTTGGACCATGATCATCACTTCCCAACATAAAGTGAAAAAAAGATAGTGAAGGTTATTTGAGGAACAAATGAAGACAAGGATATAACTCATAAATGATAAGTTGGGAAATTCACTATTAGTATTAAAATAAGATTAAAAATTTAATACTCCCTAAAGAACCTATAGTTGTAGTGACTAAAAAGTACACCCTAGTCAAGAAAGTAAGAACATAATTAGCTATGTTGAAAACCATAAGGAGTTTATAGGGACAAAAGGAAGGGGTTTTTTTGCATATGATTTAATTAAGTGATATATTTTATTAACATATGTCATATACCTCTCTTTTACCTAATTTCCCTACATACACCTACAGTCAACACCTAATGTCCACCTACAACCAGTTTGTAGGGATTCAACATGAATTCTATGGATAGTGAGTGGAAGAGTACAAAGGTAAGGTTGAGTTTTTTCAAAAGGTTAACTCACTAAATTTTATTAATTTAACATAATATAAAGGAGGATTTTAGTAATAAACCTCTCAAAAATATTCCTAGGATACCAACAGTCCATATAAAGAACAAGGCACACAAACCTACAACAAGTAGTCAAAGAGAAGAGGTTGAAAGTTTGATAGTGATTAAGGTAAGCATGATAAATTATTAATGGGTTTAAAAAATTAGATTGGATGGTTCTTATATAAGTAATAGAAACATATCCCAAGGTGTAATGTACAGTCAAACCCTCTAAAGACACCTACAAGTGGCTTATGGAGCACATTGACCTTAGGCCTAGAAGAGAGAGTAGAGAGATGTTTGAAAAAACATTGAAATAAATTGGATTTTCATGAACCAAGTTAAAATTAACCACATAAATGTTAGTTTATGAATTTTTAGGTCCTAAAACACAAAAGAACGCAGTTTATTTGACCCAAATAGGACACCTACATGCCTATCTTGAAGAAATTGTCTAAAGAGTAGGCCTAAAAGAGAAGCTAGTAGAGGTATTGAGAGGTGCTCTAATAGTATGGGATTTAAAATAGGTTTAAGTGTGATTTATGGATATTTATATGAATATGAGGTCTTAAAACATAAGAATTAAAATTAATATATAGTCAAGACTCACAATTTGTTGACACAATCATCTAGTGAATTGAAGAGTTCTATAAGTAAGGTGACATAATATGTTATCCACCAATATTTTTATGCTTAAAATTGATGAGAGAAGATATATATAGTATAATTATACCTACATAAAGTTTCATAGAGTATGATAATAAGGATAAACTCATTTTGCTAACCTCTAGGGTTAATAAGCCTATTTAACATATAAACCTTCAATGATAAGACACAAGGTTATAGACCCTATTAAGAGGTAAATACTAATGGAGAATAATCATAAATACTTTCATGGAATTTATAAAACATTACAATGAGATTCATTTGTGGGTTAAGTGACCTAATAGATCTTGAACCCAAAATAACCTTCCCAGGGTCTTTTCACATAGGCAAACCCAACTAGTCTTGAGGAAAATTGTTGTTTGAGAGCTCTAAATGTGTGATAAGGTTTTGAAAATTGGTAAAAATAATTTTAATTAGTGGATTAAGACAATAATGGTCACCTAAAGGTCATATAATCAATGTACATATCCAATGTTTTGTCTCAGTCCTTGCCCACTCTATTTCTTGAGACTAAGTGGGTCCATTTGGTCTCAAAGCATAAAATAGGTTACTAGACCTCATGAATGGATCTTGAAGAAGAAAAAAATCATGAAAAAGGTTTAAATATACTATTAAGAAGCAATAACATTCAGTTTTTAGTCCAAAATCCCTTGAGGGATAACAACGAGGTAATAAGCCTCAACCCTAAATACCTTGACCAATATACCAAATGCATATAAAGGAGTGATGAAGACTTATAGATCATGTAGAATCATGGATAATATTTTTTTATGTGTGTATGAACCTTTCCAAGTAGTAAGAATGAGAATTGAGACCCAAATCTCAAAATAGACATCTCTTGAGCTTCAAGAATGCTAAGCAAGCCACACTAGGAGCAACTTTAGACGCTCATACCATTTCTAAAAATTAGCATGGGGAGATGAGACATTTTGGATAACTAAGAAGGTTATTAAAGAATTTTTTTTGAGTGGAAGGAGTTCAGTTGGGTGTCCCATCTTTATGAACAATTATTAATACCTCAAACAATTCTTAAACCCTTTTAAAACCTTGAATGTGACCAGTCAAGGGAAATGAAATTTAAATGCACTTCAAATGCCATATATTCATATTGAAACCTCTTGGATGTTTTTTATGAGTCCAAGGAGGTTTTAAACATGTATTCTGATGCTAACATCACTTGTATAAATTATTCCAAATACCCTATTTTTCATGAGTTTTGGTGTTATTCAGGTGCTCTAAAAAGGGGAGAAATTCCCAATCATGAGATGAGTTAATTTGGGAGTTTTAATAACTATTAAATCTTAAAAAATTTAATAGTAGATTATATAGGTTATTGAATAAATCCCATTTTCCAAGGTAGTCCCAAAGAGGCTTGAAATGAGACTAGGAAGCAAAGTGGTTTCTCAGTTTGCACATTTTCGTAGGGTTTTAGGACCCCAAAATTAACATTGAGGTTTTTGATAGTGTGGGAAAAGTGAATCAAACACTTTTATATTTTTTCACATGTGTGGGTGATCTTAGTAGCAAGATGTGTACTTTCTAGGCTAAAGAGGGCTAATTAGGCCTAATTTGGAAGAAAGAATGAGTTAGAAAGTACACTTACACTCAAAATATAATCACCAAATTTTGTGTGGAGATGTAATGGGATATAGTGTATCTAAAAATACTCTAATTTTTCCATAGTCATTTTTAGAGTCTTATAGACAAGAATCTTTACTTGTTTGGAGGGTTACAAGGATATAAGAAGAAATTCAAGGTTTTGATGCAAAATCAAGTCTTTTTGAATGTTTGGTGTCTTAAAATGTCTTGTTATAGGTCTAGTATGCTATTTCAATATCATTCATGGAGGAAATTTATAGTCTTGAGGAGCAACTCAACTTTTTCGTTCTATGCCATGATGAAAATAAGCTTTCTAAGGAGTCAACACATTAAAACATTGTATAATTATTCTAATAGAGGTTTTAAAGTCAAATATACATTATCCATGCCAAAAATGAGGTATGAAAAATTTAAGGATCAATTTTTAGGAGTTAGAAAGGTTTTAAAAGGTTTTTTTATCTCCTATATGCACCATCTCTCCTTCCAACGACTAGGCTTGTTGAAGGAGTCAAACTTGCAGTTAAGATATTCTAATAGCCCATGTATCATGGAAAGACCTCATTAATGTCTTAGAAAAAAATTTAAATTAATATTAAAGGTGGAATCAAAGTCTTATTTTCAAGGGGGAAGACCAATTCTTCAATAAAGACATAGGACCTAGTATATAGGGGCTCTAGCAAGGATTTAGGTGCTCTCCAAGTGGTCAAGGCTTGACCATTCATGAATAAGACATTATACAAGACTCTTAAACATATAAAACTCTATCTCCTACTCCCACATATGGATATGGATGTTTTAAAAGGTTTGAATAAGGACTACGTAGCATTTTAAGGAGGGCAAAGACCAAGTTTGAAGACCCCTATTTTGGGGTTGCTTTGTCTCCAAGCATTTTATATTTATATTTGAACTCATTTTATATAATGTATATGATCACCTTTTTTTTGTTTATGTTGAAATTCTACCAAATTTTTTACTCACCTTTTGAGATAAATAAGAATCTTTTGTTCCTCCATTTTTAGGTTTTTTGGTGAAGTGTATGCATTTGCCATTGATATAGAATAGTGAATAATTTGTTTTCTTATGATATTGCCTAGTATTTATACCTAAAATAAAGATATTTGATGATATAATGGTAATTACAAGTGTATACATAAGCTTTACTCTAAGCATTGGATGTGAATTTAATTCCTTTACATTCCCTTCCTTGTAAAAACTAAGTTTGTCAAGTCCTTGTGAAACATTATTATAGAAGTCATTCTTGAGTGTAGAGAATGTGTGAAAGATTATACCTTTAATAAGAGTGTTCATTTAAATTATAATTGGTCATAAAACATTGGTGCATCACCTTAATTTCTAGCTTCCCTTTCAATTCCATTACAAACAATGTCATGTTCACCCTTTCCATTGCCAGGATCAGTAGATAGTAAGTTTAAGAGAAAGTTTTAGTGAGGGCATCAAGGGAACCATCCCTCTCTCTCCCTTCCAAAGTCACTTACACTTAGGAGATATTTCATGTTCAAATAGGAGTGAGAAAAACACACTTTCTCTCAAGGGCACACTCTTGATTGACAATAGTAAATTTGTATATAAGAAGTTTTAGGAGGTCAATAGAGTTACATTATGAAGAGAAAGGAGTCAAGTCATGCTTTATTGAACATTGTAAAGAGTTTTATAGGTCTTAGGATAATTTATTACTGTGTTTTAATAAGTCTTTTACTTTATGTAAGAGTGAAAAAAAATTCACTCATCATCTAGAAAGGTGAATAAACATAGGAGAAAGCCTAACTAGAAAAAAATTGTTAAGGATAATAAGCCAAGAAGAGAATTTAGTGGGATTGGAAACTTAAATTAGGATATTTTTTCATGTGATAAATCTCTCACCATAAAATTAGGAGTCCAATAAACTTTAAAATATATAAGTGAGGGAGGTGAGATATCATGGTGGTGAGATATTTTATAGGTCTCCTAGACTTACAATAAGAATGCACAGAGAATGTTGAATGAATATAGAGAATCTTGGAGTAAATATAGATGTGTCTCAAATTCTTTATTTTTTTTATAAATATCATAGGTCAATTTTTATCACCAATGATGAAGTCTAAATGGATTATAATGAGTATGCAATGGGAAAGTATGTGTGTAAAATATAATGATATTTTGATGAAGTTGATGATGATTATCCAAGAAAATATGGCTACAAAATTTTGTGTGTTATCATATTTTAATATAGGGGAAGGATGTATTCATAGTATGCATGAGATTTAAATATTAGTTGGAGATATCTTTGATGTTTAATATTGAAGAAGGATATTTGTTAGCTTGTGATGCTATATGTGACAAAAAAAGAATAATATAATCTTAGTTATTGTTCTTATATGGTCAGGGAGCAAAATTTAATAATATTTCAAGTAAATTTGTGCTCATCAATATAAATAATAGGTACTTTTATTTATGAAAATGATTCCAAGTTTGATAGTATGAATTCTGGTAGCTTTTTTTTATGGAATGAAGACTCAAAATGATTTATTGTTTACAAAGGCATAGACTTCGCCCAAGTCTATAATAAAAGTGTGTGTATCATAGGAATTTTGAATTATTCAAGTTTGTTATAAATATAATATTATTATGCACATATTGATGACTAAAATATTTTTAATCAATTATTTTTATACAGAATAATAGAATATTGAATCGGTCTTGTAAGACTAGGCACAATAGGGGTGAATCCAATTATTGAAGCATGAAATAATAATTTAATTATGTAATGTTTATAAGAATGAGATTTGAAATTTATAAGATCATATAAAATTAGATTTTCAATTTTTATTATATTTGGAATGTGAAATATTCATATAGAACAACATTAGCTTTGTCTTTTCATGATATAATTGTCCAAGATCTAACTAGTCGAATCAAACACACGAACTGCAAATGTGAAACAAATGAAATCAAAACTCCATTATTGAGAATGAAATAAAAATAGATAATAATTATGATAATATTGAATTTATAACTCATTAAAAATAGCTTAGATGAGAGAAATATCTATAAGTACAATAGAGGAATAGAGCCAATACATTTGGCAATGTGAACACAAGACATTTTCCAAATGGATTGTGTGCTCCATTTGTAATATGTCAAAATTGGTGCATAAATGTTAAGGGTATCTTCACCCACCAATTAGAATATAATTTTCATGTGTGCATGTACACCTTAGTTACCTCATTATTACACCTAAGTGACCTCAATTTAACACCTAAGCAAACTAAATACATGTGTAAGAATAATCCATAATAATAAATACAAAGAAAGTAATATCTTACACTAACACCCCCCCTTAAGCATAGCTAAGGTGGGTAAAAAAAATAGGTCCTAGAAGCATGGCCTAATGAAGTGCCTAAGTACAATACAACTCTCACAAAGTGGAGGAAAAGGAGAAAACTTGTAGGAAAAAAACATCCCCCCAAAAGAGAGAAAAGAAGAAGACTAGAAGTCCCTCCCTGAAGATGATGTTGATTCAACCCATACCCCAAAAAGAGTGTGAAAGTGATGATACTTGATCTTAGTGAAAGGTTTGGTGAAGATATCATCTATCTACTCTATAGTTTGACAAAATGCAAGATCAATGACCTATCCATAAATGATCTCCTGAATGAAGTGCTTATGAATCTTGATATACTTGGTTCACTGATGTTGGACCCAATTCCTGAAGATATGGATGGTGCTTTGGTTATCATAAAAGATGATTGTGGGTCACTTTAACCATATACCAAACTCATTAAGAATCTCTTTAAGCTAAATATCTTTAGTAGTAGAATTTATAGCCCCTTGCAGACACTAAAAAATTATACCAATGATTCTAGATGTTGCATCACACATTTTTGACCCCCTTGGCCCCCCTTGGGTTAGAACATTTATTAACCCCCTTAAACACTCATTTACCCCTTAACCATATTTAACTAAATCAATTAATTAATTAAGTTCATAAAATTCCATTTACACCTCACCCTAACCAAACCCATGGCTAACTTAGTGACACCTTGCCTTAAGACCATTTCCTACCTTAGCATTTTAATTCATAACCTCCTATACTATTTCTACCCACATAATGATGGTTCCTTAAATGAGCTCAAACCATTTCTAATATTATTAACTACCAAAATTGAGTGTAAAACACTATTTTTAGAAAGTTAGACCATTTCCACCTTGACCGACAATGGTCATCCCTTGACCGCTACTAGTCGATAAGGATCGACATTGATTACTTAAGGATGGTCTATGACCCTTGATCAGGAAGTCGAATCATTTCAGAAATAACCTAACTCTTGTGTGAATCAGAGATTTTTAGTGAACCAAAGAACTAGTTTAGAGATCAATAAGTGCTTCATCAACTCAAGATTAAATATTCAAGTGTTGTTACTCTACCCATTTTGTTTCAAGCTTTCAATCAACTCTCACTCAAATTCAAGTCATCTTTAGGCCAACAAATCCAAAAAAACTAAGTATTCTTTAATTTTTATAAGTTTAGTATTTGGTTTTAGTAGTTTATTTCTTTCACCCCTTTCAATCTCTCACACTTTGTTTTGTGTTAGATTTATGGAGCTCCAACACCTCCTTTTTCCATCGAATCCCCACTAACCATTCCCAACATTTAAAGTGTTAAAAATTTGTGTTTGATATCCTTGAGTCTTCACTTTGCCTTTAAGACCATAAACTAACCTCCAAATAGCCCCAAAATACCCCTTTAAAACCAACCCAAAACCCATTTTTACCCAAATCCAGAACTATGACAAACACACAGTGACTGACATCAGTCATCCTTGACCAGCATCAATTACCCTTGATCGGCATTAGTCTCTGTGTAATTTTATTTTCCTAAAACAAGTAGTTAAAATTACCTATCATCCCTAGCCTAAAACTTTGTTTTTTTACCCCTGTCATAACATAGAGTTAGAAACAACAATCTAGACCATACTTTAACACTTTATAATGTCTTTTACATAATTTAATGTCATTTTATTAAAACTATCTTCTTTTTTTTTAAAAGCATTTTATTGCATTGTGTTAAAGTACTTTTCATTCCTTTATGAATGAATTTATTATCAAAATTATTCAAAACTTAACTTGTTAAAATGAGTGGATTGATAGCCTTCTAGGTAAGTCTTGTACTTCTTATATCTAGCATTTGTTAGGGAATCCACCCTCCAGTCTTACTAATCAATCTTGTTTCTAGTCTTATTCTTATTATAGGTTATTCCTCCCAAGCCAAAGAGGAGTAATTCACATTGTTTGGATCATGGAGTTTGAAAACCACATCCAAGTTCATCTACACCTTTTCCCTTTCTTTAAGTTTTACTTATATTCAAAAAGTAAAATAAAATAATAATAAAAACATAGTGAAACATTCTGGAATGCCTTGTGGGACCCTAGAGTTTTCTTGGGTTCATAGTTGTTTTATAATATTCTAGTTACATTTATGAAAGAATCATTCATTGCACTTCTTTGTTTCTAAAACTAAAATTTTATTTTATTCATTTATAAATTGAAAATCATAACTTTTGATTTCTTCATTTCAAAATCAAAAGCATGTACTTATTTTCTTTACTTTCTTAGAAAAAGCAAAATCATTTATTTTCCTTTATTTCTAAAAAGTGAAAAGGCATTCATCTTAGGATAGGACTTGCATTATCATTCTATATTTAGTTGAATTCTATTTTTTTTGTGCTCATTCAAAGAAATTAAAACTTCCTTTTGGGTTTGAAATCAACCTCCATCCATTGGTTACTTCATGATTAAGTCACATAGCTTAATTAATCAATAAATCAATCATACTGATCAATTATTTTCACACACATACCAAACCACTTACACAATCAATTCATCAAACATTAACATAAGGGAATTGACTGATATTTCATCACCTAGCAATAACCTTCATCTTGAATATCTTACTTAGATTACACCACTAAGGGGAGAACTAAATCAGTACACTGACTGAGTATAAACTCTGGTAATCAGGTATATACTCGCAAAGTACCCAACACATTTACGTTGTAGTGTGTGAAGTGAGGGGGTTGGCCTTAAATACCAAGCCATGTACTGATTCCAATACAAAGATATTTTGATCCTAAATAAACCTAAAACCATCCATAGACTACTTCTAATACCTACTTCAAAAAGCCAAAGAGGAGTACTTCACATCATCTGGATCATGGAGCATGCAAGCACATCTAGGTTCATCTACACCTTCTCCCTTTATTTAAGTTTTTTTTTTTTTTTTTAATCAAAATAAATTAGTACAAAAACATAGTGAAACATTATGGCATGCCAACTAAAGTCTCATAAATTATAAACTTAAGGCATAAGCCTAAAGCAAGATAAAAATAACTCTTAGGATATAACAAAATTTTAGTGTGTGTGATCTTATTAAATTTTTATTATTTGTTTTATTTTTGAGTTAGTGAGTTCATTTCCATCAAACCTCTAAAAACAAATTCCACCATTTTATCTCATGGTCTTGACATGATAGCAAGCTAGAGACCAAGATAGCCAAAACCAACCTCACCACCAAACTTCTTCCTCTTTTTCATCTATGGAGCACACTCCAAATGAGGAAATATCTTCCGACCATTTTAGGAGTCTTGATATGCCCCGATATTTTTCCCAAGGGGATATGGACTTCACCAACCTCCTTGATAACAACCCCATTGCCCTCTAACATTACATTGCCATAATTACCAACCATGCCCCTAATTTGGTTCCTTATATTGAACCACCTTATGGAATGCCTACTTACCTTATAGGTGAGACTTTGGTTTCCACCATCTCTACTACCCACTCCATGGTGATTCAAGCTTCCTCTTCCACAAAAAACCCATCTACTAGTGTTTCCCAAAGCCAAGCTTCTTGTAGACACTATATTTTCATACCTTAGGGATGATTAATTAGATATTATAGGTCCTATGTATTTAATCCCCTAAATGAATCATATCCTAAGTTTTAGATTATTTATCATTTACCAACTCAATAAATAGCCTTTAATGTTACCTTTTTATCCCTCCCAACTTTCTAATCTATTTATAACCTAAGCATCTACTACCTAACCACTGTACCCCCTATGTGGAGTTGTTACCAACAAATCTACCCATTTTAGAGCTATTATCACCTATGGTTGAAATAAATGATCTATTTAGGGTGAATTGGTGATGATTATCTTATGATCAACACTGATTCTTTAGATCAACATCGATCCATAAATATGCAGCCTACCTTTGTATTCAAAAATAGAAAACTTAGAGCCTTGAATTGTTGTTAGAATTCTTTGATATTTCATGACATTTTTAATGACACTCTTCTATATTTTATTTTAATTTAGTCATATCCTTTGTGTAACCTAAATAACTTCTTGCACCTATGAAAGAATTTCATTTTGCTCACAATCCAATTGAGGGTAAGTATCATATTTTATTTTATCATTATCTTTCCATTAGTATTCATTTATCTATATATATAATCATTAAAATACTATTGTCATCTCTCTATATCTATTTATCCACTTTTGTTAGCAAATCTATCTCATTTTATTCTTTATTATATTAAAATTAGCCACATAGATAATTGACACCAATTCATTCTGAATCATCACCAATTCTACCAATCGACACCAATCCTATCAATATCAACCTCGATCTACTATGTTTAATTCATAAACTCTAAGACCTTAATCTTTATATTCTATTTGAAATCCTTTTCTAATTACTATTGTTTGAACATGGCCTTTCACTTGTAGATGACTTTGCCTAGTTTAGTTCATGATGTAACTAGTGTCATTGATCTCCCCATAGTTTCCCAACCTTTGTTTGCATATCAAAGTGACATGGCCTTTGAGCTAGCCCTATGTGTAATTATTTAATCACCCTCTTTTGATGCCACTGAAGAATAATTAGCTATTATCCAAGATGATGTAGATTTTGCTTTTACTTATTGGGAGGAATATTTAATTTACATTGATAGCTTATTTGAGGACTAAATATTAATCAACATTATAATCATATCATTTATCTATTTATAATTTCATATGATTTTTATTCATTTAATTACATAAACAATAGACTAACATATTTATAAGGAATTGTACCACTTCCTATAACTGATCTCTGATCAAGTAGTCCACCCATCTCTTTTATTAATCTATTTTGTCAATTATTTACATGTGTGTAAGTTAGCCTTCCTAGCCAAAAAGGTGCTCTCACTATCACTAGATTCAAATGGTGTGCAACATATTTTAATCCAAAGGTATTCGCCATAAACCCTATTTTATTTCAATTATTTAGTAAGTAACATTTGATTTAAAAGAAAACAAAAAAACTACTTAAACATTTTGGCACACCTGGTGGGACTATGAGGTCTCATTTTTCTTGTTAAAATTCATTTCTGAAATTATCTTTCTCCTTTTATTCTATTTATTGAATTAATTCAAAGAAAACTAAATTTTCATTTTTCCCCTCAAAGGTTAAATAATTTGCATCCATTTTCCTACTTAGTTTACTCATATAGAATAATCTAGGTGGTGAATTTATCATAGTTGTCACTTTTAACACATATAGCCAAATCACATTCATAAAAAACTCATCAAAACACTTGACATAAGGGAACTAATGGGGATTTCATCACCTCATGGTAACCTTCTTCTTGATTATCCCACTTGTATTTCACTACCAAGGGGAAGACTAACTCAATGCTTTAGCTAAGTAAAAACTATGTTCTATCGGTATATTCTAGCTAAGCACTCGACATCCTAGCACTATGGTATGTGAAGTGAGGGGGTAGGCCCAAATACCAAGCCAAGTATTAGTACCAATAGAAAAAATCCTTGAGCACTAAAAAAAAACCTAAGACCATCCTTAGATTACCACTTCTTAAGATCCTTGGTATTCTTTTTTTTCTTTTATCACACTTTAAGGTTAAAAAGTAAAAACTTTTTAGGAACATCTTTAGCATGTGCATCTTTTTATCCTCACTTAAAATGAGATAATTAAAAATATTATTTTACATGTTTTTTTTAATTTCTTTCTTTTTATCACTACATGGTTTTGATGTGACAATAATTTCAAAAGAAATTTGAACCCTAATATTTGTCTTCATCTATGGATAATTCTCCTAGCCCCCTACTTCCCTTGAGTCCATAGGGGAAGGAATCCCTCAGTATTACACCCAAGGTAATCATGAATTCACCACTATACTAGATATCAATCCCATAACACTTAATCATTATCTTAGCTTCCGATCCATGTATCCCATTATCTCCTCATACACAGTTCTCTAGGAACCCATACAACATGCCTTTGGAAGATGGTGAAGGATTTACCATTGCTATGGTATCTTCCCACAATAATCCTCCTCTTAGTTTTGACACCACTACTACATAAACCTTAGGTAACCCACCTTTGATGATATCTAGTGCTCTTTCATCGACCACTACCCAAGATCATAACATTAGTACTCCTCAGCCTACAACAACTCAACCTATTAATTCATCACTCTAGAACCTAGTCATATCAGTCCCAATAACCCTTCCATCGATTCAAACTAGTGTACCTTTAATTACCCAAATGCAACCATTAAAAAAAGCCCTTTTAAGTTAACTACCTCAATAGTATGTACCTTTGAACACTCAATACATAACACCCACACAAGCTATCAGGTCTGTGTATATCCTTTTGTAAGCACCATGATATGTGGTGGCTTCTCAACCCATCATAACCACATCAATTGGTTATCCCTTATTTCAAAAAAAAATCATGTAATTACCTGTGTACCAACTCCCATAATAGAATGTTTTAGGAGGAATCCCTCAACATAACACCCAACCCAATCTCATGAGCATATTTATTAATAGGATGGCTAATTTAGAAGCATCTACCTTTGAGTAGAATAACATACTCACCTATGAATATATTTTTAATCAACATATCAACCCATCAGTTCCTATTAGGCCTTATCCTTCATTATGGAAACTCCCTAAGTTTATAAAATTCTAGAATAAGGAGGACCCATAATAACATATTCAAGCATTTTTACATGCTTGCTACCTCATAACGCATGATGATGTGCTAATTCTTAGGATATTCCCTATGTAATTATCTAGACCTACTCTAGATTGGTACAACTCAATCCCTCAACATTCCCTCTTTTCATTTGGGTAGCGATCTCAAATATTCCTAGAACACTTTTCTATTAATATAACAAGAAATGTTACCATTATTGACCTCTACACCATCTGGTAATTTGATGATGAATATATCATCAACTTTGTGGCTAGATGGAAAATTCTAATCAATCAACTCACCTTATCTCTATCATAGCCTAATTTAATCAAGCTACTCATGAGAGTGTGTGTTAAACACATCTCATCGATGTTACAGGTATAATATTTTAAAACCTTTGATGAGGCCTTTTTAATGGCCTATAACTTTGAAATTAGAGCCTTAGAATAAGGGAAGCTTAAATTTCAAAATAAAAACTTTAAATCCAAGCCCTCCAAAGGGACTAATAGTAACAACAACAATAAAATCATATGGGCTACCAATGCCATAGTTATAAAGTCAACACCACCATAAATTAAAAATCAATCTAAACCCTCCACCTCATAGGCACAGTTTTAGAATCCATTGACACACTCTCCCCCATGACAATATACCCCTTTAGGAGAGTCATATGTGCTTATTTAGATAAAATCTTAAAGGATTCTCTTGTCAATTTTCCTCTAGTAAGACCTCTCGATGAGTCTCATCTTAAACCTAGTTGGTTTAGGGAAAACAACTTCTATAATTTTCACCACATAATAGGCCATGACATTAACATATGTTGTTATTTCAAAGGCTTAGTAAAAAATCTTATAGATTAATGGGAATTAAAATTAGATTATCTTAATGCCCTGAAAAATGAATCTATAGATATATTCAAGCAACCATTCCCTAATTATGCCTCCACATCGAATTCTATGTAATCTAAATCAAGATCCATATTGGAACATGATACTAATGTAATTAACACGATCCATGACCAAATTATACCTAAATAAGTTGATGATGCTTATATCCCTAATCTCCTCCTAGGAGACACTTTTGAACCATCCAAACCAAGAAAAAACATCCCAAAAACTTCCTCTAAGTTTTTGGATCTCATCATTTGGGATCCACTAGAAGAATCCATCTTTGAAAGCACTCAAGAACTAAAAGATGAAAATATTATTGAAGAGAAGGTTTGCTTAGACATTCCTCAAAACTCACGTATTATTCCTCACATTGTTTTAATACTTGTATCTAGTATACTTGTTCTCACTAGCATATTACTTCCTAAGGAAATTGTTATGTTACCTTGATATATCTCTAGATCACTTCCCACCACTGCTAAAGAGGCACTAAATCGTAAAGAGATCAAGGGAAAAGATGTATGATGAGCTCAAAATATGGCTCATCATTGACATGTTATTTCATTGAAAATCATCTCTTGAAGGATATTATCTTATACAAATCTTGGATTTTTAGATAGTTATTACATGGAAAATAGATATTTGTCTTGTTTATATTAAACCAAAGACTGAATCTTTACTTTGTCATTAATGTCTAATATATAACATGTTTTAGTGATATTTTATGTGAAGAATGCTCAAGAAGAAGACATAGGTGATGTACAATGAACATTCCATTTTGATCTCCATCTAGCAAAACTACGGACTATGCAGGCTCATTTCTACAGACTCTATAGGATCATTTCTACAGGCTTTACAGGGTCATTTCTATAGACTCTGTAGGCTTGTTTCTATGGACTCTACGTGATCGTTTCTATGGACTCTATAGGCTTTTTTCTATGGACTCTACAGGCTTATTTCTATGAACTCCTCAGGGTCCTTTCTATAGACTCCATAGGGTCAATACCAAGAATTCTGTAAGGATAGTAGGAAGCTGGAGACCAAATATGATAAGAAAG
Source organism: Torreya grandis (assembly GCA_037957365.1). NCBI lineage: Eukaryota > Viridiplantae > Streptophyta > Pinopsida > Cupressales > Taxaceae > Torreya > Torreya grandis. The sequence goes on along the minus strand of JARHVA010004850.1, from coordinate 82,713 downwards.
AACCATTCCAACTGGAATCACATAAGGAGAATAAGCGCCTACTATTTTGAAGGACCTACTTTTGATAAATTTTTATATAATCAAATTTTAGGACTATTATAGGATAGGATATTTATGTCATTGAAATAATTAGATCTCTTGGAAATCCAATCTCTGGATAAAAGGATCGACTAGGAGTCCTATTCTTTTGCATCCTACTCTGAGTTGATTGTATTAGTATAAAGTGTAAGACTTTTGACTATATAAGAGGAGAAGAAATGGAAAAAATAGAGATATAAAGAAAATAGAGGATTGAGAGTGAGATAAGCATACAGGTTTCAATCAAATTGTAATTATTTCATTTCTATGAATTAATACTTCAAGTTTCCAGCACTAATTAAGCTTTGTTCCTGAGTCTGAGAGGAGCAAGGGCCCACTCTCCTTGGAACCAAGAACTATGTATAGTATTTATGTTTTATTTTATTAGTTAGAATCTTGTTACTATTTTCATTTATTTGGAAAAATATCAAAACAAATTCATAGTTTAAAAAGAGCATTTTCTTATTTCATTTCTTTTATACGCAAAATATCTTTTATTTTATAGCAGAAGTGTGAAGTAGATTTCCTTTCGTAAGTAGGAGTGTGAGTTTATTTTCCCTACAAACATAAAATAAGAGTGTGATCCTTTACTTTCAGCAAAAGAGTGGATTGATTTGATTTTTTTATTTTTTAGCAAAAGCGTGAATCAAGTAGTTTAGTCAAAGTTAGAGTAGGATCAACAAGCACCCCCATAAGTAGACTTCTAGATCTACCATCCCATACCTTACTATAGATAGCTTTGGACACTAGCCCTGGTTGATATGACACCAATTGAATATTGGTTAAATGAGGAGTTAGATGACACTCATCATTTTTGGCATCGTTATCGGGGAACATAAGGTGTTAGTAAGGTAATAATTATTGATCTAGAGTAAATTTTTTTTGTAAAAATCATTAAAAATAATAATAAATTGATGTACCATCCTAGAGATTCTAAGGGATGATTTATTTCAAAGTTTCCACCAAAAACACAAGTGGACACTCCTTCAACATCTCTGAGCAGTGAACCAGAAGATACAAGTTTTTAAACTGGGATAGAAACCAAGCCATTGCCACACGCAAGCCCCATAAGACAAATTCCTCAAGATCAATCTCTTGAAAGAAGACATTATTTAGAGATTGACAAAGACTTAGAAGAAGCATTTCAGAGATCCATAGCTAAAGAAAATTTTGAGAACTTGGAACAACCTATAACTGAGACCACAAACATTCAGTGGGAAAATCATCCCGATTTTGAAATATCATCAAAAGAAGAAATGACTCACCAACAAAATAAACAAATCACAAAACTAGGAAGAACATTCTCCTTTCCTATTGTTGTAGATCCTAATGATCAAACACCCATAAAAATATTTCACCAGCTAATCTGCCAAATTTTTGGGGATGATCTATAGAAGATCCTAATCAATTCCTATTTGAATTTAAGGTTCTATGTCAAACCTATGATTACACAATTGATAGCCAGAAATTAAAACTATTTCCTTCTACACTTAAAGATGCAGCTAAGAGATGGTTTATGGGTTTACCTGGCAATTCTATTAGAACGTGGGATGACATGGAAATAAAATTATTGAATAAATACCAAGATTACTACTGAGTGTGAGAAAGAAAAGAGGTTATCTTCAAGATCAAACAAAATGAGGATGAATCTTTAGAGAATTATTTGGATAGATTCATGTTCACTCATAAAAGAAGCAATTATCCACTCACTAAAAATGTTCAAAAATTGGTCTTCTTGAAAGGATTAGATGAAGACACTAGAGATGCCTTAAATTTGATGGGTGGAGGAGACATAAATAAGTTGGCTTTTGATCAGATTTCTAAGATTTGTACCAATTACTCTTGAACAAAACTTGGAATTAGGAAAGGAAAGTTTGGGAAATCTAATGAAGTGGGTAAATTAATGGAAGAATTGCTAATCTCAAAATAGATATTCTGGTTACACTAAATAGTACTTTGGATGGCCTTCAAGCTAAGGCAAATGCAATAGAGCCTTTAGTAATTTACTATCCTAAGTGTAGACAAAAACACTCCCTTAGAGACTACCCTCTAGATAGAACCAATATTTCGTCATGTGGGATCTATGATGCAACAGATCATGATACCAAATATTGCACCCTTCTGCCCATTTTAAAGAATCAAATGAAAACACAAGTCTAATCCAATGAAGAAGTAAATTATATTCAAAGAAAAAACTTTGCTCCATAAAGCCAGGCTCGAGGATAGTTTAGTGCAAGAAATCTAGTTAATCCATGGATGGCACCATAGAATGTCTCAGTTCCTTCACCATTTTGAAATCAACCCCAAATTCCATCAATTCAAAATCCATGGGTAGGACAATATTGGATGCCAACACCTCCATGGATGGTGCCATAGCCACAACAATAATGGCTACCACAGTAGCATTGGATGCCATAGCCATATCAATAATGGAATCAATAGTGGAACCCATAGTCACAATTCACTCAACTAAGAAGACCACTTCAATAGCAAACCATCATGCCACCCCTAATTATTCAGTAACAAGGAGAAATTAATCAGCCCTCAATGCATGCACAACCAATAGTGAATACAAAAAATAAACAACCAACACCTATTTATGTCAATGAACAAGAAGAAATAATTAATGTGGGAGCTATTGAGTGCTCAGACATACATTTGAGATCAGGAAAAACTATACAAAAACCTCCAGTACTCATTTTTGAGATACCTGATGAAAATGAACAAACAGAATCATTTCAATTAAACACTAAAGAAGCTAAAATCAAAATGAGCCCTGAAGAAAACAAAGGAAACACTACTACACTAGTAGTTCCTTTTCCTAAAAGATTAAGAGAAACTGATATCAAACCAGACTCAAACTTGGTCCATGAATTGCAAAAGATTAATATTGAGGTACCCCTTCTACAAGCTATTAGGGATATACCTGAATTAAATAAGATCATAAAAAACCTCTACATTAAGACACCTGGGAGGAAGGTAAAATATCCTAAAACCATTCACATTGATGGAAAAGTTGCTGATTTATTAGCAAGAAAACTATTAGTTCTAAAATATGCAGATCTGGGAAGCCTAGTGATCATAGTCACAATCGAAGGAAAAGAAATTCCTAACATTTTGGTAGATTTGGGAGCAGAAATCAATGTCATGAAAACTAATACTTTCCATGCATTATCTCTTATGAAAATGCAGCCTACAACTACCATTATTCAAATGGTGGACTAGTCGGTAACAAAACTAGAGGGAACTATAGAAAATGTTGAAGTATTAATAGAATCTTGGGAATATCCAATAGATTTCATGGTCTTGCAACTCAAAACAAAGAATCTAGGATATCTTATAATCCTAGGTAGACCATGGTTGGCTACTTAGTAGCATTGATTGATTACAGGTTAGGAGACATGACCATTTCCAATGGGTTAAAATCCAAAAGCATCTCTTTGTATCCTCCTGCAAAACCATCAACAAATTACATACAAGAACTTTGGGTGGATAAATCAAATAACACATTAAACAAAATTTCCTCCTTAGCCATGATCACAGTCAAAGAACACTTGGAAGAATTTAATGGAGATAGATACCTAGAATCTATGGATTCTGCTAGTCCAAAAACTACAGACTTTGCTAGTCCAAAAACTATAGACTATGATAGTCTAGAAACTACAGACTCTGCTAGTCTGAAAACTATGGATTGCCTTAGTTTAGGATTCTTGGGTCTGATGGAAAATTTTGAAACCTCCACTTCTACTTCTGCTAGTACTTCATCACATGATCATAGACTGATTCAAAAAAGTGTGTGGATAATGGCAAAATAACAACAAACTCATTTCTTAGATGCATTTCATTGTTCTTTAGCAAGATTGATTCCTCCTAAAAAAGAGTTTGTTGATAATGTAACTATGTTTCATAAGCTAATTCCTCATCCATGTCCTCTAAACTCATTAATTAGTGAGTTTAAGCAAATAGAATCCAACTACCCAGGTACAAAACCAATAATGGTATTACCTGGAAAAATTTTGAACATCAATAGTTGGTTGACAAATGAAGAGGAAGATCAAATCTTTAAAGTATTAGAAAGACATACCAAGGCTTTTTCTTGGGATTATACCGACATGAAATGAATTCACCCCAGCATATTCACTTATCACATCTACACAGAATCTGTCAAACCGGTCAGACAACCACAAAGAAGAATAAACCTAGCACTAAAGGAAATAGTCGAAATAGAAATCGAAAAGTTGCTAGAAGTTGCGTTTATTTACACCATCTCAGATAACCATTGGGTGTCACCTCTAGTAATTATGCCCAATAAAAATGGAAATTTAAGAGTATGTGTGGATTATAGAGAATTAAACAAAGCAACATTAAGGGATTACTTTCCTTTACCTTTTATTGATCAAGTTCTTGATAACTTGGCAGAAAAGAAATATTTTTCCTTCTTGGATGGGTTTAGTGGGTATAACTAGATAATGATAGTAGCTAAAGATCAAGATAAAACCATATTTACTTGCCCTTGGGGAACTTTTGCTTACTAAGTACTTCCATTTGGACTTTATAATGCTCTAGCAACCTTCCAAAGAGCAGTTCTGGCAATCTTCTCTGACCTTACAAATGATTGTGTTGAGGTATATATGGATGATTTCACTGTTTATGGTGAAACTTATGAAGAAGCTCTTACCAACTTGGAAAGAGTATTGATCCGATGTGAGGAGCATAAATTATCTTTGAGCAATGAGAAATGTTTGTTGATGATGGATGAAAGATTAGTGTTGGGACACCATATTTCTGCAAAAGGCATTCAAGTAGATCTAAAGAAAGTTGAAATAATTTCCAACTTGCCCATTCCACAAACACAAACTAAAGTTAAGATTTTTTAGGACATGCTAGTTACTACAGATGCTTCATAGATAAGTTTAGCCAAATAGATGCCCCTGTGTTTACCTTGCTTACAAAAGATAGTACATTTGAATGGAGTGATAATTGCCAGTAGGCCTTTGAAACCATCAAAGTTAAAATTGTTAATGCTCCAGTATTAAGAGGACCAGATTGGACTAAGCCATTCCATATATACACAGATGCTTCCAATATAGCACTAGGAGTAGTTCTTGGACAAAAAGATGAAGAGGGTAACATGTATGCTATATATTATATTATCAAAAACATGACATCTGCTAAAAGAAATTACACCACAACTGAGAAGGAATTCATAGCTATAATTTATGCAATGAACAAATTTAGACACTACATAACAGGCTACAAGGTATTTGTCTATACAGACCATTCAGCTATTAGATATCTTACCAACAAACCAATTGTGAGAGGTAGGATTATTAGATGGCTATTGCTTTTATAAGAATTTGATGTTACTATTATAGACAAACTAGGGAAGTCTAATGTGGTTGTTGATTTCTTGTCAAGAATAAACACTACAAGTGAAGAACCAGTGGAAGATGACTTTCCAGATGAACAATTATTTGCTATTTTAGCACAATCTCTATGGTTTGCTGATATAGCCAATTACCTCACCATAGGGAAGTTTCCTCTACACTTTTCATAAAAAGAGAAAAAATGATTAATCAAAGAAGGTTCTTTTAAATGGATTAATGGAATGTTATTTAAACTTGGACTTGATCACGTGCTTCATAGGTGTGTGACAAATGGTGAAGCTTATGATATCATCAGAGCTTCTCATGATGAACTAGGAGGAGGCCATTACTCAGCTCAAAGAACCATACATTAAATCTTGAGAGTAGGATATTATTTGTCTCATCTTCATCAGTAAGTAAAAAGATATGTCAGACACTGTGATGCTTGTCAGCGAATGGGACAACCTACTCTTTCAATAGAGATGCCCCTACACCCTCATCCTCAATTGGTTTTAGAACCATTTGAGAAATGGGGAATTGATTTTATTAGTCTAGTGGATCCTCCTTCCAGAGGAAAAGAATATCTTCTAGTTTGTACAGACTATGTGACCAAGTGGGAAAAAGTGGAAGCATTAACTCATGCAAGAGAGGAGATGGTAGCTAATTTCTTATATTTCAAAATCATGTAATAATTTGGTGTTCCAAGAGAGATAGTCTCAGATTAAGGACTGTAGTTCATGTCAAACATGATAAAGCATTTTATGCAAGTGTATCAAACTCAGCATAGAAAAACATCTCCATACCATCCACAAGCAAATGGACAAGTTAAAGTCACCAATAAAGAATAGGAAACCATTTTAACTAAGGTTGTTAATTCTATCAAAAATGATTGGGTAGATAAGGTACCAGAAGCTGTTTGGTCTTATAATACTACTTGGAAAATAACAATTGGATTTTCACCTTATGAATTGGTTTATGGTAAGAAACCTTTATTCTCTATTGAATTTGAATTACAAACTTTGAAAATAACTGTAGAAGTAGGAATTGAGTTAGAAGAAATATAGAAAGCAAGACTCCTACAGCTTAATCAACTTGATGAAATGAGGATGGAAGCACTGTAAAGAACTAAAATGGTACAACATCAATGAAAATTTTGGCATGATGCACATATCAAACAATGAAAGTTTTAGAAAGGAGATTGGGCACTGTTGTTTGATTCTAAATTTCAATAGTTCAAAGGAAAACTACAAACAAGATGGTTGGGACCTTATGAGATTGAAGAGGTCTATAAAAATGGTTTTGTTAAGCTGATACCTATTGATGCTAGTAGAAGAGGTCTATTAGTCAATGGAAATAGATTGAAGCTCTATCAAAAACCTCTCAATAAAGACGAATTTATTCAAAAAGTAATAGATTAAGTAGCTATTCTGGAAAGCTCTACTTATTTTAGTGAACATGCTCTATGATATCTAAAATAAAAATAAATAATAAATAATAAATAATAAATAATAAATAATAAAAAAATCAATAGTGAAAATCCTTCTAAGGACGCTACTGACAATGCATGTCCAAAAAACTAGCTTGCTGGCTGACTATGCATTGCAAAAAAGGGCTTTGGCTAGAAACCCAGTAATGGCTAGCCAAAGGGAAAAAACCAAAATTTATTATATATATATATCATCATGACACTATGTTGGTCATCTCCATGCAGTAAAATAATCCATGCAAATCTATTTGTGTAAGACACGTGGCAAGCAAGGATAATGTCTAAGGTTAAAGTAAGACATATTTCATTTCTCTATGTTTAGTTAACTAATTATATTTGATTTGATTAAGACCCTATTCTTCTAATATGACCTAAATTTGAATCTTCCAAAATAGAATGACACATGTCATAATGAAAATGCATACAATGAAGCTGCCAAAGGTGTATAGATAAGTGTGTGGCTTTAATATCATCAATTGAGTCATCAAGTACCATCATGATGGGACATCATAAAAAAGGGGTTTTAAATGAAGAAATGAAACACTCTCACTGTCAATATGACATGTCATCATTTTATATGACTTATATTAATGAGATCAAACAGTTGGCACCCTGCATAGAAATTTGTGGTGCCTAACTATATCACATCATCATATAACACTATAGACTCATGCAACTGTAGCATTTCCTTTCTATGGAATTCAATAGAAGTTGATCCTTAGATCCTTTTGCCTACTGACTTCAACAATAGACTAGTTTATACCAAAGGAACTGAGCTAACTGTAACTCCACATAAAAATGGGACATAAGACAAGATCAGAGCCGAAGGATCCAACAAAGTTTCATAAAGACAAAGCTTCTTTAGTAGTGTTCAGAGCCAATGGCTGGCTACCTTTCATTGAAAAGCTCTAGGGTTTTGACAAAACAATGGTAAGTTAATTTATTACCAATCTCACCCCTGAATTTTTAATTGTGAAAGGCATTCTTATTCCTGTTCCAACTCAAATCATAAGTCAAATTATAGAAGTTCCAGAAGAAGGAATGAGAGCCACAGGTACAGTCTCATTTAGTGATTCAATTAGTTAGTTTAATGGTAATAGGAAAACTAGAATTTCATGTTTATTAGATTCTAAAGGAAAATCAAAATGGATTAAAAGAAATTCACTTCTTGAACCTTGGAAATTTGTAGCCAATTGGGTACTTAAATATATCATTTGTGAAGGGCAACATAGTATTTTAGGGGGAGAGGCTATGAAAATGTTAATACATCTTAAGCATGGGAGACAAAACACTTAGTACAAAATTAACCTCCCATATTTCTTTTATGGTGCTCTACAAGTTATGTCTACAACAGTGTGAAGTAAATTTCCTTTTGTAAGTAGGAGTGTGAATTTATTTTCCCTGCAAACATAAAATAGGAGTGTGATCCTTTACTTTCAACAAAAGATTGGATTGATTTGATTTCTTTCTTTTTTAGCAAAAGCGTGAATCAAGTAATTTAGTAAAAGTTAGAGTATTATCAACAAGCACCCCCATAAGCAGACTTCTAGATCTACCATCCCATACCTTACTGCAGATAGCTTTGGACACCGGCCCTGGTTGATAAGACACCAATTGAATATTGGTTAAATGAGGAGTTAGATGACACTCATCAATGTAGATACTAAAAACAAAAATATTGGAACCCCAAGGGGAAAATATTTGCAACATCCTCCTATTAGGATTGAACTCCCTAAAGAAGACATCCCTACAACCCCTAAGTAGATGCAAAAATGAAAAGCACTGCTACCCCCCTAATCAAATAATATCATCTATACTAGGGCCCCATCCTTTAGCTAAATTAAAAGATACCATTATAAAATCTACCACTAAATCACATGTACCATCATAATGAAATATTCCCACTATGATCATGTCAATCCATCATCCATTAAACCCTATTATCCATAAGGTTTAGGTGTAAATACTTGCCCTAAACATAAAGTGCCTATAGTATAGACCATTCAAATATCTAGTTCAAGAGACCAAGGTTCAAGGTCACATACCTCTTCCCCACCATTACCTCAAAGAATGGAAAATTTGAGTCAAGACCCATTTAAGGGATCTTATTCTAAGATCCTCAATCAACTTATCTAGACCTATTTAATCATGTTACCAATCATAAATCCTATCAACCCTCATATTTAGAAACCAGCATGGTATAGATAAAATAGGAAATACACATACCATTGAATAGTAGGGCACAACATAGAAAGCTATAATGTATTAAAGGTCATAGTCCAAAATCTATTAGATGAAGATGAACTCTTAACAAAATAATCATATCATGACCATCCCCCTAGGGTTACATCCACTTCAAGAAGTGACACATTAAAACAAATTGTAAGGAGGAAAAACCCTCTAATAGATTTGAGTGATAATCTCTCCCCCTCGATGTGGATGAGTCTAAGAACATAGTGAATTCCTCTCTATTATTGATAGATGTAGTCTATATAACCATACGATCCTAATCCCAGGGTCATAAGACCCACAATCATGAAAAATCTAAAGTGACTATTATTAAAGTACCAGCTCCTATTATAAATAGTCCAACTACACTTTCCCCCAAACCAAAATTCTCCATTTTAGGAAAGGCACAAAATAATAATGCTTCAAAACTCATACAAATATTGGTTTTATAGTAGTTACATCAACTTTTTGTCAAGATGTCCTTATATGAACTTGTCCAAAACTCCTCATAGCATCATGAAGCCATGATAGAAGGTTTATAGGCCATAAAAATACAAGTAGACAAACCTAAACCATTGTCATATTTTATTTCATTGCTTCAAACGCTCTTATCCATAACATTTCACAATTCTAAAATACCACCATTACAACTAGATGATTAAGATCTTGCATTATTTATCACTACCTAGATAGGTCAAACTCAAATTAAAAGAGTTATTATATATAATGGAACTAGCATAAACATCATCTCTTCTCACACATTTAAACAATTATAGCTTCTTAAGACAGTGGTAGCTGAATCACACACCATTTTATGAGCCTTCAATGATACCACTTCCCCTACATTAGGAATGATAATCCTTCATATTCAAGTAAACATGTGGGTTCTCCCTAAATTATTTTATATTATTGAAGGAGAATTTTAGTATAACATTCTCTTAGGACATACTTGGATACATGGTATGCATTGTGTCCCCTCTACATTGCATTAGTGAATTAAATTTGAGCACGAGGGTAAAATCCATAACGTCCCAGATGACCCCATCCCTTTAAAATGTGCAACCTTACCTTTTGACCCAATGAGATCCTAATTTTATTATAAAGTGCTACCCCATCTTCATCTAATGAAACATATACTAGCACAACAATCCTTATGTCTAGACTTGGTAAGGAGTCAATTGATTCTACATTTTAACAACTTTTAATTAGAGAGTACCAGTTACTGACACTCAATACTCTCCCTACTCTACAAGAATATGGATTCCCTGGCAAACAACTAGATTATTATCCACATTTGGGGGAAACTATTCCCTTTGGCCCATCATTCCTTCATACCCATTTGATCTTTGGGGGAATTAACTAGCCTTCTTCAAGACCTTCTGAACAAACTTGTGATAAACCATTTACATCAAACTTTTCATTCCTTGATAAAACCCATTTAATGTAAACCTACCTACAATGGTATGACTAGAAAGGTTTTGGTATGGGACATTATGAATAGGGCCTGCATGAGATTGCATTAGGGGAGTTTAGAAAACCCCATGAAAATCATTGCCTTGGCTTCAACAAAAATCCTAAATCATCCCCAAATCTTACTCTCCCTCCCATCCCTGTAGAGGTACATCACCTTCACCATCCAATACCCATTCCTCAACTAATGATGTTGTATCCATTCACCCTAATGTTTTTTTAGTCAATGTCATTTCTTTAGAGCCTCTCATATATCATCATGATGGAGAAATTTGAACCATTCCTCTATCCTACCCAGACATGATATGATAGGATTCTCTTACCATCCCTATTATTTAGTGCTAGGATGATGAGTCCATATTAACTCATTTATGTACCGAGAAATCCCATTTATGTAAATCCCTTCCATTAGAAACCTTTAGTCTCTTAAATGAGGCCACCATTAATGTTAACATAAGATCTCTAGAGACTCTGCACATAGTTAAGGTCCATAAATACTTATATCCTAAAGAATACAAGGATTTCACTATGTTTTTGAAAGAACACAGTGAATCATTCACTTGATCCTATAGTGATATGCCTGGTATCAATACTTCCATCATCATCCATAATATTATTACACTCCATAATGTTAAAACTATCAAGCAAAATATCTAAAAGATGCATCCTCATGTTACACTATTGGTAAAAGAAGAGTTATAATGCCTCCTATCTATTAACTTCATCTAACCTATCAATTACCCTCAATGGGTATCTAACATGTCCTTGTAACAAAGCCTACAGGGGGCCTTCTCTTTTGTACTAACTTTCAGGACCTTAATCTCCCTTATCTAAAAGATGATTTCCCTCTACCTAATATTTACTAGTTAGTATATCTTACCATTGGTCATGAAATTTTGTTGCTAATGGATGGTTTTTTTGGATATAATCAAATTCTTATTAGACTAGAAGACCAACATAAGACCTCATTTATTACTCCCTAGGGGACTTTTTGCTATCATGTCATACCCTTCACCCTAAAGAATGCAGGATCCATGTATTAAAGAGCCATGACCTAAATTTTCCATGATATTATCTATAAGATTATGGAGGATTATGTAGATGACCTATTTGGTAAATTGAAGTTATGAAAAGATCACCTTGTCATCTTAAAGGTTATTTTCACCCACTTAATCTAATTTTGAGGTTGTTTAAATTCTAAGAAATGCATTTTTAGAGTATTGATGGGTAAGATCTTAGGATTTATTTTCTCCATCCTTGGGATAGAAGTAAACCTTGCCAAAATTAATTCCATCTTAAAAATGCCACCTCCATCTAATCTAAATTAACTCCATAGTTTGTAAGGTAAATTACAATCTATCCATCATTTTGTCTCATAGTTATTTGACCATTTTCAACCATTTCATCACCTTTTAAATAAGGATATCTATTTTAAGTGGGACTCTAGTTGTTAGGAGGATTTTTACACTCTTAAGAGCTACCTTCTCTCACCACTAGTTCTCACCCCTTTGAAATAAGGACAACCATTATTCTTTTATATTTCCATTATTGGCCATGCCCTTGGAGCTATGCTAACTCATCGTGATGAGAAGTACAAAGAGCAAGTCATGTAATATATAAATCATACACTTTTTGAATATGAAATACGTTATTATCATACTAAAATTTTTTGCATTGATCTGGTCTTTGTTGCTACTAAGCTATAACATTATCTCCGTAATCATAAAATCAACTGGTTAACTATGAATTCTAAGATGAATCTATAGCCTCCACATCTCAACTAGATATGTAATATAAAATGACTCTTTTCTTTGATGGATCCAAATTTGAACATGGTGGGGGAGATGGAATTATCCTAATTACTCCTAGGTGACACCTATCCCTCTATCCTTTTTACTCAATTTTGATTGCACTAATAATATGGCAGAGTATGAGGATTTAATCATAGGTCTCCAAACTACTTTAGCTTCAGGTATTAAAATGCTCAATATATATGGTGATTCCTATCTCATGGTTAATCAAAGTAAGGGCATATATTGGAGTAAGAATGATATTATTTAGAAGTATAAAATCCTAGTTGATCAATTATTAGCCACCTTTGATCATTATGCTATCCAAGCCATTCCTTGATCAACTAATAAATTCATAGATACTATGGCTTCCCTAGCCTCTTTTATCCCATCCTCATCTCAGGAGTCTAATTTTTTTATCCTAATTCATAGGTCAATCAACCTTCCTTTACCAAAATTGACCTTTCATCCATCCATAGTGTGGAGGAGAATCCATCAAATCTCTAGTACTCACAGATATTTGATTATTTATCTAGGGGGATTACTCCTCTGGGTCTATCTAGAAATTCTCAGTGAGCCTTTCAACATTGCATAACCCATTTTTTTCATACTGAGGGGTGTCCTTTTTAAGCATGGTTTTGATGGCATTATTATGCATTATCTTCAAAATCATGAAGCTACCCTTGTTATCAAAGAAGCTCATGATGGGTCATGTGGAGGACACTTTAATGGCCACACCATCACTAAACTAATCTTATGATTGGGTTATTATTGGCCCACTTTAAATAAATATTATTGTGAGTATGTTAATAAGTGCATTAAGTGCTATCAACATGCCAACTTATCCCATGTAGCTAGCCAAGCATTGCAAGTGACTCAAGATTTTTGGCCTTTCTCCTAGTGGGGGTTTGATCTTATAGGTCAAATCAATCCTAAATTGTCCCAATGTCATGGTTTTATCATTACCACCATTGATTATTATGGTTGGAGGCTATCCCCCTTATCTCAACCAAAGTAGATAAAATTGTTGAATTCATTACTCAATATATCATTAGTCACTTTGACATCCCTTATAAGATCATCATAGATAATGGTAAATATTTTAAAAATAAAAAGGTTCAAAATCTCTATGTTTCTGTTAGTATTAAGCTCATCTTTTCCTCACTTTATTATCCTCAAGCTAATGGATAGGCTGAGGTGTCTAATAAAACTCTAGTCAAAATCCTCACCAAATTCATTAATGAATCAGGCAAGAATTGACACTTGCATGTTCCCTATGTCTTATGGGCTTATCAGAATAGTATTCAAACCCCTACATGTACTACCCCTTTCTTCCTAATCTATGGTACTAAATTTGTACTTCCTCTTGAATTTTAGATTCCTTCCCTTCTCATCTCCTTTAAAGATATCATTTCTAAGGATGAATTTCATCAGGAAAGATTAACCTAGATCAAACTCTTACATGAGCATCACTCAGATGCCCTTGACAATTTACATGTATATTAGGAATGAATTAAACATGCATTTAATAAACATTTAAAACAATATAAATTTAACATTGATGACCTTGTCTATTCCAATTCATAGAAATCCCCATTCTTAACCAGCTTCTGCTCTTCCACGTCCGTCTTAGGGAATTTACAAAAGGCCTCGTTTGAAATGCTAGTCTGCTTGGAGAATTTTAGTCCATCCGTAGGCAGCCCTGTAACCTCTGCTATAAAATCCCCTGTTAGGTTCACTATGATGCCATGCAAAGTGACCCTATCATCAATCTAGTTTTTGAAAAAAGCCATTGTGATATGCGGTTTTGAACCATGGAGCCTTTCCATATAGTTCACAACCTTTCCTTTCTGCAGAATTCTCCAGACATCTTGTTTCTCTCTCCATTCATCACAGTTTTTGGGTTCCTGCTTCCTTGGTTCTCCCTTCCTTACACGAGCCATACTAATTTCCTTTGAAACCCAATCGCTGTGAGCTTTACAATGATCCCACCTACTGCCAATTTGATTCAAAACTCACATTTTTTTGGCACGTTCAGGATCCACTTCTCATTCTCTAGAGCCTTCCTCTTTAATGATTGTAGACCTTTCCCTGCGAAGCCACTTCTCCAACTCATTAGATTTATATTACAATCTAATCTTTCCCTCCTTTGCATGAGTTGCATCATGATGAATGAGCGCTCTAAGTTCCACATTCTTTTCTAATGTTTCCTGCCACCTCGCTTTGTGTCCTGTCCAGACTGCACAATTTGCTAACCAATCTGTAACTCCATTGGCTTCATGATAGGTGTGGGTAATTGTTACTTTATCAAAAAAATTATTAAAGTTTTCATCTCCATCACCATAGCCTCTAAAGTTTTTTATTAAGGGTATATGGAGGGATGTCTTATGCTGTATAAAGGAGTACTTCATCCTTGACAGAAGAAGCAAGAGAGTTCACAAATTCCACTTTGTATTCCTAAATCATTTCAGACACAAGGTAAGAATGTCCTTTCCCTTTTATTTGCATTTCTCTTTGGTCCAAAGTTTATTCGCCCACAGGAAGAAGGAAATGCATCCTATTCTGCATGAAGGATTAATTATGATAATCGAAGGCTATTGCAAGAATAAGGCTATGGTTAAGAACCCTTACCAGGGGAAAAATAAGGATTCTCAGAGCAGTAAGAGTGAAATTTTTAAAGGGAAAGATAAAATCAAAATGAAGCTCCCTAGTGCCAAGAATCAGAATGTTGACGAGGATACAGAGTGGGAGAGAACTGATAAATCTGGGGAGGAAAATTTGGAAGAAGAGGGAGGAACAGAAAGTAGGAATACAAGTTCTAATGAGGAAGAAGAAATTCAAGAGAAGAATGAGAAAGAAAGAGTCAACATAGAGGAGGAATCTAAAAATAGTGAAGAAGAATCTGAGGAAGACTAGAAAGTGTCAGAGGATGATATAGTCCAGGATGACTCTGTTGAGGACCCTATTTCAATAAATGAAAGGGAAAATATAGTACAGGCTGACAATCAAGAAATAGACATGGAAGTTCAAACTGAAACAAAGGAATAGTATCAAAGGGGCAGAGAGGATGACTTTGAAGAAGGCAGGAACAGTCCCAATAAGAATACAGAGGATTGGAGTGATAAAAGGCAGAACGATGGAAGGCACACACCTATGAGATGGGTTAATTGCAAAGTAGAGGCTACTCTCCAACTTGATTCTTGGATGTTTAAGGAGATTATGGATCTCAAAAGGAAAGTGGAAATTATGGGAGACAACCAGAAGGCAGTATGGAACAAAATTAACAACATGGAAAAATAGATGAGAGACATCCCCATCAAGCTCAAAGACTATGAGAACAACCTAAGGGAACTCATCAAGGAGAATAGAATGAAAATGGAGGAAGTTACATCCAACATATGTGCTGCAGCTGTTAATATTGGAAAAAGAGCTAATGAGGAGATCAAATCCTTGGAGGGGCCTAGCAAAAGGATGAGACAAAGCTCAAGAAAGAAAGCTATGCAAGAGGGAGCCATGTCGGCAGCTACTGCCATTCAGGATACTGTTGTGAAAGGTAAAGAAGCAGTGAAAATGATTTTGGAACTGGAAGAATAGTCTGGTTCTTCTAGTTGGTTGTGTTATCTGGTCCTATTTACTAGTTTTTTGTAATCTTTTGTCTATGGTGTAGCCAAGTCTTTGTTAAACCTGGGTGTTGACCTGTGGTCTTTCTGGTGGTTTTAGGTCCATATAAAACCTATTTTTGCTACTTCTCTGTAGTAGGTTTTTGGTTCTACCTGTGGTCATTAATGCTTCTTCTTTCTTTCCTTGTATTTGGGTTTTGGGGTCCCTTCAAAACCTGTTTTTACCTTAATCTAAAACATTGATGACCTTGTCTTAAAATAAAATCATCATGTAACTAATATGGAAAAAATCAAAAGGGGAAAATTCACTCCAAATTGGCTCAGACCATATATCATCACCCATAAGTAAAGATCTAGGGCATATCGCTTATCCTCTCTTGATGGAAAATTAGAGCACAAGCCCCTTAATGCATTTCATTTACATCCTTTCTACTATTAATAAATATTAATTACCTTTGGTCTACCTAGTTTAGTCTCTAGGTTTCACATCCCTATTTCTCTTTTACCAAATAATGATATATAGAGACATGTGGTTATCAAATAACATTGCCTATTATTAACCTTAAATTTGAATACCCTAGCTCTATTCATTGCATGCTCTAATTCGATAAGATTCACCTATAATGGAAAGGAGATCCAAATCATTATTCCCTAAAATCCTTCCCTCTCACTAATTCATTTTAAAAATACGTGTTTTATCTTGTGTATCAAAGCTTTGGGAAGTTATCCTAGGATACCTAAGGGTAATCCATAAAATATAATTGGGATCAAAATAAAAATCAAAACATCTATAAAATCAAAATCAAAACAATATGAACAGAGTGCTCCCTTGAAGGACAACTATGTAAATCCATAAAATTTACAAAGCTATACAAATTATCAAAAGCACATACTACTCCCTCAAAGGAAATATATTTCAAAAAGCATATTTTAAAATATAGACCACTCCCTTAAAGGTTTTCTATCATGCATAAAGTATCCTTACAAAGATTCCCACATCGATTAGCTTTATTTAATTTAGTAGATGTCCTGCATTGATCAGTCTATATGGATCAGCACATGAGGATTCTAGGTTAACCCTTAGTTGTCAGATATACAAGATGGAAAAAGCTTCTTCTTAGATTCCATTTTTATCACATCCTAAAAGCAAGTCATTAAAACTCTGAACTTAGTTGACCTAAATTTGTTAGGGTTGTTATTAGCAGTGGGTTAAGGATGTATATGCATCCATTTTTAAGTATTTTTTTGGGTCATGGTAAGAACCAATAAAATATATTTAAGCCTTTTATAAAATTAATTACATCTATTAATAGGTAATTAACAAATATCTAAACATGCAAATTAGTAAGTTACAATTTTTATCCATTATAATCATAATCTATAACCATTAAATCATAATCCATAGCCATTAAATCATAATCCATAACCATTAATCATGATACATAACCATTACTTATCATCCATAATCATAATCCAAATCATAATTTACAACATTTCAAATCCATAATCAAACATACATCCATAATCCGTAACTAAATCCATAACAATCCATAATCCATATAAGTCATATCCATTTTAATCATAAAACATTAATCTATACATCAAAACCACATCCATATCCATAATCCATACCCTATAAACAATCAATAATATAAGCATGATCCATAAGACATTTGATAACATTTAAAACCATATTCATATCATATAATTACATCACATAAAAAATCATGATCATAGTAATATAATTTCATAACATAAATCCATCATAAGAAACCAAAATCTAATCACAACACATAAATCCATAATCCATCCATAACCCATAAAAACAATCTATAACATATAAATCTATAATCCATCACATAATAATCCATGATGTCCATAAACATACATCCATAAATGATAACATAATCCATAAAGCATAATAATCCATCCATAAGCATAATAATTCATATATTCATCAATAATCCATAAACAAGAAATATATATATATATATATATATATATATATCAAAAGATCAATGTACATCAAAGTGTTTGTATATATGTCCATGGTTCTCTGGCCAGTACAGGTAAATATATATACATATGTATCTACTAAGTGAACTCTAATTTTCTTAGATGAATACTTGGTAGATTTCCACCCCCATCTCCATCCCTATCTCTCCTTTGAGTGACACTCCCCATACTCACTGTCCTCATCTACATGCACCTAAAAGACCTACCCTATTTGGATATATGTGTCATAGATCATGGAATCTTTGAAATCTAATATAGAATGATCTAATTGTAAATTTCATCTCTACCACTTGTTCCTATACCACTCAATGCTAATGGTCCTTGTTGGTCTCATGCTCAGCCCCACCACCTCTCTAAAAATATATACTAAGGAGACTCTCTCCTCCTCCTTCCTCCTTAAGATGTCCCACTCTAACCTATACCTATCTTGCTCCTCCACTACCATGTCATGAATCAAATGTAATGAGTTAAATCCCACCTGCAAAGTATCTAATTGGGTCTACATTATATCATGTTTTATCTGCAAAAAAATAATCACCCCTACACTACAACTAGTTATCCATGTAAAAAAGTAAACTATAACCTTAGTGTATCTCTCTCCATGATAAGCTCTTTGATATCTATCTCATCATCCTCTATATCTTCCTATCCACCCCCATCCTCTCCCCCAACCACCTCATCTCTCATCTCATCACCTATCTCTTCCTCCATCTCCTCAAAATTAACATCCTCTTACACTTCCTCCATCTCCTCATCCCCTCCTCCCTGACATGGATGCACCACCTTATCTTACCACATTACCCACTAATATATATAAGAGTTTACATCACATCCTCCACATCATTCCCTACTAGTGATACCTACTCCTCCTCTACCAAGACATCTCTCATCATAGGTCTAGGAAAATCCCGCTCTATCTCATCCTACCTATATACATTTAGGGCCTAGGGCATGTCCTATACTAGTCCAAATTTCCATCACACTCAACCTAAATGGAGGTAATCCTCATAATATATCCTCTTCCCTATAACCCACCACTCTCTCCATACTCCTGTCAGTTCTGCCTCCATCTTAGGCCACTCAATAAATTGTAGATAAGGCCTCTAGATGATATCAGCCACCCTCAAACCCTATAGAACTCCCATATAGTAATCCATATATATATATATATATATATAAATACACCTATAAACCCCCACACCAAATTGGCCTTCCACCATAAGAAGGCCATGATGTAGTCTATCTTGTACCACCATATCTATGGGGTATGAATGGGCCACACTATCCTGATGTGATCATAAGCCCAACACTGTAATATAAAATTCACATCTAAACCATAGCACCTCTGGGTCCTCCTATCCTAGATCTCCCTTTAAATTTACACTAGTGAGGTAGATGCCCATGTAAAAATGGTATGATGTTCCAACATGTCCATAATAACACCAATCAAGCTTCATATAAATCTCCCTCCCCCTGAGTCTGGGAGTGTGTAGCATGATATTACCAGCATCATCATGGTCATCACACCTCTCCCTATTGTGTCTACTCAATAAATAGGCTCAAAGTTAAATCCCCTAGAAAAAACTAATCCCCTCTATATCATCATCATATAAACATCTCAAAGTTGTTCCTTGACCCTGATCATCTACTGGTATTATCAATTCTCCTTGCACTAGAAGTTGTAAGAACTGATAGATGCCTTCTTCAATGATGGTCATCTCACCTATTAATAGCTAAAAGGTCCCCATCATTACATCCTACCACTCCACTAAATCCCCCAACAATTTTATGTCTCAATAGATGTGTTGATAGTGATGAACCCCTCTTAAGCCTATAACTTCTAGATGAGCCTAATTGTCATCACTTAACTACACTCATAATCCTTTTAGTAAGGGTGGAACTCAGTCTCAAAACCATAGTAGCCCTCATGCATGTCATCAATATCTCTTATAAACCTAAAAATGTCCTAAGAAATATAACTTATCCTAAACCTTGCTCTATTTTAAGCCCTTCCTATTTTGTGTGAATCTATGTTGATCCATAAGCTACCGATCCCTTATAGATTAATGTCATTCTGCATCGATTGATGCCATTTCATTACAATGACATCGATTCCTTGTGAATCATTTCCATTTCACTAGGGAATTGATACCGATTTTATATCACCATCTCCCCATAACCTTGCCTAACCCTATTACCTAAAAATCCTAAAAATCTTGAAAAATTCAAAAAAATACTAAAATAATCAACCTATCTCATCTTGTGAGCATTATCGATGTCATAATCCACTACTACTAGCCTCTATCTAATTTCATATCACTTGCATCATTTGAGCTCTCAAGCATCATTTGGGTTTCAAAAATAGAAATGAGCCCTTTTCTACATTGGACTTGCTTATATATTTGACTTTAAATTGGTGATGATCCATTTTGGATCGATGTAGATCATCACTGATTCATTCCAAATCGGTGTTGATTGGCCCCTTTTTCACTACTTATACTCTCACATACATCCATCCTTGTTCTTTAACTATTCCTAATACCTTGCCACATCTACCCGATTATTTGACCTATATCATTTTAGGTTTGTGTATTTTGACCACCTTATGGTCCCACAGCCTGCATAAGGCATGTACTCTTTTGGGTATCTCCCCTCAGCAGGTCTTAAGAGTATGTTTTCCCTTGAAAATAACTACTTATGGGTAGTGCATATACTATATATCACACTGGATACTTTGATAAACCAAACCTATCACTTATTCTCTTGTTTAGCCTTTATTAAGCCCACATGTTCATAGTTAAGGCGTTTGATTATAGTATTTGCCTTGGGGCATCTCTGCTTGTATTATCTTTAATCTTGTTAGTATAAAATATATTCTTCATGTTATGTATCCATATTTATTAAAACTTATCTTTTATTTATCCATCCCATCCATTATTCCATTTTTCAAACCCTTTGCCCACTCTTTATCCTCTAACATCTCCCAGTTTGAGGGGGGATACCTCCTCACATAAACCTGGGTAGTGGACCTTTCATGGTTTTTGTCTCTTAACACATATTATATACCATTTCATAAAAGGGGAAAATTTAGACACTATATTTTTGTACCCTAAGGATGATTAATTAGATGTTGTAGGTCTTATTTATTTAATCCCCTAAATAAATCATATCCTAAGGTTTAGATTTTTATCATTTACTAGCTCAATAAATAGCCTTTACTTTTACCTTTTTACCTTTGCAAACCTCTTAATCCATTTATAACCTAAGCATCTACCCCCTAACCACTTTACCCCCATGTGGAGTTGTTAGTAACAACTCCACCCATTTATGAGCTATTCTCACATGTGATTAAAACAAAGGCTCCATTTAGGTTGAATCGATGATGATTGTCCTGTGATCGTTGCCAATTTTCTGAATCAACATCGATCCATAAATATACATCTTACCTTTGCATTCAAAACCAAAAAACTTAGGGACTTGAATTGTTGCTATAATTCTTAGAGATTTTGTGGCATTTCTAACAACACTTTACAAAATTTTAGTTATGTCCAGTCATATCCTTTATGCAACCTAAATAACTACTTGTGCTTATGAAAGAATTTCATTTTGCACATAACCTGATTATATTTATCATTATCTTTCCATTAATATTATTTTATCCATCTATTTAATCATTAAAATATTATTAACATCTCTTTGTATCTATTTATCCACTCTTATTAGCAAATCTATCTCATTTGATTCTTTGTGCTATTAAACTTAGCCACAGAGAGAATTGATGTTAATTCATTCTGAATCATAATCAATTCTATCGATTAGCACTGATATTATTAAGATCAACATTGATCTATTATTTCTAATTCATAGACTATAAGACCTTACTCTTTAGCCTTTATTTGCAATCCTTTTTTGATTACTATTGTTTGAACATGGCCTTTTTCTTATAGATGAATCTACTTGGTTTAGTTCATGATGTAACTAGTATAATTGATCTCCCCATAGTTTTTCAACCTTTATTTATGGATCAAAGTGACATATCCTTTGAGCTATACCTTTGTGCAATTTTTAATTCACCCTCTTATGAAGCCACTAAAGAATAATTAGCTGTTATCTAAGATGTAGATTTTTCTTCCACTTATTAAGAGGAATATTTAATTTACATTGATAGCTTATTTGAGGACTAAATATTAAATATAATTGTAATCATATCATTTATCTATTATTAATTTCATATGCTTTTTATTTGCTTAATTGAATAAACAATGAACTAACATCCTTTTAAGGAAGTGTACCACTTCTTGGAACTAATCTCTGATTAGGCAGTCCACCCATTTCTTTTATTAATCTATTTTGTCAAGTATTTACATGTGTGCAGGTTAGCCTTCCCAACTAAAAAGGATCTCTCACTATCAGTAGATTCAAAATGTGCACACCATCGTCTAATCCATTATCCCCCACAAACCCTATTTTATTTCAAGTTTTTAGTAAGTAACATTTGATTTAAAAGAAAATGAAAAAACTACTTAAAAATTTCTCTTCCACCACAAACAAATACCCAATCACCTTCAACTTCTACCAACCCCATAACTAACACTTCAAATGTAGGGACAACCCAACCCATGATAGATCAACAACCACTTAGCATTAGGGTGCCATCCACTAGTATGGTTTCTTGGCCTCTTTCCACCCAAAAACCAACATTATCTACACCATTTCAAAATTCATTAGTTTTCATACCATCCACTCTCCCACCCATAAGTATAAGGGTAACTACACAATTTTAACCAACCAATCCAACCATGCCCATGTCTCAAAAAATACCTACTACACCTAATCCAAGATATATCCTAAATACACAAGGATATATGCCTCCCCTATTATCCCAACCTTTCATGGCCAATTACCAATATGTGTCATCCGCCTAACCTTTTAACATGCAATATATTGCATTCTCACAACCCCAATAATAGATGCCCTATAACTATTTAGGTGCACCACAAACTGACCTCATCAAAATGTTGATGGATAAAATGACAATTTTAGAGACATCCATTTTTGGAGCTCACAATATTTTGTCCTATGATTAGATTTGTAATGAACACAATTACCCTTCTAAACCAATCCATCCTTACCCCACTCAATGGGAACTTCCCAAATTCACCAAATTCTAAAGTAAGGAGGATCCCCAACAACATTTGAGAGCATTTAGGCATGCTTGCCATCTCATTGCTTAAGATGATGCTCTTTGACTCTAGACCTTCCCCATGTCTTCAGTGGGACCTACATTGGATTGGTATAGTGCCATCATTAAGCACTCCCTCTTTTCCTTCACCCAACTTACTCAAACTTTCTTGGATCACTTCTACATCAACATCTCCAAGAAAGTATCCATAATTGACTTATATTTTATTTGACAATTCAAGGATGAATCTATTATTGATTTTATTTCTCAATGGAGGGGTTTAATCAACCAACTTTCTTTCTCCCTACCCTAACCACAATTAATTGAACTTTTATCTTGGGCATGTGCCAAACACATCTCCTCTACCCTAAAAGTTTAAACATTCCAGACCTTTGATAAATCATTTACCATAGATAGGAAATTGTAAATTTGATCAATTGATGAAGGTAAACTTAAGCTTAGGAATAAGAATACTAGCTTTAAATCTATCGAAGATTCTTATAAACCTTCAAACCATGCCAAATCTAAAGGATCAACCAATGCCATTATCCTTAAAATGGCTCCTCCTCTAGTATTAAACCAATCCAACCCATCTATATCTTCAAACCAAAATCTAAAATCCCAAAAATTATTTGTTCAAAATAAATATACTCCACCAGGGGAGTCTTATGCTTTACTTTTGGAGAAATTATTAAAATCATCCTATCCTATACCAAGTTGGTATAAGGAGAACAAAATCTACAACTACCATTGTGTCATTGGACATAATGTTAATAGATGTAAAAAATTTAAAAACATATTCCAAGACTTAATTGATAAGGATGAAATTGTAATGGATAATAACCTAAATGCACCTTCAAATCAAGCTCTTTACATCTTCTATCAACCATTTATAAATCACCCCCTTCCTCAAATAATGATCATACAAATGTAGAAACATCCCATAAACTTGAGGTTCATACGATAAACATTATTCTTAATGAAATTATGGTTAATGAAGCCATGAGCTAAACTACATCTATTCCACTTCTTGATTTGGTATAACCAATGCAAACCACCACTCTTACTCCACTTAATTCCATAGTGGAATCACCCATCCTTCCTTCAAAAATAATAACTAAGGAAGAAACCACCACTCCTGCTCCACTTACTTCCATAGTGGAATCACACATCCTTCCTTTAGAAAGCATCACTAAGGAAGAAACCACCACTCCTACTCCACTTACTTCCATAGAGGAATCACCCATACTTCCTTTTGAAAGCATAACTGAGGAAGAAACCACCAATCCTATGCCATTTTATTCCATATTAGAACTATTTATCCTTCCTTTGGAAAACATAACTCAGGAAGAGATCATCTCACCTACTCCTTCCATAGTGGAATCACCCACCATTTCCTTAGAACTCTTTCCAAAATAAGATGAAAACATGACCATCCCACTTTCATAGCCACTTAATCTCTCCTTAGAAACTCCCACTAAGGAGGCCAAGTCTACCTATAAACCATTTTTAAGGTTGGTCTAAAATCTTGAATTTTTATCACAACCAAACCTGGACTAAGCTATGTTTTGGCACCATCTTGGACTTCCTTACCCTACAAATAAGGATTCACCAACAATACCATCATCCACTCAGCCCTCAACCTCAACAAACCTAACCACCACTACCTCAACCAAAGCAACAAACTCATCCACATCTCAAACTTCAAATAAACCTATCAACCTAACTCCTTTAAAAGAAAAAAAAATAAACCCCATTACCCTAGTAAAACCTATCAAAAACCTAAGTGTCCTTATAATTCAAAACCTAACTCATCCACCCTTAAAACTAGATTTGATACCATAAACCCCACCTAAATATCCATAATTTAAACCAATGATAAATATCAAACCAATTAGGACTCACAAGCCTAAAACCATTTCACCTCCCATTTTAAATTCACCCTCCATCCTAGGGCCATATCCTTTATCCATTTTAAGACCTCACCGTTCCACCTTATTGAAAAATCCTAGCACTCCAACAAAGAAATTGTAATCTCAACCTCCTCTTCCTAGCACAACTCCACCTATATACACCAAACCTTCAACCCCAAAATAATCAACTAAAATCATTGCATAAACCAAATCTCCATTCATTAAACCTTCCCCTATAAATGTACCAACCCCAAAAACTAAAATAAATACTTCCACTTCCTTAACACCATTGCTAGAATCTTATTCTACCATATTACAAAGGTTTATACAAAATTCCTACATAACCCTACCTCCCATCAAACCATTTAACCCTCTTATCCCAAAAATAGCTTGGTTCAATGATAACTTAATTTTCATTTACCATAGGACACATGGACATGACATTGAGAACTATAAATCTCTTCAAGACATAATCCAAAAATTATGTGACACAAATGATCTATTGATAGAGGAGACTCATCTTAGTCCCCCTCTAAGCCAATAAATAGAAACTACCACCTCCATATAAACCCACCTCCAATATCTCATCAAAGGGTAAGTATGGACCCAAATAACCTACCAGCCCACATATATTCCAAATTGACACCATCCATGTGGTCACTTGGTTAAAAAGTCAAAAGGATAAAGGGAAATCCAAAGTATCCATCCCTTGGATATATCTTATTGGGAAAATTAGAGTTTGCACAAATCTAACACAAAAAACAATGGATTCAAATAGACATATCAAAATATATTTCAACACACCATACTATTTCTGCATAGTAAACTTGTACAAGAATACAAAGTTATATAGGAAAACTATTTATTATAATTGGGGAGATCATATATCCACCAATATGTCACCCAAATATCTCCATAAACCTATATGAGTAATATACAACCAACTATATATTAACCAAATATCAACTATCCTATAATCATGATATTGTTGTAATAATATTACATCCACTACTTATTGACCAAATATATCTAACAAACTAACTATACATAATAGTGAATTATTACTCTCCTAATTATTCACTTTATGACATACAAATTACTGTGAGGGATAATTATTCCATAACATTCCCCCCTTATGCCTTACATGGTAATTTGTCTTTTAGAGGAATTAATGAAAGTAATGAAGGAACACATCAACTTCTTATCAACCATTCACTGTCGAGAACACATCAATCAAATCAATGTGGGAACTTTTAATAGGAACATCTACCTTCAATCATTTACTAAGGGAACCACATCAGCCTAAATAGTGTGGGAACTTACCAACCAGAACCATCTATTTAAATTTCACTCATGTCTCTCCAAGAATTAGATCAAACAAAATTGTATGCCAATGCATAATCTTAGGTCTACATACTATTGTGTGGATCTTCCTATACATGACCACTACTATGCATCAGTAAAATCATTTTGAGAAAGTTGGGAATAAAATGGAATTCCTTTTGTGCTAAAAGTGGATCCATCAAGTTAAGGTGATGTGAGTCAATTTATACTCAGAATAAATAATTCATGCATCTCAAGGAAGGATCGAACCAAGATCCAAATTACCAAGAAATTCATCTTGTGATTTCACTAGAGTGGTTTGAAAATTGGGATTTGATGATATTTTATTGAGTGATAGTTGAAATGTAAGGAATTATCAACCAATACTAATTACACAAGAAATTTTCCAATGACATTCCTATTTCCAAATCTTCATTGATTTAGATAAATTTATATAGAAAATGTTAGACTAAGCAAAATAATTATTAATAGTTAGATATACATGTAGATTATACAAGAGCTTAGTTATATGCATAAACTGCATAAGAAAGGATCAACATAAAATTGTATGTAGCACCACGTCATCTATCAAACTATGATCAACTAAAATCTTCAATTGAATAGCTGGAAGGAGAATTGAAGTGATAGATATGGATATTGATGTACTTAGCTCCAAATCTGAAATTGATGTTTTTACACCAAATTTGTTTGCCAGGTGTACTATGAATTTGATAAGGTTGACACAACATATTTATTTTACACTTCCATGCTAAATATTCACTCAAAATTCTATGTGAAATAATGTAAGATTTCACTATAAATCTTATCTACTCTAGGTTGCATGCTCAGCTATCTTGAGCTTATTCACTCCTTTTCACCAAAGGCTACATTTGTCAATGATATTGTTATATGCCTCAAGATAGAAATTTGCATTGTAGACCTAATCATGAGTTGAACACCATCCACTAGTTCTAACACATTAAATAGAAAGATAAAATAATTTAAACTAAACATAGAATGATTTATTTTTAATCTACAAGGGTAATGCAAAGATGGTAGCTAGATCTTCCCCCTGATAGATTTAACAAGCCATTGACCTTCACTGATACCAGATATTAGGAAAATTAGAGTCTATAGAAGTCTAACATAGAAAATAATTGAGCTGAATAGACATATCAAAATATATTTCAACACACCATAATATTTTTATATATTAAACTCATATAGGAAAACCATTTCCTATATTGGGGAGATCATATCTCTACCAATATCTTACCCAAATATATCCACAAACTTATATGATCAATATACAACCAACTATATATTAGCCAAATATCAACTAACCTATAATCATAATATTGTTGTAACAATATTACATCCACTAACTACTAACCAAATATATCTAACAAACTAACTATACGTAATAACGAATTATTACTCTCATAATTATTCACATTATGATATATAAATTAATGTAAGGGATAACCCTAACATATCCTTGTTCTATGGAAGCACCCCAATCACCTTCACCAAAACCCAAGATTTCAATCTTGGGTACACCTCAATCCAACCCATCTAGACTATTACATAGGTCAATTCTAAAGAAACTTCACCAAAGCCCAGTGAAGATGACCATGTATGAGTCGATCCAAACCTCACCCCAACATCATCAAAATATGATGTAGGCTTTTCAATTGATTGAGGTTAAACTTGAAGATCATCATCCTCTATAATCCCTTGTTGGATCCTTCCAAGTATCAACCCTTGTAACATTCTAGGATTTTGATATACCTCATATCCACCTAGATTATCCATATGCTCCCCTCTTCATCACAAACCACATCAATCAAAACCAAATTAAAAGGTTTATGATTGATGTGGGAGTTAATATCAATATCATCTCATCCGATACCTATGATTAACTTAAGCTTCCTAAGAACATCATGTCTGAAACCATTGTGATGCTATGATTTTTTAATGACATGATGGTAACTATCTTGGGAACAGTTGTCTTTCACATATGTTTGGGCCTTCTAAATCTCCTTGAGCTCTTATACATTATAGAAGGGGAGTTTCAATATAATGTATTGTTTGGATGCCCTTAGATCTGAATCATGGGTTATGTACTATCAACCTTGCATAGGTGCCTCAAATTTGAACATGAGGGTCAAGTTCACATTATCCCAACCAACCCTAGTCCATTTAAGTCAATAAACATGACTTACCACCAAAATTATTTCCTCATTCCATTAAAGGATGCATCCCCTTCATCCTCCATCAACAAAGCTTCTACAAGCTCAATCATAGCCTCTTCATAAAACCCCATGAAAGACCCCTTGGAATCCACATTCTGATGTCTTTTAATTTTAGAATATATCCTATTGGCACTCGATACCCTTCCTACTCCTCAATAGTATGGAAATATTGATTAGCATCCTAACTATGATTCTAACATTAGAACCATTATTACTTTTGATACTCCTAACTACCAAACCAACTTTATCTATGGGGGAATTGATCAACCACCTTTAGCTTCTAATGCCTCATCTTCTATCAAACCATTTACCTCTAATTTTTATTTTTTGTATAAACCATATTTCACCCAAACATACCTTCATCGATGTGCTTAGAAAAGATTCAGTTTAGGCTATTATGAACATAGACCACATGATCTTATCCCATGTAAAATTCAAAAGCCTCATGAATGACATGGCATTGGATTTATCCAACTAGAGGAACTAACAGAGCCACCTTCCATAAAAATCAATGAAGAAGAAACCCCATCCTCACTAATCTCTTCTTTGAAATTTGATGACCTAGATTCCATCCCTCTTAACTTTTTTTAGTTTATTAATATGATTAGTTTGGGGCCCCTGACTTATCAAATTCATAAGGAAACTAGAACCATTCCTCTAACTCATCTTGAGATGGCTAAAGATGATTATCCTACCATTAATATTATATAGTGTTAGGATAAAAATTCCCTTCTCACCTATCTTAGTGCTAAATATTCCTCCCTTCACAAATCCCTTCCTCTTAAGACATCAACCATGTTAAATGAAGATACCATTGATATCAACTTGGGTACTTAGGACAACACTTTCATAATCAAAATTGGACAATCTTTAGATTCCTCAGAGCATCAAAACTTATCCTCTTTTCTACATAACCATATCATATCATTTGATTGGTCTTGTAATGATATGTTATGAATCAACCCTTTCATAGTCATCCACAACATCATCACCAACCTTGATGCTAAGCCTATTAGGAAAAAACTTATAAGGATGTACCTTTTTATTTCCCTTCTTGTTAAAGAAGAGCTTAAACATTTATTATTCATCAACTTCATCCAACCCATTTACTATCCACAATGGGTCTCTAATGTTGTTCCTATCACTAAATCAATAGGTGGACTTTGTATTTGTACATATTTTCATGAACTAAACCTTGTTTGTCCAAAAAATGACTTTATTTTGCCAAACATTGACTATCTTGTTAATTTAACTATCGGCCATGAGATGCTATCTCTTATGGATGGATTCTTAGGCTATAACCAAATCTTAATCACCCTAGAAGATCAACACAAAACCACCTTCATAAACCCATGGGGAACCTTTTACTATAGGTTCATGCCTTTTAGTTTGAATAACACTTGTGTAACCTATCAACATACCATAACCTACATCTTTCATGACCTCATCCAAAAAATTGTGGAAGACTATGTAGATGACCTCTTTGATAAGTCCAAATGTTGTAAAGACCATTTAGAAATCTTTAAATTCATCTTCAAATGCCTTATCCAATTCCATGTTTGCCTCAACCTAAATAAATGTGTCTTTAGGGTACTATCAGGTAAACTCCTTAGATTTATCATTTCCCTTAATGGAATAGAAGTTTATCCCACTAAATTCAAAGTAATCCTAGACATGCCTCCCCTAACTCACCTTAATCAACTCTATAGTTTGTAGGGTAAACTTTAGTATACTCATCATTTCATCTCTCAATTATCTGATAGATGTTAGCCCTTTCATCACCTCCTTAAGAAGGACGTCTCCTTTACATGAAATGAATACTATCAAAAGGCCTTTGAATCACTCAAGGGGTACCTTATTTCTCCACATGTTCTTTTATCTCCAATAGAGGCCCAACCCTTCTACCTCTACATCTCTACCATAGACCATTCCTTAGGTGTCATGCTCACACATCATGATGATCAACACAAGGAACATGTAGTATACTATATAAGTCAAACACTTGTAGAGTATGAGACTCTTTATACCCATACTAAGAATTTATGCCTCACCTTGGTCTTTGTGGCTTCCAAACTTTGTCACTACCTCCTCAACCATAAAAACTTTATCATCAAAAACACCAACCCCCTTAAGTATATTCATTCTAAGCCATATCAAAATTAGCGTATAGATAGATGGCTCATAATTTTATCTAATTTTGATCTTGAATTCCTTCAAAAACTTTAGTCAAAGAGAAAATCATTGCTGATCAATTGGTCTAAGCCCCTTTAACTGACAACCAACCTTCCAACCTTGAATTTTTGGATGAGTCTATCACAACTCTCTCAAGAGGACATTTATTACCAAATAACCATGTTATTTGATGGATCAAAATGTCAATGAGGTGGGGGTTCCAGAATAATCCTTATACCCTTTGAAGGTGAGCCTTTTTCCTTGTCTTTTAAACTTGACTTTGATTGTACCAATAATGTGGCTAAATACAAGGCCCTAATTTTAGGTCTCCAAATAGCTTTGTCCTTGGGAGTAAAATTGATAAACATTTTTTATGACTATCAACTTATGATCAACTAGATTAATGATTCCTAATAGTATAAAAATGATGTTCTATATAAATATAAATAATTGGTAAATATACTATTGACATCACTTGATCATTACCTTATATAAGCCACTCAATGTTTGATAAATAATTTCTCCTATACCATGGCTTCAATTGCTTCTCAAATCCCATTTTCACCTTTAGAATTTAAAATATTTGTCACCATTCACAAAATTAACTAACCCTCTTACACCAAAATGGACTTCCCTTCCATTCGCAATGTGGAGTAAATCCAATCGGATATTTGCTATAAGAAACTTTTTGACTACCTTACCTTATCTATCATCCCATCTGACCTCTCTAAGAATGGTAGATGATATATTATATAGATTAATTATCACTATACCATACTAGGGGTAATCCTCTACAAATGAGGCTTTGATGGTCTCCTTTTTAGATGCCTTCATAGCTAAGAAATCCCTCACACAATCAGAGAAACTCATGATGGGATTTGTGGAAGACACTTTAGTGGTTTAACTCTAACTAAGTGCATCCTTTTCCTTGGCTACTATTGGCTTACCCTTAACTAAGACTATTGTTATTATGTAAAGGGGTTGTCAAGTGTTAATAACATGCCAACTTGCATCATATTCTTAGTCATGCCCTTCAAGTTGCTAAGGAATTTTAGACCTTCTCTCAATGGGGATTGGATCTCATTGGTGAAATCAACCCTCACTCTTCATAGAGACATTATTATATCATTACCATGATATAACACTTCAACAAATGTGTGGAGGCTATTCTTCTCATCTCAACCAAAGCTGATAAAATTGCCAGCTTCATCAATCATAATTTCATATATAGCTTTAGTATTTCTCATAAAATCATCATTGATAATGGCAAATCTTTAAAAAATAAGAAAGTATGCAAGATTTGTGACACCTTTGGCATTAAGTTAAGCTTCTCATCTCCATACCATCCATAAGATAATGGACAAGCTAAAGCCTCTAACAAAAAAACTTAATAAAATAATCACCAAAGTGGTCAATAAATCTAGTAAGGATTGGTACTTACACATTCCATTTACCTTATAGGTATATTGAACCAACATTCAAACCCCTAAGAGTGCCACCCATTTCTCACTTGTATATGTGCAGAGGATGCCTTACCTCTCGAGGTGAAAATTCCCTCCCTTCATATATCCCTAAAGGATATCATCTCAAAAAAAGACTATCATTAAGAATGTCTATCCTAACTTGAGCTACTTGACGAATGTCATTT
Source organism: Torreya grandis (assembly GCA_037957365.1). Lineage (NCBI taxonomy): Eukaryota > Viridiplantae > Streptophyta > Pinopsida > Cupressales > Taxaceae > Torreya > Torreya grandis. The sequence continues at coordinate 50,165 of JARHVA010004850.1, read as the reverse complement.
TGCCTCTCTTAACCATATTTATGTCTATCAAGAGTGAATCAAATGTGCTGATAAAAAACACCTGAGAGAGCAAGAATTCAATATTGGTGACCTTGTATTAAAGTAAAATCAATGTGTAACTAACATGAAAAGAAGCAAGCATGGCAAGTTTGCTCCCAATTGGCTTAGACCAGTTATCATCACACATAAATATGGGTCGAGAACTTATCAATTATCATCCCTTGAGGGAAAATTGAAACTTGAGCCCCTCAATTCTTTGCATCCATGTCCATTATTTTGTTAAAACAAGTTTTAAATCAACTTATTTTTAACTTAAGCTCATCCCTTATTTTACAAAATTATCACCTTCATCTCTGTAGACACCTAAAAAGTGTCTAACCCTTGGTCACTTTCCCCCTTAACCCCTTCCTAACAATTACTAATTTAAAATAATTAATTTATTTTGGCTTAACCTCCCTCCTTTGACACCTCACCCATGACACCTCGCTTGGGACACCTCACCTTAGACTAATTCTCCTCCTATGACTCACTCAAGATCTATTCCTAATTCTTCTAACCTCCTAACAAACTCTCGTGCGTATTTCGCACAACCCTCGGCATTCTCCAATGGATAAGTGCACTTGGCGGATGAAAAAGGGGCTTGGTGGCTTTTTTTGCCCGTTCTAACCCCACCGACGTCGGTCACCTGTTGGCCGACGCTGGCGGAATCGCCGACGTTGGTTATACTTAACCGACTTCTCTTCCTCTTTCCGGCTAATCACGATCCGAATCAGAAATCAGCTAATCTCTAAAAGCAAATCAGGTATTCTAAGTCTTGGAATATCCATCAATCTGTGAAATCTCTCAGTCAAAGCCTCTCACTTCCTCTCTTAGGTGTAGCAACTGTTTCAGGTTCTCCATCAGCAACAGGTTCTCCATGCAAGCTACATCAACAGTAGGTACGGGAATCATCGGTAGCACACCTTCCACAAGGCACAGGTAAGTCTTCTATCTATTTTTTTATTCTCTTTTCAGTTATTACTTTCAAACAATATCTCCTTATCCACAGACTATTCAAATCAACCCAAACCCGAATCTTGATCTATCCACCTCCTTATTTCTCTCGTCCTCTATCGGATCATATATTCTATCCATTTAACCCGATTCTCAGACTCAGACCTTAAACCATTCAACCAAGCCTAAGACTTTGTCCACATACCAAAACCCTGATTAGACTCTGTCCACGGACCATTCACATAAATCCAGTCTCTGACCAAACTCTGTTCTCAGACCACAGACCTGCCTAGACCTCGTCCAAGCTATTTGCCCCGACCGACGCCGATCACTACCCCAACTGACGTCGGCATATTAACCGACGTCAGCACCTTGACTAACTGACGCTGGTAGGATTACCGACGCCGATGACTGTGATTAATCCGACAGCTTCTTTCAAGTAAGTCTTTGCTTCTCTTTTCCATTTCCATTTCTTTATCATTTCAGTTCTTCATTATTCAGATATTTATCAGACATTTCTTTCCATTAATTAGTGGGTTTATATCCCTTAAGGAAGTTTTTATACTTCTGGGATCAAGCTTTCGCTTGACAACCCACCATCTGTCTATTTAACATCTTCTTTTATCCAAGCTTCTTTTCTTTACAGGTGTCATTCCTCCACAGACAAAGAGGAGTGCTCACAGCGTCTGGATTACGGTGCGCAGACTTTATCCAGGTACTTCACAAGCCTTGACCATTATTTCTTTAAGTTTCTTCTCTCCTTTAAAAATTGAAAGCTAAAATTTGAATAGAAACATTCTGGCACGCCCGATGGGATCCCTTTAGGGCCTTCCTTGGGTTCCCTTTCTTCTTTGTTCATTTAGTTGCATTAGGCTTCTTAACCTTCATCTTTCCTTCTTCTTTTCAAAAAAAAAAAATCACAAGCAGGAAATAAAAAGAACTCTTTCTTACTTTTTCTTGCATTTCTAGACTAGTAAGAAAATCATTTTCTTCAAACCCTTTCTCCAACTTGTATTCATTCCAATATCACATTTCGATTTGGGGTTTTAAAACTTGCTGCATTTCATTTCTTGCTTTCTTGCATCTTTCTAGTCCACACGTAGTAATCAGTAAAACGCATATTGAAAAAACCGTAGATCACATGATGTTACACAACCAGACCACATGCACTCAATAAAACATAAAACTCACTTGAGACAAGGCCCATCTGGGATTTCATCACCCATCGGACAAACTTACCCAACCCGGCAATCCTACTTGGATTTCACCACCAAGGGGAAAGCCAACTCTGTTCTCTGGCAGAGTCTAAACTATAGTGAAAGTATATCTTGGCTAAGCGAAACCAGCTAACCACTGGAATCGTGAAGTGAGGGGAGCTTGCTCCTTAGCACCAGGCCTGTACGGAAGCTAATACAGATTTTTGAGCACCTTAACTACCTGAAACCATCTTTAGATTACCTATTCTAGGACCCTTCTTATAGCCAATTTCCTCAAACATCTTATTAAGGCATAAGCCATATGATCCTAATAAAATTGTTTCTAGGGATTTAACGCTAGGCTCTGTCTGTCATCATCATATTTTCTATTTTTATCTATCTTTTTTGAGCTGGTAAGGATGTCTTCTTCATTTCCAAAAACTTTTTTTTTTGAGTTTCTGGAAAACACAGTAACCGACATCGGTCCTGTAACCGACGTCAGAAACTTCTCTTTACCGACATCGGTCATCTGACCGACATCGGTAGTATTCTTCACCGACATCGGTTTTTATACCGACGTCGGTCTCTGTCTATTTTATTTCTTCCAAAAACAACAAGCTTAAAATCCAACTTTCTGACTGTCTAAACATCCATTCTGGTTTTTTGAGACTGACAGAACACAGTTTTCTGAAACCCGACCCTTTCCAGCCTTGAATGGTTTTGACACATAGTCAAACCAAGGCCCTTCTTGACCATGCTAGTCAACAACCACTTCCACCTTCACCATCTATAACCAGTCCAATAATGGAGTTCAACTCGGAAACTGAAAGAACTCCCATTCGCCCAACCCCGCCTCAAACTCCTATCATCCCAGAAGGGGACCAAGACTTCGCACGATTCTTGGACCTTAACGTTAAAGCCTTACAACACTATCTCGCGAATAGCCAAACGCGTGACTCCCTTGGCAATCCAATCTATGGGATGCTGACTTCTTTAGTTGACACAAGAATCACATCAACCGCACCTACAATTCAGCCACTAGACAACACCTCCACCAATAACCCAACCGTGTCTTATCTTCAAAACGTAACCTCTCCATCTAAACCTACCTCCATGGGGGTTCTGATACTCCCTCAACCTCAAGTCACCCAACTAAATCCCACACCTTTCCAAAACCTACTAGTATCTATTCCCCCTACTCTTGCACCTATCAACACAAGAGTAACCGTTTATCCGTCAACAAGCATAGCCACTCCTCAACCATCCTTGACGGCCCCTATCCAACCTATGCCTACCAACCCCATAACACAAGTGCCCTTGGCCCCAACTTTCGCTCCAATAACTAGCTATCCATATGTTATGTCAATGCAACCATCCACGTCATACGCCCCTCCAAATATCTTTCAAGCGCCTTATAATCTAGGGGGCGCTCCACCTACCAATCCGTCAGCAGATATCATCAAGATGCTGATGGATAAAATGTCTAGCTTAGAGACTTTCGTTTCCGGCTCACGCAATGCTCTTTCATATGAGCAAATTTGCAATGAGCCTATTCATCCTTTCGTTCCAATTAGACCATACCCCAACCAGTGGGATCTTCCCAAATTTTCTCGCTTTCAAAGCAAGGAAGACCCACAGCAACATTTACAGGCATTTAGACATGCCTGCTACCTTATCGCTCATGATGACGCATTACTCTTGCGCACATTTCCTATGTCCCTTTCTGGTGCTGCGCTCGACTGGTACAGCTCCATTGCCAGCCATTCCCTCTTCACCTTTACACAATTGGCACAGCTCTTTCTTGACCACTTCTCCATTAACATCACCAAAAAGGTTTTGATCACAGACCTTTACACTATCCGCCAATTTGAGGATGAATCAGTAGCTAATTTTGTTGCTCGTTGGAGAGGTCTCATCAACCAACTCTCCTTTTCCTTACCTCAAACTGAACTTATTGAACTATTCTCCCGAGCTTGCGCCAAACACATTTCTTCCACTTTGAGGGTTCAGACCTTCCGTACCTTTGACGAAGCCTTTACGATAGGCCGTAAACTTGAATTACGTGCCATCGAGGAGAAAAAAATCAAATTGCGGAGCAAGAACCCCAACTCTAAGACTAATGACTCTTCTTCTTCTAAGCCTTCATCGTCAAATCCTAAGTCTAAAGCTTCATCTAATGCTGTTGTCGTTAGACCTTCATCTTCTTCATCCAATCAAACCGAACCCTCCACATCTCAGAGCGCCACCCGTCAATTCCAGCAGAGATACATTCAAAGATAATATACTCCTCTTGGATAATCTTACGCATCTATACTAGAAAAACTTGTCAAACAGGGGATTATCAACCTCCCCCAGATTCGACCACTGCCACAATTCGATCCCTCATGCACCATCCCTACGTGGTATAGGGAAAATGACTTTTGAAATTTCCACCGTGTCAAGGGTCATGACACAAGAAACTGTAAAACCTTCAAAAACATAGTCCAGGACATGCTTGAAAAGGGAGAGCTCATTCTAGATAATCCTAATGCACCTCCAAACCAGGGCATCGACATATTCAAACAGCCATTCCCCAATCATCCACCAACCCAAAATAATAATGTCCAGACCTTAATTGACAACACGCATGAACATGATATTCAAACGGTCAATACGATCTCACCTTTCAACCAACCTCAAGAGGTTAACTCATCTACCAGTCCATCACGTGTGGACGAACCTCTTTCCCCGGTCAGTTCTCCATCAACCTCTCTCATTCTGGAGGATGCCTTAACCTTACCGGCGCCACCGGTCTCACCATCCTCTTTTCTTCTGCCTATGGAGGACTTGACCTTACCTACTCCTCACCCACAAGTGGAGGGCACCATAATTCCTGCCCTTTACCCACTAGAGGAGTCACACTCTCCAGTTCCTTCTCCACCAAGAGAAGAACCTGACTCTCCATCTTCCTCAACCAACGACAATCCAGTTATAACTCCCATACACCTTGGGTCCGACATTATTGCCACACCTAACACATCTTCTCAACCTCATCCAACCTCCTCCCAACCATTTTCTCGACTAGTGGAGAAATTAGAACTTCTCCCTTTAAGGAAAGTGGAACATCGGGGATTGTGGGACCATCTTAAAATTCTTCAACATTCCCATGCCCTCTCATCTCATACTGCCAATTCTCCCAAGGCAGAATCGCTCAAGACTCCAAACAAAGACCAAACCACTGCATCCAAATCTGCATCTACCCAATCCAAACCAATCAAGCCATTTGGCATTTGCCCTCTCTCTACCCTCACTCACCCACAAGTGAAGGTGGACTTGAACCAAACCTCAACCAAAAGTAGTCTTCCAACCAAGTCAAAGAAGACTGCCAAACCACAAAGACGAACTCCTCCTCCACCGTCAACTTTGCCTTCCATCTTAGGTCCCCATCCTTCTACCCTACTTGGCATGCTTCCTACTCCATCTCTTAACCAACACAAATTACCTCCATTACTTCCTTCACCAATCACAAGTCAATCCCCTCTCAAAAATTTGGCACCTCTCACAAAGAAAGTGCCGTCTTCACCTGTCACCGCACCACCAACCCAAAAGGTGGTACGAAAACCTTCTTCAACATCTCCCAAGAAAAAGTCACCAGCGTGTCATACATCAACAAGTGTGGACCCCTTAGAAGGTTCATACACTTTAATATTACGCCAACTTTTGTGAACTTCTAGCATTACCCTTCCTTCCATCAAGCCATTCCAACCTCTCAGGTCAAAACCATCTTGGTTCGATGATACAAGGATTTGTTTATACCATCGCACACCAGGACACGATACCGAGACTTGTTGTGCCCTCAAGGTAGTCATTCACCAACATATGGAGAAAGACACTCTTCTCCTTGAGGACACTTTTGACCAACCTTCGACACTTTCCCATCCAACCTCATCAACCACATCAACATCTCGCCAACAGACCATAACCCCTTCTTCACCTACTATATTTGAAATTAATGCCATCCATATCACCACTAGGTCACACAAGGATAAAGCGAAAGAAAAAGCCGCTATTCCTTGGACCTATCCTTTTGTCCAGGCATCTCAACCACCGAAACCCAAGATTTCCATCTTAGGTGCGTCCCAACCCACTTCTTCAGAGGCAATCACAGAATCTATGATAAAACAACTTCATCAAACGCCTGTGAAGATGACCCTATATGACCTTATTCAAAGTTCCCCCCAGCATCGCCAGGCTCTAATCAAAGCCCTACAGGCAGCAGAAGTCTAACCTGAAGACCCTCAACCACTTGCTGCCTTAGTCCATTCTTTATCCCATATCACCTCCATCACTTTCAGTAATTCTGAGATTCCTACCTCTACCGTGGAAGATCAGGATGCTACCCTTTTCATCACAGCCTACGTTGATCAAACCCGTATTAAATGAGTTATGATTGATGGGGGTGCCAACATTAATATCATTTCCTCCCACGCCTTTGACCAATTGGCCATTCCCAAGAATTGCGTATCAAAAACTGACGCAATCCTTAGATCCTTTAATGACACCACCGCTAACACTATTGGCACTATTGTCCTTCATATCCGCATTGGTCCATGCACAATTCTAGAGCTCTTCTACATCATTGAGGGATAATTCCAATACAACATCCTTTTAGGGCGACCCTGGATCCATGCCATGGCTTGCGTCCCTTCAACACTTCACCGTTGTGTCAAATTTGAACATGACAAACAAGTCCATGTTATTCCTGCCGACCCATCCCCTTTTAAGACTTGTAACACGACTTATAGCCCAAACGACATTCTTATCCCGCTCAAGACATCAACCCAAACATCACCTCCATCCGTAGAAGCGTCAACTAGTGCGCAAACAGCGGTTGCCACCACATCATCTTCTCCATTAACAACCAAGAATCCCATGGATGACATCTTCCAAAGACTTTCATTAGGAGAATATAGTCTCCTTACTCTAGACATGTTCCAGACTCCTCAAGAGTATGGACAACTTCATCAAAACCCAAACTATGACTGTCGGATCGGAATGGTCATTCCTTATGGTCCTCCTAGCCTTCGCACCAATCTCGTCTATGGGGGGATGGATCAAGCTCCTACAGAATCAAACCCTTCATTCTCACCTCAAATATTCACATCCGATTTCTCCTTTCTTAGAAATCCCACCTTTGCACATACCTACCTTTATAGGTGTGCATGGAAGGGTTTTGGCTTTGGACGTTACGAACAAGGTTCTCATCAGCCTGTCAAAACACCCAATGACGATAATGCAAAGAAATGGTATGGACTGGGTTTCCAAGAACCCACTGAGGCCTCCACAGACCTTTCCCCTAAACTAGCCATTGACCAATTTCTTCTAGACTCACCTATTCTTCCATCCTCACCTACGGAGTCGGTGGTTTCCATCCCTCCTAGTTTTTTTTTAACATAAACACCATCTGCTTAGAACCCCTAACCTATCAACTCAACGGGGTTCCCAAATCTCTTCCTCTCATTTATCCTAGCATGATAGACGATGAATCATCACCCATCAACACAGTCTACTACATAGATGATGATGCCATTCTTACCTATATGGGCGCTGATGACTCTTTCATTCAACGCTCCCTCCCTTCTGAAATGCAGGTTATGTTAAATGAATCGACCATTAACATTAACCTTTCATCTTTCGATGTTCCTCATGTCTTAAAGATTGGTCAATCTTTAGACACTCAGGAGCAGCTTGACTATACCCAGTTCCTCTCTGACCATAGCAAGGCCTTTGCCTGGACTTACAGTGATATGCCTGGCATTGACCCCACCATTGCTACTCATAACATCGTCACAAACCCAGAGGCTAAGCCTGTTAGGCAAAAGCTTCACAAAATGCATCCTCGTGTTGAACTTCTTGTCAAAGAAGAGCTTCAATGTCTTCTTTCAGTCTCTTTCATCCAACCCATTGATTATCCGCAGTGGGTCTCCAACATCGTTCCTATTACCAAAGTGACTGGGGGGATCCGAATCTGTACGGACTATCGTGACCTCAACCTGGCTTGTCCCAAGGATGACTTTCCTCTTCCAAACATTGACCAGCTTGTTGATCTCACGGCCGGTCATGAGATGTTATCTCTCATGGACGGGTTTTCAGGATATAATCAAATCCTGGTTGCACCGGAAGATCAGCACAAGACCACTTTCATTACCCCATGGGGGACTTTCTGTTATCGGGTCATGCCTTTTGGCTTAAAGAATGCAGGCGCCATTATCAGCATGCTATGACCTACATTTTTCATGATCTCCTCCATAAAATCATGGAAGACTATGTGGATGACCTATTAGGCAAGTCCAAACTTTGCCGTAACCATCTGACTATTCTCAAAATCATCTTCTCTCAACTTCTTCAATACAATGTTCGCCTTAACCCCAAGAAATGTGTTTTTGGGGTCCTCTCTGGTAAGCTTTTAGGCTTCATTGTTTCCTTTCGTGGCATCGAGATAGATCCCGCCAAGATCCACGCTATCCTTGAAATGCCACCCCCAACTAATCTCAAGCAGCTTCACAGTTTGCAAGGGAAACTCCAGTCCATTCGACGTTTTATCTCGCAACTTTTTGATCACTGCCAACCTTTTCATCATCTTCTTAAAAAGGACATCTCTTTTATATGGGATAGGGATTGTCAAGAGGCTTTTAAAGCCCTTAAACATTATCTAATCTCCCCACCTATCCTCATTCCACCTCAAGACGATAAACCCTTTTACCTTTATATCTCAGCCACTAATCATTCGTTAGGTGCCATGATCGCGCATCGAGACGAGCAATATCGTGAGCAAGCAGTTTACTACATCAGCCGAACATTAGTTGACTATGAAACTCGGTACACCCATACCGAGAAACTTTGTTTGGCATTAGTCTTTGTTGCTACTAAGCTCCGCCATTATCTTCTTAACCATAAAACCTTCGTCGTCACTCACACCGACCCTCTCAAGTATATGCACTCCAAGCCATATCAGAATCAACACATGGCTCGGTGGCTCATGTTGCTTGCTGAGCTTGACCTCGAATTTGTCCAACAAAAATCTATAAAGGGGAAAGCAATCGCTGATCAACTAGCAGATGCTCCACTTCCTGACAATCAACCTTCTCACTGTGAGTTTCCTGACGAGTCTATCGCCACTCTTTCCACCAGTGACGCCATCTATCAAATGACCATGTTCTTCAATGGCTCTAAATGTCAACTCGGTGGAGGTGCCGGGGTCATTCTCATCCCTCTTGAAGGGGAGCCCATGCCTCTGTCTTTTAAACTCGACTTTGATTGTACCAATAATATGGCCGAATACGAAGCCTTAATTTTGGGACTTCAAACCGTCCTTTCTTTAAACATCAAGACCATCAGCATCTTCGGCGACTCGCAGCTAATCGTCAATCAGGTCAATGGTTCATACCTCTGTAAAAATGAAATTTTGCAAAGGTACAAGCATCGTGTTGACATTTTCCTTACATCTTTCGACTATCACTTATTGCAGACTGTTCCTCGATCGACGAATAAGTTTGCTGACACCATGGCTTCCCTTGCCTCGCATATTCCTTCTTCATCATCATCCTCATCGAGAATTTATGTCATGGTACATCATGTGCCATTACCTTCATACATTTCCACTGACATCAATCTCGTCCATGCCATAGACTCTAGTTCACAAGATGTTTGGTATAAACAACTTGTAGACTACTTATCTCTTTCTCTCATTCCTTCCAACCTCTCTAGCAATGTGCGATGAGCTTTCATCAAATGCATCATTCGCTATACCATGCTAGGTGGTCTTCTCTATAAGCGAGGTTTCGACGGCCTCCTTCTTCGTTGTCTCACCTCCACTGAAGCCTCTCACACCATTAAGCAAGCCCACGATGGGATTTGTGGTGGACACTTCAGTGGAAATTCGGTTGCCAAGCGCATCCTTCGTCTGGGCTATTATTGGCCTACTCTTCATCAAGACTGTAGCAATTATGTTCGGCGATGCATCAAGTGTCAGCAACATGCTAACTTGTTTCATCTCCCCAGCCACGCCTTACAAGTTGCTCAAGATTTCTGGCCTTTTTCACAATGGGGTTTAGATCTCATCGATGAGATTAACCCTCATTCGTCTCTTCGTCATCAGTCCATCATTACCGCCACTGAGTATTTCACTAAGTGGGTGGAAGCTATTCCTCTTGTCTCCACAAAAGCTGACAAGATTGTCGACTTCATCAATAACCACATCATCTGTCGCTTTGGTGTCCCTCATAAGATCATCACCAACAACGGCAAGTCCTTTAAAAACAAAATTGTCCAAAAGTTATGTGATTCATTTGGCATCAAGCTCAGTTTCTCTTTGCCTTACTACCCACAAGCAAATGGGCAGGCACAGGCTTCCAATAAAATTCTGACTAAAATTCTCATGAAGGTGGTCAATGACACAGGAAGGGACTGGCACATTCAAATTCCCTTCGCTTTGTGGGCCTATCGCACTAGTATCCGAACCTCTACGGGTGTTACCCCTTTTTCTCTCATGTACGGAACAAAAGTTGTCTTACCTCTCGAAGTACAGATCCCGTCTCTTCGCATTTCTCTACGTGACATTCTTTCCAATGATGACTTTCATCAAGATCGTTTAGCTCAATTAGAGTTACTTGATGAGCGTCGTCTTGCTGCCCTTAATCATCTCCATGTCTATCAAAGTCGAATCAGACGAGCTTACAAAAAAAATCTGAGAGAACGAGATTTTAATATCAGAGACCTCGTCCTCAAAGAGAATCAATATGTGATTAATATGGAGCGAAGTAAGCGAGGCAAATTCGCTCCTAATTGGCTCGGACCTTACATTATCACGCACAAGTACGGATCAGGGACTTATCGTCTGTCTTCTCTTGAAGGCCGACTAGCACCTGAACCCCTTAATGCGTTGCATCTACGACCATTCTACTGCTAGTTGAGTACTCATTTACTTAACATTTAACTTGATCTCTTCCCTTGAGCAATTCCTCGTCCTCTTAATCCCCTTCTTTTTTAACCCTATTCCCCCTAACAAATCCTCTAAAACCCTTTTATACAGTATGGATACTTTGTCCTAATAAAAGGGAGCCCTTGAACTTTTATAAGTCTTGTCCATGACTCAATACCTATCAACAGTCAATTAAGTGTCAAAATATCCAAGGTCACTTAAGTCAAAATCAAATCAAAAAGACAGACTGCTCCCTTGAAGGACAGTTGTACTATCATTATTGTAGCTAATAGACTGCTCCCTCGAAGGATGGCTATTCAAAAGCCCTATTATTAATCAAAAATCTAGACCACTCCCTTGAAGGATGGCTATGACTAAATCTGGCAATAAACAACACTATCTTATAAGCTTTTCGCATCGATCAGCTTCACAAATGACCATCAAGCACAATGACATCACTATACAGGCTTCTCGTATTGATCAACCTAAAAAAAAAAATGAGTCATGGACTTGGCTTATAGTTATCTCAGGGTCTCCTATAAAAAGGGACAAAGTTATCTCTGCTCTTAAAACAAGTTATCCTATCCTCCTCTCCTATCACCTGCTCAAGGGACTTCGAGCTCACTTTAGTGTCAAAGTGATTCAATCACCACTCTAGCACAACTTATGGTCAATGACGCAACGCATGAATGGGGTTCTTGGTTCTAATAACCCCTATCTATATTGTCCTTTTGGTCCTTGTCAATGAAAGAGCAAATATGCCTTTCACTTCTCTTTTTACACTTTAGTCACATTCAACCAAACCCTTTTCAACCATAACCATGACTATGACCATAACCTTGACCCTTGACCCTGACTAGACCATCACCCACTTTGACTATTCCTCCCTTTTGGGAGAACTACATTGGCCTGAGGCCCTAACGACAAGGGCTATGTAGGCAGCACTCAGTTGACATGGGGTCTTCTGGGGTTAGCTCGGCCACTTTCTTCGTCACCTTCTTCAATCTCCTTCTCTCGTCACCTGTCAATCACATCACAGTCAATAATATATTCACATAATCATTAATATACTTTCATTTTCATTATAACATCATAAGTCATTAGTCATAAATTTCATCCATCATAACTCATTAAACATTCACATAATCCACAAATTAAATCATCATAATCATCATATAATCATTAAACATAACATAATCATTTACATCATGCTCATCATTAGCATCATCATAATCATCATACATATCATATCAAAACATGCATCATGAAACACATCAAACATCTATAACATCTCCATAACACATCAATAGCTAAAATCTCATCATATATATATCAAAAATAAGTTTTATACAAAATAGACACAATCTGTGTCTCTCTCTCTCTCACCATACATCTCTCGTCTTCGACTCGCAGGCCAGTATATACATCAAAAATAGTACAACTCTAGGGCTGCCCTCAAGGCTGTGGCTATGGTGGTGGTGGCGGTGGCTGAGAAGAGGCTGTATCCCCTCCTCCCTCTGATCTCTGCCATCTGCGTGACCCTGAAGCCATCGCTCATGATGTTAACCTCTGTCGGCTCAGCTCTGCCCTCATCTCAGAATATCATTGTATATAAGGGATCCCCCTGATGGCCCTCTCATAGTACGTGATCTCGTCTAGCGCATCATTTTATCTAACCATAGATACAATCTACGGTGGACCCATCTGCCCTGCTCCTGTGGCCTGTCCTGACCCCTGTGGTTGTGGCTGACCTCAGTGCACTGATACTGATGGTCCTGCCCCCTATGAAAATGATGGCTGCTGCAATGGGCCCTGCCCTCCAAAACTCTGCCCTGTGACTGCCTGTGCCTGGGCTGCAGCCAGTTGTCCCTATAACAGAGTGACCTATGCTGTCAATGCTGCCACCTAACCTGTCATCCCCATCAGCTGCCTTATAACCCCTGCCAGCTGTCCCTACAAAACTGAGACCTGGGCCTGAGCCACATCTCTCTCCTCCCGTGCAGTGTCCCTCTCCTCGCAGGCTGTATCCCGCTCCCTGGTAATCGCCTGTAAATCTGGCTGGGGTCCCATCTGTACACCTCGATACTGCCCTGCCCACCATGCCATGTAGGCCTCTGTACACCCTGGGTCGACTATCCCAGGTCCTGCCAGCAACTCCTCAAAATCAGGCTCCTCTGTCTCCTCTAGAAGTGGGAGCGGCACCTCTATGTCATCCCGCCTATATTATGGGAAGGTGGGAGGCACATCCTGTAGCAGCCCATACTGGCACCGCACTCTCTCTGCAGGGATCCTCTCGAGCTCACCAGCTCGTCTACCTCTGATCCATCGCCTGCTCTGAACTCCAACTAGCTGCTCTCCCTGGTCTCTGAATGCTGGATAGACCAAATATGGTCTCCAGATGATGTCTATAGGGATCAAGCCCTCCAGCACTCCCCTGTAGTGGTCAATGTCCCTGACCACTCCGTCAACCCGTGTCTGTGCCATGACCTCCCACCATCATCTGAACCCAACTCTAAAGCTGGCCTGAATTGTCACTGGGAGGCCGAGAGGTCGCGTAACCACTATGTGCTCGTAGGCCCAGCAGTGCAAGAGGTGGCCTACACACAGGCTGTACCGTCATCGCCGACTAATGCCCCATAACTCTTTGTATACCTGGGCCAAAAAGATGGGCACCCAGGCGAACACTATCTGCTACTCCAGCATGTCCATCAAAACCCCGGTCATAGCAACTGGAAACCTGCCACCATCTACATCTGGCAACGCATACACCGTGATGCCTATCATCATCAACACAGCCAGCCGATGTGCACCCTCATCCACCACGTATAGAGGCTCATACGTAAAACTTGCTGAGTGGTATCTCGTCTCAACGGTGTGCTCCCCAAATAGCGTGACCATGTGAATGTCATGTGCACCGGTAGCTGCAAAATCTGGTACATGTCCTCAACCGTGATTGTCATCTCACCTATAGGCAGGTGGAAGGTGTTGGTGGCATGGTCCCACTGCTCGATCAAAGCCACCATGAGGCTCACGTCCCTCACCACTCTGTAGTAGCGTCTTAGTCTGCCTAGTCCAATGGCGCTCATCTGTGCCCACTCCTCAACGGACACGCCTCTACGCATCCGCGTCAGCAAGGTCAAGAGGCGATCCCGCAGCATCAGAGTCTGCCTTGCCTGCATCCATCCAAAGACACTTTCATGTTAACATTTGCCCCTAACCACTTTCTTCATCACTTTCTTCCATCTCCTTCTCTCGTCACCTGTCAATCACATCACAGTCAATAATATATTCACATAATCATTAATATACTCTCATTTTCATTATAACATCATAAGTCATTAGTCATAAATTTCATCCATCATAACTCATTAAACATTCGCATAATCCACAAGTTAAACATTCCATATCACATCTATCATCATCTAATCATCATAATCATCATATAATCATTAAACATACCATAATCATTTACATCATTCTCATCATTAGCATCTTCATAATCATCATACATATCATATCAAAACATGCATCATGAAACACATCAAACATTTATAACATCTCCATAACACATCAATAGCTAAAATCTCATCTTATATATATATCAAAAATAAGTTTTATACAAAATAGACACAATCTGTGTCTGTCTCTCTCTCTCACCATACATCTCTCATCTTTGGCTCGCAGGCCAGTATATACATCAAAAATAGTACAACTCTAGGGCTGCCCTCAAGGCTGTGGTTGTGGTGGTGGTGGCGGTGGCCGAGAAGAGGCTGTATCCCCTCCTCCCTCTGATCTCTACCATCTGCATGACCCTGAAGCCGTTACTCGTGACATCGATCTCTGTCAGCTCTACTTCGCCCTCATCTCTGAGTATCGATGTATCTAAGGGAACCCCCTAATGGCTCTCTCATAATATGTGATCTCGTCCAGTGCATCACTGTATCTAACCATATATACAGTCTGTGGTGGACCCATCTGACCTACCCCTGTGGCCTGTCCTGACACCTATGGCTGTGGCTGACCTCAGTGCACTGATATTGATGGTCCTACCCCCTGTGAAAATGATGGCTACTGTAATGGGCCCTGTCCTCCAAAACTCTGACCTGCACCTACCTATGCCTGGGCTGCAGCCAGCTGTCCTTGTAATAGAGTGACCTGCGCTGTCATCGCTGCCACCTGACCTGTCATCTTTGTCAGCTACCCTGTAACCCCTGCTAGCTGTCCCTACAAAACTGAGACCTGGGCCTGAGCCGCATCTCTCTCCTCCCGTGCAGTGTCCCTCTCCTCGTGGGCTGTATCCTGCTCCCTGGTAATAGCCTATAGATCTGGCTGAGGACCCGCTTGTACTCCTATATACTACCCTACCCACCATACCCTGTAGGCCTCTGTACACCCTGGGTCAACTATCCCAGGTCCTACAGGCAACTCCTCAAAATTGGGTTCCTCTATCTCCTCTGGAAGTGGGAGCGGCGCCTCTATGTCATCCCACCTATACTGTAGAAAGGTGGGAGGCACATCCTGTAACAGCCCATACTGGTGCCGCACTCTCTCTGCAGGGATCCTCTCGAGCTCACCGGCTCATCTACCTCTGATCCATCGCCTACTCTGAACTCCAACCAGCTGCTCTCCCTGGTCTCTGAATGCTGGATAGACCAAGTATGGTCTCCAAATGATGTCTGCAGGAATCAAGGTCTCCAGTACCCCTCTGTAGTGGTCAATGTCTCTGACCACTCCATCCACCCGTGTCTGCACCATGACCTCCCGCCATCGTTTGAACCCAACTCTAAAGCCAGCCTGAATCACCACTGGGAGGCCGAGAGGTCGTGTGACCACGATATGCTCGTAGGCCCAGCAGTGCAGGAGGTGGCCTACACACAAGCTATACCATCATCGCTGACTAATGCCCCATAACTCTCTGTATACCTGGGCCAAAAAGACAAGCGCCCAGGCGAACACTATTTGCTGCTCCAGCATGTCCATCAAAACTCCGGTCATAGCAACCGAAAACCTACCACCATCTGCATCTGGCAATGCGTACACCGTGATGCCTATCATCATCAACACAGCCAGCCGATGTGTGCCCTCATCCACCACGTATAGAGGCTCATACGTAAAACTTGTTGAGTGGTAGCTCGTCTCAATGACATGCTCCCCAAACAGCGTGACCATGTGAATGTCATGCGCCTCTCTCGAGCACGCATACAAGTTTGCTCCGTGCACTGGTAGCCACAAAATCTGGTACACATCCTCAACCATGACCATCATCTCACCCGTAGGTAGGTGGAAGGTGTTGGTGGCATGGTCCCACCACTCGATCAAAGCCACCATGAGGCTCATGCCCCTCGCCACTCTGCAGTAGTGTCTCAGCCCACCTAGTCCAACGGTGCTCATATGCACCCACTCCTCGACGGACACGCCTCCACGCATCTGCGTCAGCAAGGTCAGGAGGTGATCCCGCAACATCAGAGTCTGCCTCACCTGCATCCATCCATAGACACTTTCATGTTAACATTGTTCTTACTTTTCCTATTTTACCCACTATTTTGACTATCTAAGCCTACCCCGACACCCAGGAAGCCCTTGGCGTAGCTTCGACCTCTCGGCTTGACCATTTTTTTTGAACCATTTCTGACCAGGTAGCCACTGACATCGGTTAGCATGCCGGTGACGGCACTCTCCTAATCGATGTCGGTCACTTAGTGATCGACGTCAGCAGGCTAGTGACCGACGCCGGTCGCTGGTCGGCCGACGCCGGCGGGATCGCCGACGTCGGTGACTGGTTCGGCCCTAGGGCCGAATGGAGCGAGCCCTAATTTTTAGGGCTTCCCTGTTTTATCTCCTAAACTACCCAAAAAACCCTCTAAATTACTCCTAAGCTCTCTTAGGCAACCTACCCACCTTCCTAACTACCCTCGCCCTCAATTTATGTATAAAATAACAAAATTTCAACACTAAATTCAAAACCAAAATCAATCAAAATGGGGTTCAAAGACCCTCCTACCTCATCCCGACATCACAAGCGTGGTGGTACAATGGGTGCCGCTAATGGTGGACCTCCCGCGGGCCCTCTACTCCCCTCTGCCATCTCTTCTGCCCCAATGGCTCTGCACGCTCTTGCTGACTCAAACGTGTCCCTGCAGCATCCAATCAACTCCTTCTCTCCACCAATGCTCTTCTGCCACCTCGCACCACTTCTTGGTCAGCTCTAGGTCACTTTCACTCAACAAATTCCAGAGCTCTTTTTCTCTCTCAATCAAATAGCAAATGACTTTTGGTGGGCCACCAATCTAGCTTTGTCAGATTTGGCAGGCTGCCGACATCGGCATCGGTGTGCCCTAGGCCGCCAACGTCGGCCAATTTTTGCCGACGTCGGTCTCTTTTGGACACCGATGTCGATTATATAGCCGACGTCGGTGGCCTTCAAACCTTTTATCCCTCTTCAAAATGACCAAAATCATGTCCCTAATCAAGTCAAGTCCTTCAGACCATGTCATTTTGGCCCCTTGGGGCACATTTAGATTACTTTTTGCATCCATCCATCGACCACCAGACATTGGAGATCATGCCCATCTCCTAAACCATGACCACTTCCAAAGCATTTGCCTTGGTTGTTTTTACATGTATGCTACCTCACGACTGGTTAGCAAAATTGTGCACACACTTTTGACCTTCACAAGTATAGGATCGCAAGCCAGTTGATCCGCACTACTTGTGACTTTTTCATGTTTCTGGGAGCACTTCCTGAGCCTGAGATACCTGGAACACAATGACCATTGGAGCTTCAGCTTAGATTGAGTGACCCGATCAGCAGACGACTAAATGCTGGGGCCCGGTTCTTTTAATTTTGGCACTCCTCAACCTTTGACCTGTGACAATTTGACCCGACTATCCTCGTGACATAGTATGCATGCAATCACAACTTTTGCAACATTCTTCACCTTTTTCATCCACTATTTGTCAAATCAGCACCCGATTCCAGGTTCCTTTCTCTCGACTCCTGCTTTGAGGGGGGATACCTCATCCATAATCAGAACAACCAACCCTTCTACCTCATCCATAATCAGACAACCAACTCTCGCCAATTTTTTTTTTGCATTTCACTTGATCAACCTTATCCTATATCTGGGACAACCGACTCCTGTTTTTGTCTTGTAGTTCACTTTGAGCAACCAACAAGACAAAAAGGGGCAAATGTAGACACCTAAAAAGTGTCTAACCCTTGGTCACTTTCCCCCTTAACCCCTTCTTAACAATTACTAATTTAAAATAATTAATTTATTTTGGCTTAACCTCCCTCCTTTGACACCTCACCCATGACACCTCGCTTGGGACACCTCACCTTAGACTAATTCTCCTCCTATGACTCACTCAAGATCTATTCCTAATTCTTCTAACCTCCTAACAAACTCTCATGCGTATTTAGCACAATCCTCGACATTCTCCAATGTATAAGTGCACTTGGCAGATGAAAAAGGGGCTTGGTGGCTTGTTTTGCCCGTTCTAACCCCACTGACGTCGGTCACCTGTCAGCCGACACCGGTGGAATCACCGACGTCGGTTATACTTAACCGACTTCTCTTCCTCTTTCCAGCTAATCACGATCTGAATCAGAAATTAGCTAATCTCTGAAAGCAAATCAGGTATTCTAAGTCTTGGACTATCCATCAATCTGCGAAATCTCTCAGTCAAAGCCTCTCACTTCCTCTCTCAGGTGCAACAACTGTTTCAGGTTCTCCACCAGCAATAGGTTCTCCATGCAAGCTACATCAATAGCAGGTATAGGAATCATTGGTAGCACACCTTCCACAAGGCATAGGTAAGTCTTTTGTCTGTTCTTTTTATTCTCTTTTCAGTTATTACTTTCAAACAATATCTCCTTGTCCACAGACTATTCAAATCAACCCAAACCCAAATCTTGATCTATCCACCTCCTTATTTCTCCCGTCCTCTATCGGATCATATATTCTGTCCATTTAACCCGATTCTCAGACACAGACCTTAAACCAACCAAGCCTAAGACTTTGTCCATAGACCAAAACCCTGATCAGACTCTGTCCACGAACCATTCACATAAATCCAGTCTCTGACCAAACTCTGTTCTCAGACCACAGACCTGCCTAGACCTCATCCAAGCTATTTGCCCCGACCGACGCCGGTCACTACCCCAACCGATGTCGGCATATTAACTGACGTCGGCACCTTGACTAACCGACGCCGGTAGGATTATCGATGCCGGTGACTGTGATTAATCCGACAGCTTCTTTCAAGTAAGTCTTTGCTTCTCTTTTCCATTTCCATTTCTTTATCATTTTAGTTCTTCATTATTCAGATATTTATCAGACATTTCTTTCCATTAATTAGTGGGTTTATATCCCTTAAGGAAGTTTTTATACTTCTGGGATCAAGCTTTCACTTGACAACCCACCATCTATCTATTTAACATCTTCTTTTGTCCAAGCTTCTTTTCTTTACAGGTGTCATTCCTCCACAGACAAAGAGGAGTGCTCACAGCGTCTGGATTACGATGCGCAGACTTTATCCAGGTACTTCACAAGCCTTGACCATTATTTCTTTAAGTTTCTTCTCTCCTTTATAAATTGAAAGCTAAAATTTGAATAGAAACATTCTCCTTACTTTAAGGACAACTGATTAAAGTAAAGAATCATGTGATTATCCATCATATTTTTAGTCTAAATCCTAAACATGGGTACCATGGCTCTACCCATGACATGAATCTCATGGATACTTTTCATCCCTTATAGGATGGATCCCCATGTTCCTTGTCTCTTAAACACTCTATCACCCATCATTTAAGCTTCTTGTGCTATGGTTTTGCCCTCATAAAGGAAAACCTTAGGTCTATATAGGCAATTCCATATCTACAATATGTGTGTGTGTGTGTGTGTGTGTGTGTGTGTGTGTGTATACATACACACACACACACACACACACACACATATATACATATATATACATATGTATGTATGTATATATATATATATATATATGTATATATATATATATATATATAAAGAATCCAAAACTTAGACAACTCCCTTGAAGGATGGCCAAGTCAAACATCTGTCAAAAAAGTAATCACATGGAATATTCCCACATTTATTAGCTTTCCCAACTTATCAACCACTAAAAAACATTTTAAAAAACCCTGAGTCGAAATTCAAAAAAGCAAAAAAATATATGTATCCCAAAGAAGGCTTCAGTTAGCTTTCACAAAGTGATAGTAGTCTTCTTGTATTGATCAGTCTACACCAAAATAAGAGATGGAGTTATCTATAATAGCTCCTAGGTCACCTATATAAGGTCCAAGCCATCCCCACAAGAAGGTTACATCACATACATTCACCTATTTAATACATCCCCTTTTTACCCTCTAAAAATGAAGGGATTTTGAGCTTACTTGACACTACATGATCAAGATACTTATTTAACAAATGAACAAATGCTAATGCAAAGCATAAAAGGGTATTATGTTTATAATCCAATATATCTTGCTATTTTTGTCCATCCTAATGAAAGAGCATCACATCTCCTTCTTCATCATGACTACTTGTTTAAACATTCATTAATGCATTTGTCGTATGTGTGATTAAACATTATTCTCTCATTTCCTTTTACATATAGTATTTTTAACCAAATTAATTTATATGTTAAAGTGGTTTTGAACATTTTATACCATCTATAATTCAATATATTACAAATAAATGGCATCATAATTTACTTAAGTGTGTTATATAAATTTTATCTTACCATTATAAATAGAACAGACATTCTATTACACTTATGTGTTTTCTTATGTCACATTCTATTTTACCACTCATCCAAATAATTTATTTACATGTTTTTCTTATCATGAAAACATTCTATTTTCTACATCAATAATCTCAACAAAAATCATGAGTCAACCAAATTATCCATCACATAAACATCATCAAAATTATTTGTGGTGAATAAATCAAATCAACATTTCATATAAGTTTCTAAATCACATCTATATGTTAGAAACCAATCAATATTACTTATCATCAAGCAAAACTAAAACTAATTTATCACATAAAAATCATAACAAATTTTTATCATGTATGAACCAAACCACATTCAATCATTTTTTTAAAACTAGATAAATGATTCAACAAACTATGTTATTTAAATCACATCTGCATCTAAATATGGTATAACATGGATTCATTAACTCATATCATAGATAACAAAATTTGATAAACTACATCAAGCATACACCTACTAAAAAGGAAAAATGCCAAACCATAACCCAAACATGTCATCATATCAATTTGTCATCATAATGCATCATAATCTAAATTATCATATAAACATAAAGGATCACATAAATAACACCATAAAATCATATACCATCATAAATAAACATCATAACTCAAAAAAAGTGCATAATATGTATATGCATATAAATGTCCATGTTAAATATCTCAAAATGATATGTACATCTCACTACAATGGCTTGTAGACTGGAATTAAGATTACAATATAGCATAGTAACCAATAATCTATGGTGTAGGAGCACTAGTATGCCTCAGACCCTCTCCATAGTTGTGAATTATTTGTGCACCTATGGATGTTATACCACCACTGGGTGCAGTACTATCAGGGCTCCTCAACATAGACTATTCTATTAGATACTCTATGTATTGGGGCACATCTAGAAGCCCCCTAATAACATGCCCCTCATAGTATCTCAAATCCTCCATTGTAGTAGTACATCTCATAAATAGAATGTTCTGAGGTAGTCCCGTGACAACTCTAATCCTTCTCAAAGATGGTCCACTCTATGATGGGCAACCTCCTACCTACCTAAGATCATCCCTCTCAGTTGTAACCAAGGTCAACTATGCCTATAAGCCATCCCTCTCTTGTGTCCTTATTGCTAGTTGTCCTCGTGTAGTGTTTCTCTACTAAGTAATGGTGGATAGGTGTACCTATAAGCTATATCTCTCCTATGTGCTCATCACTAACTATCCCTATGTAGTGTTTATCTACTAGTGATAGTGGGTAGTTGTACCTACAATTTATCCCTCTCTTGTGTCCTCATGGATATTTATACTTGTGTTGTGTCTCTATCCTATGTCATAGAGGTCAATAATGCTTGTAAAGAATCATGTGTTGTTCTCATAGCAACCCTCTCTATAATGACTATCTATAAATTAGGGGTTGCCTCATTCATCTATGCATCACCCTCCTCCTCACCTTACTCCTCACCCTATCCATCATCTCCTCCAACATAAGGACCTTATCCTCCATCTCTAATGATAGCTACAAGGTGTCATCTATGCCACTAATCAATATACTCTAAATTCACCTCAACATCATCAACTTCTATCAGGGCTGGTAGCTCCTCAGAAAGTAGTTCCTCCTCTAAGGTTTTTGGTAGAGGAAGTGAAGTCTCTACATCCTCTTATTTATATTTCAAGAACACTCCTAGATCACCCTAAACCAAGCCATACTACAACCACACGTGTCCAAAATATATCAACTTCAACTCATGCTATCTCTTCTCATGTATCCATCTAAAGCTTTGAAGGGAAAAGGTATGTGCATGTAACCCCCTCCATCATGGAAAACCCACATATGGTCTCTAGATGACCTCTCCATCCACCAAAGTATCTAGTCACTCCCTGAACCATGTTATATCTTGTACCAAACCATCTACCCACCATCTACCCATGAAAGCTCCATATCTAACCTCCACATCATTAAGACAACTCTAAATCTTGCCTAATTCCATGTATCCCATGGTAATCCAATAAGCTATAAAATTGTGAAATGCTCATAATCCTATCAATTAATTAGTAAGCATACACTCATCCCATACCTCCTATGTACCTAGTATCCCTAAAGATCTTGATAGACCTATGTCAAGAGTGTTAGTATCCATTCATAGAGTATCATATCCTCATGCATCTCAACTAGTACAAGAGTCAAATCCCAAGGATACCTCCCACCACTCAAATCCATAAATGCATAGTAAGTGATTGCCATCATCAATCTCTTCCTCTCTATTTTTAATTGATACAAATCCTTGAAGTAGAAGCCCCCACTATGGTAATAAGACTCTACTACATCCTCACCATATAGCATATCCATATGTGCATCCAACTCATCACCATGAATTGGATCTATTGCTCAACCTTATATCAATAGCCTTAAAATCCTATGCACATCCTCCAAAGTAATAGTTAACTCTCCTATTGGCAGCCAAAAATTGTTAGTGGCTAGACCGCATCTCTTGATGAGGTCCACCAACATACTTATATCATGGGACATGTGATGATAGTGTTACATACCACCTAGACCCATAAATGTCATGTGGGCCCACTCCTCACCCATCATATCTCTATTCAACTCCTCAAGTAGCTATGGAACTCGATCTTTCATTGTCAATAAAGACCTTGCCTACAAGGTTAGACCTTGAACTTAGTTCAATATACACCTCATGTAGCCAAAAAACATTCAACATAATCTACCATTGATGCTCCACTTATACCCTTACCTAAGTTTGCTATTTCCCACACTTACCCATACCAACCACCCTATTTGTCTATCCATAGGCTCATTTTGCTAATACAAAACCTTTGCTAAGTTTTCCAACCTACCCATCCTAAGACTTATACCCTTTTTACCTTACACTAGCCACCTACTTAGCTAAGCTAATCAAACACACCCATCCTATACCTTTTTTAAACCCATACACCTTCACAAATCCTCACATAATCATTCCAAAACATTTCAAAACATTTCAAAATTACATATTTTTACCCCCTAACATTATAACAAGGACTGATGTTAGTCATAGGTTGACCAAAACCAATCACATATCAAATGATGTCAATTGACCCTCGTATGGTATTGGTTAATGAAATTTTAGGGCTAAATCTTGAAACCCTTGTTTTCCCCCAAAACCCACTAATTTCTATTCAAAAAACACTTCTCTTCATCCTAAACACCTCTAACTACTCTCCCCACTACCCTACGTTCTATATCTAAATAAAAACATTCCAAATCCAAAATAATTTCATAAATGAAAAAATAGAAAACCACTTACCTCATCTCATGTTTTTCTCTATGATGGCATCTTCCTCCTAGTCAATGCTTTTCTGACCATAGCTTGCCCTCCTACTACTACTTATCTTCCACTTGGCTGCATAATTGTTCTCTCATCCAAACTAGTCCCCATAAACTACCCCACCCATTTCCCTATCAAAAATATCACAATGCCACAAAAGACAAATTCTCCCTCACCTAATTATGCTCTAATAGATTACCTAACTCACTCATACACCATCTAAACACACTTTTTGGGAAACAATAGTTTTCCTAAATCATTCTAATCAATTTCACACCAATGACAAATACAAATAAAATCAAATTGACTTTTTGGTCACCAACTCAAATTTTTTAGGGTTTGGCCGATGACCAATGTCGATCACCTTAGGATAGGATGATCGACATCGATCAATACCACCTTTAGAAAACTAACATTGGTCGACTATATTTGGGTTTTTTTTCCCAACCCCTACCCCCAACTTACACCACCCTTGGCTCCCTTTCAAACAAAAAATTATCCATTTACAACCTAGCCCCACCACCAATATTTGCATCAATAATCAACCAAATCTCAGAGATCAACTTATTTTCCTCTAAAGCCCATACCCACTTTACCTCAACTTGGTCACTCTTTCTAACCATTCATATTTTTTGTACCAAACTTAACTTGGTCACTATGACCATATAGACTACCTTGTCATGATTGATAACCTTACACACATGCATGACTTTTGTGCACAACCCTTTAGCTGCATCAGAACACAACCACTTATGGTCTTGACACATGCATTTTTTTGTCCTTTCAAGATCACATCTTCATTTTAGATCCCTAGAAAAAATTATATAGCTCCACTAAGAGACTTGAGTTTATAGGTGTAACCCATATCATCTAAGCCTAATGTTGTGGCTTGGTTTACTTATCACTTATTCTATAACTTTTTTAACCAATTCATTCAACCATGGTGACTACGATCTCACACTTCATTAAATTTTGTGTTCCCTTTCATGCTTTTAAGCCTCACCACCCAACCAACATTATCACCAACTTATCCACTTATCAAACTCAAATCTAACTTCATTTTCACCTCCTTATTTCTTAGTTTAAGGGGGAACATCTCCTCCCACACTTGGGGCATCCAACCTTACACTAAATCATTAGTTTTTTTTTTCATCTTATTGATGCAAACTACATAATAAAATGGGGCAAAATGTAGACACTAGAAAACTACACAAATGGTTCTAAATGTCACAACACACCTTTTCAACCCCCTTGGCCCCCTTTGGATTAGAAATTTTCTTAACCCCCTTAAACACTCATTTAACCATTACCTATATTTAGCTTAATTAATTAATTAAGTTATTAAAATTATATTTACACCTCATCCTAACCAATCCCATGGTTTACTTAGTGACACCTTGCCTTAAGACCATTTCCTGCCTTATAATTTAAAGTCTTAACCTCCTAGACTATTTCTACCAGTATAACCATGCTTTCTTTAATGAGATCTGACCATTTATAATGGTCTTAACTACCAAAATTGAGTGTAAAACACTGTTTTTGGCAAGTTAAACCATTTCCAGCTTAACTGATGTTGGTTGACCAAGACCGACATTGGTTACTTAAGGATGGTCTATGACCCTTGTTTAGGAGGTTGAATCATTTAAGCAAGAACCAAAATCTTGTGTGAATCAAAGTTTTCTAGTGAACCAGAGAACCAATCCAGAGATCAAGAATTTCTTCATCACCTCAAGACTGAAGATTCAAGCATTGTTACTCTACCCATTTTGTTCTAGGATTTCAATCAAATCTCATTCAATTGAAAGTCATCTTTAGGGCAACAAATCCACAATAGCTAAGTATTATATACTTTTTTATAAGTTTAGTATTTAGTTTTGGTACTTTATTGATTTTACCCCTTTTAATCTCTCCCCACACTCTCTTTTGTGTTAGATTTATGCAACTCCAACACTTCCTTTTTCCACTAAATCCCCACTAACCATTCCCAACCTTTGGAGTGTTAAACCTTTGTGTTTGATATCTTGAGTCTTCACTCTAAATTTATGACCATAAAAAAAACCTCTAAATATCCCCACAAAACCCTTTTAAAACCATATCTAGACCCATTTTTTCTAGAGCCAAAATTATGACAAACACATAGTGAACAACATCAGTCATCCTTAATTGGCATTAATTACCCTTGACCAGCATCATTTACCCTTGACTAGAATTGGTCTCTATGTAATTCTATTTTCCTAAAAAAAGTTAATATTACCTATCATCTTCAACTTAAAACCTTATTTTTTAACCCCTGTCACAACATAAAGTCAAAAATAATAATCTGAACATACTTTAGCACTTTAGCATGTCTTTTACATAAGTTAATGTCTGTACTTGTTGAAATGAGTGGATAATGTCCTTATTGTTTTCATTACTTGTTTAAATGAGTGGATTGACAACCTTCTAGGGAAGTTTTGGATTTAACACTTGATAGGCAATCGACCTTCCAATCTTATTAATTAATCCAATTTCTAGTCATATTCTTATTTTAGGTCATTCTTCCCAAGCCAAAGAGTAGTAATTTACATCATCTAGATCATGAAGTGCACAACCACATCCAGGTTCATCTACGCCTTCTCTCTTTCTTTAAGTTTTACTAGTTTTCAAAAAGCACAAGAAAATAATTCAAAAACATATTGAAACACCCCTATGTATTAAACCTTAGTAGATGATAAAGCAATCACATTCTACTTCTTGTTAGACCAACTAATTGGTCTTAAACCAAGTGATAAACTATATCCTAAAGTGGAGTTGTGATGTTAAATATCACTAGCCTTGTCTGAATCTATGTATCTAATTAATTAAATATTAATACCTACTCCATAGTGAATCCCAAAACTATGAGTACTTTGAATGTAGTGGAGAATCCATTTGGCTGCTTTCTAGTGTAGCTCATATGGTGTTTGCATAAACCTAGAGACCATGCCCATTGTATATGAAATATCAGGTCTAGTGTAAGTCAAATAGATGAGGTTGCCAACAAGTTGTTGTTATAAAGTAGCATCAATCAATGGATAAGAACACTCAACCTCAAATTTGAATCCAAAAAGAAAGGGAGTCAAAGATGGATTATAGGTATCCATGTGAAACTATGTGAGTAAATTAAGAGCATACATATAATGTTCAATGGTAATCCTTGAGTTGGACTGTGGAATTTCAATACCAAATAAGTATTGAAAACCTAAGTTTGTCGTGGAGAATCTATCATGTAGATTGTTTTTCTCTACTATAATGGAGGATGAATAACTCCATGTGATCAATAGGTCATCCACATATAGAAACATAGTCAAGAGTGAATTATCCTATCACAAGATGTAAACATTTGAATCAAATTGCATCTAGTGAACCCAACTGTGAGAAGGAATGAATCCATCTTCACATACCAAGCCTAAGGGGCATGATTGAGGCCATAGATAAATTTTTGAAGTTTACACACTAAGTAATAATCTTCTACAAAAACATGTGGTTTCTCTCTCTCTCTCTCTCTCTCTCTCTCTCTCTCTATATATATATATATATATATATATATATATATATATATATATATATATATCTTCATCAAGGTCACCATGAAGAAATTCACCCTTTACATCCATTTAATGAACATCCCAATAATAATATGTGGTAATGTAAATAATGAGTCGAATAAAATTCATTTTAGTGAATGTAACAAATGTTTTAGTGATGAGTGTCATCTAACTCCTCATTTAAACAATATTCAATTGGTGTCTTATCAACCATGGCCGGTGTCCAGAGCTATCTATAGTAAGATATGGGATGGTAGATCTAGAAGTCTGCTTATGGGGGTGCTTGTTGATCCTATTCTAACTTTGACTAAACTACTTGATTCACGCTTTTGTTGAAAAAGAAAGAAATCAAATAAATCCACTATTTTGCTGGAAGTAAAAGATCACACTCCAATTTTATGTTTTTAGGGAAAATTAATTCACACTCCTACTTATGAAAGGAAATTTTCTTCACACTTCTGCTATAAAAGAAAATATACTTTGCGTAGAAAAGAAATGAAATAAGAAAATGCACTTTTTAAACTATGAATTTATTTTGATATTTTTTTGTAAATAAATGCCAATAGTAACAAGATTCTAACTAATAAAAGAAAACATAAATACTTTACACAATTCCTGGTTCCAAGGAGAGTGGGCCCTTGCTCCTCTCAGACTTAGGAACAAAGCTTAATCAGTGCTGGAAACTTGAAGTATTAATTCATAGGAATGCAATAATTATAATATGATTGAAATCTGTATGCTTATCTAACTCTTGATCCTCTATATCTTCTATTTTTCCTTTTTTTATATAGTCAAAAAGTCTTACACTTTATACTAATACAATCAACTCAAAATAGGATGAAAAATAATAGGACTCCTAGTCGATCCCTTTATCCAGAGATTAGATTTCTAAGAGATCCAATTATTTTGATGAAATAAATATCCTATCCTATAATAGTCCTAAAATCTGATTATATACAAATCTATCAAAAGTAGGTCCTTCAAAATAGTAGGTGGTTATTCTCCTTATGTGATTCCAGCTAGAATGGTTCTTTCTTATCCTATCTGGTCTCCAGCTTCCCACTATCCTTACAGAATTCTCGGTATTGACCCTATGGAGTCCATAGAAATGACCCTACAGATTCTGTAGAAATAACCCTACAGAGTCCATAGAAATAAGATTGTAGAGCTCATAGAAACAAGTCTACAGAGTTCATAGAAATGAGCCTACAGAGTCCATAGAAACAAGCCTACAGAGTCCATAGAAATGAGCCTATAGAGTCCATAGAAACAAGCCTGTAGAGTTTGTAGTTTTGCTAGATGGAGATCAAAATGGAATGTTCATTATACATCACCTGTGTCTTCTTTCTAAGCATTCTTCACACAAAAGATCACTAAAACATGTTATATATTAGACATTAATGACAAAGTAAAGATTTAGTCTTTGGTTTAATATAAATAAGACAAATATCTATTTTCCATGTAATAACTATCTAAGAATCTAAGATTTGTATAAGATAATATCCTTCAAGAGATGATTTTAAGGAAATAACATGTCAATGATGAGCCATATTTTGAGCTCATCATCTCAACCAAGCTTTACCTTTTGCAAGTCTCATTGCAAACATGTATTAGCATTCATAGCTCTGGATTCTACTTTCTACACTCTGACTCAAATCATATTCATCAAACTCATATGTTATGTGTCTGTCTGAATTACTGGTAAATCCCTTGTGTGTTTGAATCATTTGTTTCCATATACTGAATTGTTTTTCTAATTGTGGAGCCCAACTCTACCATCCTGTAATAAGTATGATTAGCAAAAGAGGTTTGTATCTCATGCCAATCTATTTCTATTCTCCTCCAGAGTTGATTACCTCTATTAAAATTTCTAGAATTGAGGATGCTCTCCTCATACTCCATCTTAAGTTATTTGGGGACATAACTTCTCACCTTTTAAGAGGCACTAAAAGTTGGTCCCATCTGTTCACACTTGTAGTCACTACTGAATCAAAATTCTATCTTGAAAACAAATCAAAAGAAATAGTACAATCATATAGATCCTGTAAATAATGTGTCTTAACCTCATAATTTAACAAAGCATAGTGAAAATTTTGTTTAATCAATCTAAGAATAGGAAAGGCTGGTCTGACACATAATCCTGTAGTCTTAGCATGATTTGTATAGTCCTCAAATATGCATTTCCATGCTATCTAATTTTTGAATGTAGAATGTAATGTTCTTAATTGAACTTCTCCTACATGAAGATTTATCAAAAACTTATTATGCTCATGATCTCCTAGAATCAAGTCATGTAAATAGAATTCACAAAGCAAATCCTACTGATCAGGTTCAGCACTATAGAAAATTTCCAAAAATGTTGTTGGCTACAAAATTTTATAAGGAAGATGATAGGAGATCCATAGACATTGCCATCTATAAAATTGTTCAAATAAAAACAAACTATATGCAAGAGAAGGATTCCTATATACCAAAAGAGTTTCTCCTAATTTGCATGCATTCTACAAATTTTCTTCTAACTCTTAGACTTTAACCTCTAATTCTTTCTTTTCATTTTCAAAGAGTTTGTTTGAAGAAGTTACATCTTTATTTTTTTGTTTAAGTACAGAATATTTTTCTTCAATTTGATGTAGTATTTGCAAGGGAGGAATACCTGGATCACTTTTTTGACAACCATGGTCAGCAAATATTTTGGGGGGAGAAAGTTCAACAGTAGGTACTTCAGAAGAATTCACCAAATTTTGCAACCTCCTATTTTCCTTCTTCAAAATTTCTACATATATCCAAAGATCAATCTATTTATCTTCATGTTATTTTATTTTTTCCTCTAACCTATGAATTTTTATGGCATGATTAGCAGATATTGTATCTAATTTCTACACCAAAGATGAGTTGAGATGGTCCTTGTCTTGCAATTGATTGATCAAGTCAGCAATGTTAGCTATTTATTGTTGTTTAAGAGCTTGAGCTTGAGAAAGCTTCAAAGTTAGTTGCATAATAGGATCATTTAGATTTGATTATTCACCTTTCTCATTAGTACATATAGTTTTCCCTTTATCCTTTGCAATTTCAATTGGAACTAGTGGTTGTTCCACCCTGCATAATTCCTCTACCATGTGTGGCTTTTCCTCTGGATTTGCCTC
Organism: Torreya grandis; assembly: GCA_037957365.1. Classification (NCBI taxonomy): domain Eukaryota; kingdom Viridiplantae; phylum Streptophyta; class Pinopsida; order Cupressales; family Taxaceae; genus Torreya; species Torreya grandis. The sequence continues at coordinate 19,194 of JARHVA010004850.1, read as the reverse complement.
CTCCAATATGATTAGAGAGTTCCTTTCAAAAGGAATTTATTCAATATCTATAAGTGTAGGAATATTTTGATGTATGGGGGAATGAGACACCATTTTAAGACTATTGAAAATATCTACAATTTCTTGTTCATATTCTTCTATTAAAATGAGCCTTCTCCTTCTTTTAGTTATCTTTGAGATACACTTGGTTTATTTTATTTCTCAACCACCAAACCCTTGGCCATCTCAATGTCTGTAGTAACCTTCTGTCTCAATTTTCTTTTTCCTATCAAAGGCACTGGTTGTGTTACAGACTCATGAAGTTCTTATGGAGACCTTGAAATTTTAGGGTTTTAAGACCTTATGATTCTTCTTGAAGAAGAAGGGATTTATATGGAGATTATAGTCTAAGATTTTCTTCTTAGTGTTATTTTCTCAGCTGATCTGGCAGGTGGAGATGAGTGTTTTTGTGGTACATTTGGGGTTTCTTATGCTATAGTATTCTAAAATTCCTCCTAGACCTCTTGACCTTGCTGAAGGAAATGATGCTAGATAATAAGCTGAATAAGGCCATGATGCCTAAGAGTATTAGTAGGGGTTGTAGACATAACTTGCAGAGCACCATAAAAGAAAGATGGGAGATTAATTCTATACTGAGGGTTTTGTCTCCCATGCTTAAGATGTATTAACATTTTCATGGTGTCTCCCCCTAAAAGACTGTGTTTCCCTTCACAAATGATATAAATTTGTACCCACTTGGCTACAAATTTCCAAGGTTCAAGAAGTGAATTTATTTTAATCCATTTTGATTTTCCCTTGGAATCTACTAGACATGAAGTTTTGGTCTATTTATTACGATTAAATTGACTAATTAAATCACTAAATGAAACTCTACTTGTGGTTCTCATTCCTTCTTCTGGAACTTTTATAATTTGGCTTATGATTTGAGTTGTAACAGGAATAACAATGTCTTTCACAATTGAAAATTTAGGGGTGAGATTGGTAATAAATTCACTTACCATTGTTTCGTTGAAACCCTAGAGCTTTTCGATGAAAGGTAGCCAGCCATTGGCTCTAAACACTGCTTCAGAAGCTTTATCTTTATGAAACTTTGTTGGATCCTTCGGCTCTGATCTTGTCTTCTATCCCATTTTTATGTGGAGTTACAGTCAGCTTGGTTCCTTTAATTAAGGTATAGATCAGTCTATTATTGAAATTAGTAGGCAAAAGGCTCTGAGGATCAACTTTTTTGAATTCTGTAGAAAGGAAATGGTTCATTTGAAATGCTACAGCTGTATGAGTCTATAGTGTTGTATGATAATGTGATACAGTTAGGTGCCACACATTTCTATGGAGTGTGCCAACCATTTGATCTCATCAATACAAGCCATGTAAAATGATGATGTGTCATATTGATGGTGATAACAATTCATTTCTTCATTTAAAACCCCTTTTTTATGATGTCCTATCATTATGGTACTTGATGACTCAATTGATGATATCAAACCCGCACACTTATCCATACACCTTTCATGGCTTCATTGCATGCTTTTTCATTGTGGCATGTGTCATTCCATTTTAGAAGATTCAAATTTAGGTCATCTCAAAAGAATAGGGTCTTAATCAAATTGAAGATAATTAGTTAACTAAACATAGAGAAATGAAATATATGTCTTACTTTAACCTTAGACATTATCCTTGCTTGCCACATGTCTTGCACAAATAGGTTTGTATGGATTAGTTTATTGCATGGAGATGACCAATCATAGTGTCATGATGATATTTTCTTATAAATTTTGGTTTTTTTCCCTTTGGCCAGCCATTGCTAGTTTTCTAGCCAAAGCCTTTTTAGAAATGCATAGCTAGCTAGCAAGCTAGTTTTTTGGGCATGCATTATCAATAGCATCCCTAAAAAGATTTTCACTATTGATTATTATTATTATTATTTTATTTTATTTTATTTTATTTTTTATTTTTTATTTTTTTATTTTTTGATATCAAGGAGCATGTTCACTAGAAGAAGTAGAGCTTTCTAGAATAGCTACTTGATCATTTACTTTTTGAATAAATTAATCTTTATTGAGAGGTTTTTGATAGATCTTCAATCTATGTCCATTGACTAATAGAGCTCTTCTACTGGCATCAATAAGTATTAGCTTAACAGAACCATTTTCATAGACCTCTTCAATCTCATAAGGTCCCAACCATCTTGTTTGTAGTTTTCCTTTAAACTGTTGAAATTTAGAATCAAACAATAGTGCCCAATCTCCTTTATAAAACTTTTATTGCTTGATATGTGCATCATGTCAAACTTTTCATTGATGTTGTACCAGTTTAGTTCTTTGTAGTGCTTCCATCCTCATTTCATCAAGTTCATTAAACTGTAGGAGTCTTGCTTTCTATATTTCTTCTAACTCAATTCCTATTTCTATATCTATTTTCAAAGTTTGTAATTCAAATTCAATAGGGAATAAAGGTTTCTTACCATAAACCAATTCATAAGGTGAAAATCTAGTTGTTGTTTTCCAGGTAGTATTATAGGCCTAAACAGCTTCTGGTACCTTATCTGCCCAATCCTTTCTACTGGAATTAACAACCTTAGTTAAAATGGTTTCCAGTTCTCTGTTGGTGAGTTCAACTTGTCCATTTTCTTGTGGATGGTATGGAGATGTTTTTTTGTGCTGATTTTGATACACTTACATAAAATGCTTTATCATGTTTGACATGAACTTCAGTCCTTGATCTGAGACTATCTCTCTTAGAGCACCAAATCGTTGCATGATTTTGAAATATAAGAAATCAGCTACCATCTCCTCTCTTACATGATTTAATGCTTCTACTTCTTCCCACTTGGTCATGTAGTATGTATAAAATAGAAGATATTCTTTTCCTCTAGAAGGAGGATCCACTGGACCAATAAAATCAATTCCCCATTTCTCAAATGGTTCTAAAACCAATTGAGGATGAGGGTGCAGGGGCATCTCTGTTGAAAGAGTAGGTTATCCAATTCATTGACAAGCATCACAGTGTCTGACATATCTTTTTACTTGGTGAAGATGAGGCCAATAATATCCTACTCCCAAGATTTTATGTATGGTTCTTTGAGTTGAGTAATGGCCTCCTTCTGGTTCATCATGACAAGCTCTGATGATATCATAAGCTTCACCATTTGTCACACACCTATGAAACACATGATCAGGTCCAAGATTAAATAACATTCCATTAATCAATTTAAAAGAAGAACTTTCTTTGATTAATTATTTTTTCTCTTTTTGTGAAAAGTGCAGAGGAAGCTTCTCTGTGGCGAGGTAATTGGCTATATCAACAAACCATAGAGATTGTGCTAAAATAGCAAATAATTGTTCATCTAGAAAGTTATCTTCCACTATTTCTTCTTCACTTGTAGTGTTCATTCTTGACAATAAATCAGCAACCACATTAGACTTCCTTGGTTTGTCTATAATAGTAACATCAAATTATTGTAAGAGCAATAGCCATCTAATAATTCTACCTCCCATAATTGATTTTTTGGTAAGATATCTAATAGCTAAATGGTCTATATAGACAAATACCTTGTAGCCTATTATGTAGTGTCTAAATTTATTCATTGCATAAATTATAGCTAAGAATTCCTTCTCAGTTGTGGTGTAATTTCTTTCAGTAGATGTCATGTTTTTGCTAATATAATATATAGCATACATGTTACCCTCTTCATCCTTTTGTCCAAGAACTACTCCTAGTGTTGTATTGGAAGCATATGTGTATATATGGAATGGCTTAGTCCAATTTGGTCTTCTTAATACTGGAGTAGTAACAAGTTTAGCTTTGATGGTTTCAAAGCCTTGTTGTCAACTATCATTCCATTCAAATATACTGTCTTTTGTAAGTATGGCAAACATAGGGCAGCTATTTGGCTAAACTTATCTATGAAGCATCTGTAGTAACCAACGTGTCCTAAAAAACTCTTAACTTTAGTTTGTGTTTGTGGAATGGGCAAGTTAGAAATTATTTCAACTTTCTTTGGATCTGTCTGAATGCCTTTTGCAAAAATATGGTGTCCCAGGACTATTCCTTCATCCATCATAAAAAACATTTCTCATTGCTCAAAGATAATTGATGTTCTTCACATTTGATCAATACTCTTTCCAAGTTGGTAAGAGCTTCTTCATAAGTTTCACCACAAACAGTGAAATCATCCATATATACCTCAACACAATCATTTATAAGGTCAAAGAAGATTGCCAAAACTGCTCTTTGGAAGGTTACTGGAGCATTACAGAGTCCAAATGAGTGTACTCGATAAGAAAAAGTTCCCCAAGGGCAAGTAAATATGGTTTTATCCTGATCTTTAGCTGCTACTGTTATTTGGTTATACCCACTGAACCCATCCAAGAAGGAAAAATATTTATTCCCTACCAAGTTATCAAGAACTTGATCAATAAAAGGTAAAGAAAAGTAATCCCTTAATGTTGCTTTGTTTAATTCTCTATAATCCACACATACTCTTAACTTTCCATTTTTCTTGGGCATAATTACCAAAGGTGACACCCACTAGCTATCTGAAATAGGGTAAATAAACCCAACTTCTAGCAACTTTTGGATTTCTATTTTGACTATTTCCTTTAGTGTTGGGTTTATTCTTCTTTGTCATTATCTAACCAGTTTGACAGATTCTATGTAGATGTGATGAGTGCATATGCTGGGGTGAATTCCTTTCATGTTGGTATAATCCCAAGTAAAAGCCTTGGTATGTCTTTTCAATACTTCAAAGAGTTGATCTTTCTCTTCGTTTATCAACCAACTATTGATGTTCAAAAAATTTCTAGGTAATACCATGATAGGTTATGTACCTGGGTAGTTGTATTTTATTTGCTTAAACTCACTAATTAATGAGTTCAGAGGACATGGATGAGGAAGTAGCTTATGAAACATAGTTACATTATCAACAAACTCTTTTCTAAGAGGAATCAGTCTTGCTAAAGAACAATGAAATGCATCTAAGAAATGAGTTTGTTATTGTTCTGCCAATTTCCACACACTTTCCTGAATCAATTTATGATCATATGATGAAGAAGTACTAATATAAGTAGAATTGGAGGTTTCAAAATTTTCCATCAGACCCAAGAATCCTAAACTAAGGCAGTCCATAGCTTTCAGACTAGTAGAGTCCATAGTTTCTAGATTGGCATAGTCCGTAGTTTCTAGACTGGCATAATCCATAGTTTCTAGACTGGCATAGTCCATAGTTTTTGGGTATATGTATCCATTCAATTCTTCCAAGTGTTTTTTGACTATGATCATGGCAAAGGAGGAAATGTTGTTTAATGTGTTATCTGATTCATCCACCCAAAGTTCTTGTATGCAATTTGTTGATGGTTTTGCAAGAGGATAAAAAGAGATGCATTTGGATTTTAACCCATTGGAAATGGTAATGTCTCCTAACCTACAACCAATCAATGCTTCTATAGTATCCAACCATGGTCTACCTAGGATTATAAGATATCCGAGATTCTTTTTTTTAGGTTGAAAGACCATGAAATCTACTAGATATTCCCAAGATTCTATTAATACTTTAACATTTTCTATAGTTCAATCTAGTTTTGTTACCAACTGGTCCACCATTTTAAGAATGGTAGTTGTAGGTTGCATTTTCATAAGAGATAATGCATGGAGAGTATCAGTTGTTATGACATTGATTACTTCTCCCAAATCTACCAAGACGTTAGGAATTTCTTTTCCTTCGATTGTGACTATGATCACTGGGTTTCTCAGATCTGCATATTTTGGAACTAATAGTTTTCTTGCTAATAAATCAACAACTTTTCCATCAACATGAATGGTTCCAAGATATTTTACCTTCCTCTTAGGTGTCTCAATATAGAGGTTTTTGATAATCTTATTTAATTTAGGTATATCCCTAATAGATTGTAGAAGGGGTACCTCAATATTGATCTTTTGCAACTCATGGACCAAGTTTGAGTTTGGTTTGATATCAATTTCTCTTAATCTTTTAGGAAAAAGAACTACTGGTGTAGTAGTGTTTCCTTTATTTTCTTTAGGGCTCATTTTTATTTCAGCTTCTCTAGTGCTTAATTGAGATGATTCTTTTTATTTGTTTCCATCAAGTATCTCAAAAATGAGTATTGGAGGTCTTTGTATAGTTTTTCCTGATCTTAAATGTATGTCTAAGCACTCAATAGATCCCACATTGATTGTTTCTTCCTTTTCATTGACATAAATAGGTGTTGGTTGTTTATTTTTTTATTCACTATTGGTTGTGTAGGCATTGAAAGCTGATTAATTTGTCCTTGTTTTTGAATAACTGGGGGTGGCATAATGGTTTTTTGTTGAAGTGGTCTTCTTGGTTGGGTGAATTATGACTGTGGGTTCCACTATTGATTCTATTATTGATATGGCTATGGAATCCAATGTTGTTGTGGTACCTATTGTTGTTGTGGCTGTGGCACCATCTATGGAGGTGTTGGCATCTAATCTTGTCCTGCCCATGGATTTTAAATTGATGGAATTTGTGGTTGATTCCAAAATGGTGAAGGAACTAAAACATTCCATGGTGCCATCCATGGATTAACTAGATTTCTTGCACTAAACTATCCTTGAGCCTGGTTATATGGAGAAAAGTTTTATCTTTGAATATAATTTACTTCTTCAGTGGACTGGACTTGTGTTTTCATTTGATTCTTTAAAATAGGTAGAAGGGTAAAATATTTGGTATCATGATCTATTGCATCACAGATCCCATATGATGAAATATTGGTTCTATTTAAAGGGCAGTTTCTAAGGGCATGTTTCTGTCGACACTTAAGACAGTAGATTGCTAAAGGCTCTATTGCATTTGCCTTAACTTGAAGGCCATCCAAAGTACTATTTAGTGTAACTAGAATATCTATTTTGAGATTAAAAAATTCTTCCATTAATTTACCCACTTCATTAGATTTCCCAAACTTTCCTTTCCTAATTTTAGGTTTTGTTTGAGAGTAATTGGTACAAAGCTCAAAATTTGATCAAAAGCCAACTTATTTATGTTTCCTCTGCCCATCAAATTTTAGGCATCTCTAGTGTCTTCATCCAATCCTTTCAAGAAAACCAATTTTTGAACGTCTTCAGTGAGTGGATAATTGCTTCTTTTATGAGTTAACATGAATCTATCCAAATAATCCTCTAAAGATTCATCCTCATTTTGTTTGATCTTGATGAAATCCTCTTTTCTTTCTCGCAATCGATAATAATCATGGTATTTGTTTAAGAATTTTATTTCCATGTCATCCCATGTTATAATAGAATCGCCAGGTAAACCCATGAACCATCTCATAGCTACATCTTTAGCTGTAGAAGGAAATAGTTTTAATTTTTGGCTATCAGTTGTGTAATCATAAGTTTGACATAGAACCTTAAACTCAAACAGGAATTGATCAGGATCTTCTATAGATCATCCCTAGAAATTTGGCAGATTAGCTAGTGAAATATTTTTCATGCGAGGTTGATCATTAGGATCTAAAACAATAGGAAAGGAGAAAGTTCTTCCTAGTTTTGTGACTTGTTGATTTTGTTGGTGAGCCATTTCTTCTTCTGATGATATTTCAAAATTGGGATGATATTCCCACTGAATGTTGGTGGTCTCAGTTATAGGTTGTTCCAAGTTCTCAAAACAAATTCAGCTATGGATCTCTGAAATGCTTCTTCTAAGTCCTTGGAAATCTCTAAATAATGTCTTCCTGCAAGAGATTGATCTTGAGGAATTTGTCCTATGGGATTGTGTGTGGCAATGGCCTAGTTCCTATCCTAATTTCAGAAGATTCTTGCAAATAGGTTTCACTTGTATCTTCTAGTTCACTACTTAGAGATGTTAAAGGAGTGTCCACTTGTGTTTTTGGTGGAAAATTTGGAATAAATCATCCTTTAGAATCTCTATGATGGTACATCAATTTATTAATTGTTTTTGTTTTATAATATTTACAATTTTTTTTACTCTAGATCAATAATTATTACCTTACTAACACCTTTTGATCCCTGGCAATGGTGCCAAAAATGATGAGTGTCATCTAACTCCTCATATAACCAATATTCAATTGGTGTCTTATCAACCAGAGCTGGTGTCCAAAGCTATTTACAATAAGGTATGGGATGGTATATCTAGAAGTCTACTTATGGAGGTGCTTGCTGATCCTATTCTAACTTTGACTAAACTACTTGATTCACGCTTTTACTGAAAAAGAAAGAAGTCAAATCAATCCACTCTTTTGCTTCAAGTAAAAGATCACACTCCAATTTTATGTTTTTAGGGAAAATAAATTCACACTCCTACTTACGAAAGGAAATTTGCTTCACACTTCTGCTATAAAAGAAAAGATACTTTGCATAGAAAATAAATGAAATAAGAAAATGTGCTTTTTAAACTATGAATTTGTTTTAATATTTTTTATAAATAAATGCCAATAGTAACAAGATTATAACTAATAAAACAAAACATAAATACCATACATAGTTCCTGGTTCCAAAGAGAGTGGGCCCTTGCTCCTCTCAGACTCAGGAACAAAGCTTAATCGGTGCTAGAAACTTGAAGTATTAATTCATAGGAATGAAATAATTACAATCTAATTAAAATTTGTATGCTTATCTAACTCTCGATCCTCTATATCTTCTATTTTATCTTTTTTTTATATAGTCAAAAGTCTTACACTTTATACTAATACAATCAACTCAAAATAGGATGCAAAAGAATAGGACTCCTAGTCGATCCCTTTATCCAGAGAATGGATTTCCAAGAGATCCAATTATTTCAATGAAATAAATATCTTATCCTATAATAGTCCTAAAATATAATTATATACAAATATATTAAAATTAGGTCCTTCAAAATAGTACGAAATTATTCTCCTTATGTGATTCCAGCTGGAATGGTTCTTTCTTATCCTATCTGGTCTCTAGCTTCCCACTATCCTTACAGAATTCTCGATATTGACCCTATGGAGTCCGTAGAAATGACCTTATTTAGTCCATATAAATAAGCCTATGGATTCCATAAAAATAAGCATGTGGAATCTTTAGAAACAATCTTGTAGAGTTTGTATAAATGAGCCTACAAAGTTTATAGAAACAAACCTATAGAGTGTAGAAATGAGCCTGCAGAGTTCGTAGAAACAAGCCTGCAGAGTCCGTAGTTTTGTTGGATGGTGATCAAAATGGAATGTTCACTATACATCATCTATGTCTTCTTCTTAATCATTCTTCACACAAAATATCACTAAACATGCTATATATTAGACATTAATGACAAAGTAAAGATTCAGTCTTTGGTTTAATATAAACAAGACAAATATCTATTTTCCATGTAATAGCTATCTAAGATTTGTATAAGATAATATCCTTAGAGAGATGATTTGAAGGAAATAACATGTTAATGATGAGCCATATTTTGAGCTCATCATCTAGTATAGTCTATTCTAAGTACTTATGAAAATCCTCTCACTACCAATCATGTTTTGAAATTATCCACTGACCCATTTTCAACAAATTTTGTTTGATAGATCCACCTACACCAAACAATTTTATTTCCTTTTAGATCCCAATTGTGGTTCCTAATTAAGTAACTCATGCATAGGTTTAATCCACTTAAGAATTCCAGATGCCTCATAAAATGATTGTGGATTAGAAGCATAGGTAATGAAAACATGTAGAACACCCTAAAATTATGAACAATTATCCCTGACGTCTGATGGATCCCTAACCCAATAACATGCACTCTTTAGAGTCTATCTAGCCCAAAGAGGACCCAAAGTCAGAGAATCAAGAGGAGATTCTTCAAATTCTAAAATGTGACTATGAATGGAATGAGGTGAATACCTATCACTATCCTCATCATCTGAATTGGAATAAGAATCCTCATTATCAAATATTTGATCTAGATGATCTAAATCATCTAAAATATCATCATATCCCAGTGAGTCCAAGGAGGAAGAATAAGTGTCAAGTGTGAAGTCTAATAGACCCTCATAAAAGTGTACACTCCTCTCAATGAACACCTCATGTGTGGTAGGATGAAGAAGTCTATATCCTTAACACCTTCTGCATACCCAACAAATATGTAAGGCTTACTCTGATGTTCCATGGCCTTACATTTATTCTTAGGAATATGAGCCATAGCTAGATATCCAAAGACCCTAAATTTCTTAACTTTGGCATTTTGATTACTCTAAGCTTTAAAAGGAGTGATTTCTTTCAATGTTTTATGATTAACACAATTTTGAATATCGAAAGCACAATTAATGGGTTCTACCCAATATTGTGGTGTAAGTGATTTGGAGTGTATCATACAGTTTTCCATTTACTTCAAAGATCTATTCTTATGTTTTACATTACCATTCTATTAAGTACTGTATGGAACTATTCATTGTAGATCAATCCCTTCTGAAGTGCAGAACTACTCAAAGCGATAACTAACATACTCACCACCATTATTAGTTCACAAAACCTTGATGGTTTTCCTTGATTGTTTCTCAATAATATCCTTGAATTACTTCAAATTATCAAAGAACTCAGACTTTTATTGGATAAAATACATCCAAGTATACCTAGAGAATTCATCTATGAAGGTAAGCATGTATCTAGCCATGTTGAATGAAGGCTTTGGAAATGAACCAAAAACATCACTATGAATTAGCTCCAAACTTTGAATGGCTCTCCATGATTTGCCTTTGTCATATTAATCTTCATGATGTTTACCAAGCATGCAACCTTCACAAACAACATCAAAAAAATGAACACAAGGCAATCCTATTACCATGTCTTATTGACTAAGTTATTCCAAGTAGCAATAGTTTAGGTGGCCAAATAATTCATGACATAGTTTACTCACCCCATCAAAATGAGTGAGTAATGCATTAGAAGGGTAATCAAGAGTAAAATTTGAGAAGGTTTACAACCTTGAATAGTGATTTGTTTTCCCAATGGCCACTATAGTATTACTGTGCAGCTTCCTAATGATCATATAATCTAGAATAAACTCAACTCTCTTGCCTAATCCAATGTGGGTGATTTGGTAAATAGATAAGAGATTAGTTGATAGTGAGGTAAAACATAAGACATATTTGAATGTTCCATATTTAACTTTTACAGACCCTCTCCTAAAAACTTCAACATAAGTGTCATCACCTATCATAATAGATGGCATAGAACATGGCTCTAAGGATGAGACCAAATCTCATGAAGAAACCATCTGATATGAGGCACTAGAATAAGTCATCCATGTGGATGGATGAGATGAAAATTCAACAAGGACCTTGCCCTTACCTTTTATCTTACTAATATGTTTTGCCTTAGAAGAATCATGTGTTGATAACCTTGATTTGACTAAATCAAGGACATTGATGTTGTTTTTCTCAAGCATCTTTGTTAGTTGATCAATCTATTTCTTTATATATTTTGTTTCATCATGGCCAATTCTCTTGGAATAGGCATATGTGATCCTTTCTTTTTTAGGTTTCCCATTTTTAGAGGAGGACTCATATGATACTTTTGGCTTAACATCTAATTTTTGACCCTTTCATTGCTTTTGCTCCTTTTTTATTTCTTCTCCTTACTAATTGATGTATTTAGTTTGTCATGACTAAAGAAAGCATGTAATTTATAGGACTTTAATGTACCCACTTATATGAACTTGTCTTTATCCCTAGTTAATTCTTTGTCAAAATAATCTAAGGATGGCATACTCCATGCAATTCCTAGGGCATGTTTTGTAGCATAAAAGGTTGAGATAAACACTGAGTAGTCAAGACCTAACTTGGCAATAATAAAGAGGATCAATTGTGCATCCTTTTTCTCTATGCCACAAATTTCAATTACAACTTTAGATATTTATGTTTGGCAAAAAGGTCTTGTATAATGTCAAAATTGCCTGGACTCAAACTAATGAGCTCATTTTCTAGCTCACAACCCCTCATTACATCCTACTTCCCAAAGAGTTATTCCAAGATGTTCTAAATCTCATTTGGTGATTTAGCAGATTTAATGTGAAATAGTAAGTCAGGAGAAATATACAAACATAAAAGACCATATGCTTTATCACACCTAGTATACAACTTAATTTTATCTGTACCAAGTTCTAGTTTAGTTTCCATATTCATGGTTATCATGTGTAAACCTTTAATTCTTAAAAAAAAATGTAGTTTAAATTTCTAGTCATAATAATTGAATGGAGTGAAAATCAAAACCAAATTGTGATCCATGATGTAGTGCACACATAAAATAAATGAGCAATAGATAAGGTGAGGCATAAAGTTACCCCCTTGAAACTATAAAAAAGAACCCCTCCTAATTATAGGAGTTTAACACTTTATGTTTTAGTGAGTATACAATCAGCACTTTAGTGCATATACAATCAATACTTTAGTGCGTATATAATTAGCACTTTATATTTTTATATAATAAAGTCTATCAAATCTTAAGATACCATGTAGGTCCAAAGATAGCCATAAGCATGAGTATAGAGTTGATTCATGCAAATTCAACTCATGTAATCAGGATAGATGATTGTATAGTGCAAATAAGGTATTAAATAGTAGATTTGTACTCTGATACAATGAATTGTAGGTATATATCTGCATAGTAAACTGCATATATAGTTGATGTTGTCAAAGTGTATGATTTGGAGTAGTATCTACCATCACATAATACACATAGCAACAAGCTGACTATCCAAGGTTGTTGAAGGTGTAATACAGTTTAGTATTTACTACTATGCAATACAATTTAGTATTTACTATTATGCAATACACATAGTAACAAAGTGGATCGCATAGAAATGAGTGAAATATATGCATTCAAGACACAAATGACAATGCATGCTCATAAAAAATGGATGTCAAGCTCAACTAAGAATGCATCCATAAATGAGCAATCTATGTAATGATTACATAAGTGATAGTTCAATCACAAAAAATAGATGTCAGACTCAGTGAAAAATGTGTCTGTGACGAGAAAAAGAGTGTGAACCTATGGGTCAAGCAAGGAAAGAGAGGAGAAAGATTGTTTTACTTGTGAGGGGGTTTGATTGCCTACCAAATCAGACCTCACCTTTAATCTTCATGAAATGGAATGTATAAAAACAATGATTAATAACCCCTTATAGTATGATTTACTATAATAATAATATTGTTTTTATAAAAAAATCAACTAAAAAACCCAAAATTTATCCATCATTAAAATTGTTTTTCTTTTTTAATTTTTTTTTAAAATAATACCATAGTCAATAAAAATATCATAAATTTTGATAATTAAAAACAAAATTATGAATTTAAAAATGTTCTAGAAAGAGGAAAACCAAGGCTCACATAACCCATAATTTTTTTTAGTGATTGTTTACCATTTTATCAAAGTCAGTAAAAGAACAATCATTTTTATCAAAAAATGTATTTGTAAAAAATAACTTTCAGATCTTGCCTCCTTATCAACAAAAAAAAAGATTTAGTCTATTGGTTTGACCATATTGAATCCTCATTATAGATATACAAAAGGTTACATATATATCCAAAACAAGTAAAATGTATGTAAATACTAATAAAGTTCACTAATTAGAGAATAAAGGACTACAGATGATACACAAGGATAAATAGGATTCTACTTTATAATCTCAGTGAGAATACCAACTCAAAAAATATTCAAGATTTCAATAAATTAACAACACAATGGTGTTCATTAACATAAAAGAGCTCTAATGCATGAGTGAACAGTATCCAAGATCCAACTGGTGGAATTGAACACATGAACTGAAAATGCAAATCAAATAGAAACATAACTCCATTGTTGAGAATGAAATAAAAATAGAGAAGAATTATGATAATATTGCATTCATAACTCATTAAAAAAAAATTAGATGAGAGGCATAAATCCAATACATTTTTAAATGTGAACACAAGATATTTACCAAATGGATTGTGTACTCCATGTGTAATATGTCAATATTGGTTGGTAAATGTCAAGTGTATTTTCACCCACCCATTTGAATAAAATTTTCACATGTGCATCGTGCACCTTAATTACCTCATTATTACACTTACACTGACCTAAATATTACACCTAAGTAATTTAAATGCATGTGTAGGAATAATCCATATAATAAATACAAGGAAAATAATACCCTACACTAACATATCAGAGTTTTAGAGTGGTGTACAAGGATTTGAGAACATCACCTCTATGATAATAGGGAAGGCGTAACTTTTTCTTCTATATTCATTACTATGTAGACACGTGACTTTGAACCATTTGCCCAACCAACAGGCTTTAAATGAGCAAGTGGTCAAATCACAACCACTAATATAGATCAAGTAGGGTTCAGAAGGACCTGAGGAGACAACTGTTTCATGAGTGTTTTGTAGAGAGCAAATCGATACAAACTAATTCTAAGTTGGCAATTACATCATAAAGAGAAAGATAGAGATACAACAAGACATGGTAAAATGGGTAGAAGAGGCAAGGAGTAATTGAAACCCCTAATAAACTATTTGGCTTCAAACCTATGAGTTAGTATGAAATTAGGAACTAAGTCATTGTGGTATAAATATGTAGAGATGTATATGATGGAGGATTTCAATTTTATAGGTGTAATTGTGAGGTAAGGAATAGAGATCGAAAGTAAAAGGTAGAGATTGGAGTGTGCCCTCAACAATAGGTAGTTGAAATGAAATGATAGAATAAATGATGAGGTGAATTCTATCATTTCACAATGATGTGGTTTGAATCATCAAAGGTATTTTAATGTGCCTTAGTTACTATTCACTATGATCAATCATTTCATAATATTTTATTCAATGATAAGATATGAAGTCTGTATTTTGAGACTTAACCAAATTAAAAATAACAAAGAATAGAGAATAAGGTTCAAATGAGACAATAATTAATGTTAATCTCTTAGATAGTCCCCATCAACTTATAGATCCTAAATTTAAAACTTATTGATTGATCTGATTATAAATAAGTGTGAATCATTGGTTATAAAGATTAAAAAAAATATAGTTCATTGATCTTGAAAGATTTTATTAAAAATATTATTAGGAATATAAACATTCTTGGATGGAAAATGAAGATTGCCATCAATATCTCAATTTGAGTCACCAAATTGAGTTAGAAGAGATTGGCTAATATTTCAAGAGGGAGAGTGTTCAGAGATTCATATCCTTAAGTGCATTGAAGTTTATAATTTAGAAGGTGTAGCTCCTGAGTATTGGGTGCATTGTTCTAAGTTTAACTTAGGTGTTGTTTTAACTATATGGTATATACACCAAGAGAGATAGAGGGAAATGAAGTATTAGACACTCTAAAAGTAACACATATAAGGGATTATTGGACATAAATAGATATCTTAGAAGTCACACAAATTTTAAGGGACTATCAATATGTGTTCCCTACAAAGTTTACATAAGTCAAGGGTGTATATCCCTCACTAGGATAAATACACATCGAACTGAAAGAGTGTACATGTCCTATAAATAAAATACTATATTGTTTGAACCCTAATATGAAGATGAAGGGTCAAAGCTAAGATAAAATACATGAAAAAAGCAAGAATCATCTTCCCAATAGAGAAAGTTGATTGGGTAACGCCCCATGATAGTAAAACCAAATAAAATGGGTGAAATCCAATTTTATGGGGATTATCATAGTCTGAATGATGCATATGAGAATGATCCCTTCCCTATACCATTCACTAACGAAGTGCTATAGGTTGTCATCAACACATGAGGTATATTCATTCACAGATGGATTCAGTGGCTATCACTAGATACCAATTTTAGAAGAAGATAGAGATAATACCACCTTTGCCATATAATGGGGCTCTTTCACCTATAAGGTGATGTCATTTGGATTAAAGAATGCACCTATGGTTTTCTCTAGAGTCATTATGACTGCATTTAAGGACTTTATCCCATGATTTCTTAGAATTTTACTTGGATGATTGGGTGGTGTTTTCAGTATTTAAGAATCAGTTTTCCAAACTTAAATTGATTCTAAAAATATGTAGGGCACTATGAATTACCCTGAATTTAAATAAATGTTTGTTTTTTTACACCCTTTAGTGTTTTTTGAGGTCATGTAATATGTAGTAAAGGATTTCTTGTGGATCAATCCAAGATCATAGTAACTTTTAGGATGCCAAAGTTCAATAGAGGTGAGATATTTCTTGGGTCATACTATTTATTATATAAATTTTATTAAACGATATGCAACTATATACCCACTTTTATAAAAACTAATTCATAAAGGCACGCATTTATTATATACATAAGATTGTTAATAGGCATTCATTAACCTAAAACAAAGATTGGTGACTATGCCAATATTGGTCTTTCAAAATTGGAGTAAGTCTTTTCACATTCATGTAAATTCCTCGAGGATTATAGTAGGAGTAGTGTTGGTGTAACCAGGAGAGGGAGGAATGGATCACCCCATCCACTTCATGTGTAGAAAATTATTTGCCATAGAAAAAATTACACTATAATAAAGTGAGAATTTTTAGCCATGGTGTTCCCATTATATAAGTTTAGATACTACTTATTAGTGATACCATTTGATTTAGTCATAGATCACCAAGCACTGTGATAACTCATCAATAAGCCTATGCTTGGTGGAAGAATTTCTAGATGGTTGATGCCCTTTTAGGAGTTTCAATTTTGCATAAATGTTAAACTTGAGTGGGAGAATGTAGGACTAGACCATCTGAGTAGACTACACAATATAGACGAACTATAAGATATTCAAGATGAGTCTCTAGATGCACGTCTTTTTTGAGCATCTATAATTCCAAAACACTTGGAGGAAATTGCCTAGTTTTTAGAATAAGGGATATTTCCATCACACTATTTGGAAAGAGAAGACATATTTAATCACAAGAGCCTTGCCATATACCATGATAAATGAAATTTTATATCATTGGGGTAAGGATGAGGTTCTACACAAAGTATTTTTAAATCATGAGTGGACACAACTACTCAAATAAGTGCACCAAGGAATAGTTGGAGGTCATTTTGTAGGTGATACTAATACAAGAAATATTCTACAGAGTAGTTTATGGTGGCCTCACTTATTTCAAGATGCACTTCAGGTAGCACAATAGTGTGATGTATGCCAATGCATGGGAAAGTTGAACCAATAGGATGAAATATCATTGAAATCAATACTTGCAGAGTAACCATTTGAGAAATGGGGGATAGACTTTGTCAGACCATTAAATATTCCTAATAAATATAGTCATGCTCAATATATCATTACTATGATGGATTATTTCATGAAGTGGGTTGAATCTACTATGGCAATTAGTTGTGGTTCAAAAGATACCACAAAGTTTCTCTATGGAAACATAATTACCAAGTTTAGTTGTCCAATCAAACTGATAAGTGACATAGGTACCCACTTCTTAAATAAAATAATCAAAATCCTCATGGAAAAATTCTTAATTACACATCATAAAACTACCACATGTCATCCACAAGCAAATTCCTAGGTGAAAGCAATAAATAAAGTTTTGGGAAAGATGTTTATGAAATTTGTGATGTACATTGAGATGAATAAAAGACCAAATTCTTATGGTTTTGTGGGCCTATTTCATGTATTAAAAATATACAACATGATTCACACCATTTCAACTCACATATGGATTGGAAGCAGTTGTGCCCTTAGAATACATGATCCCTAATATGTGCATAGCTAATATTATATGACTAGATGATCATGAGTCATTGACTGATTGATTGGTAGAGTTAAACATGATGTAATAATAGTGCAGTAGATTAGCCTAGATGTAGGAAACACATAAATGTAGCTAAAAACATGGCATGATAAAAAACATGTGCACTAAGAAATTCCATGTAAAACAACTAGTTTTATTGTATGACAACCAATTGTGTGCATTTTTGGGTAAGCTCAATATTAGGTTTAAAGGCCTATATATTATTCATGAAATATCACATCCTAGGACTATGGTTTTAAAACATCTCCACAATAATATTCTACTAAGCTGAGTGAATGGCTATAGGCTGAAGCCTTATTACTGATGAGTAGGTTTTATAAGTTGATATGGTGCTCTGTCACACCATTTTAGTTAGGATTTATAATTTTGTTTTTGTATGCATTTGGATTTTTTAATTCCTATTGTGTGCTTGGTGTGTTATATGATTATAGTTAAAACCACACAAAATAAAATAAGGAAAAACATTACAGACCAGTTGATATTTGGAATAAGGGGTTGTTGGAACCATGTGGTAGAACAAAAAGAATGGTGTCTAAAAAATATTTGGTTTGAGAGAAGACACAAGATAAATAACCTTGAATTAATAATGAATAATGGTTCTTTTAGACTGTTAATGACAAATCAAATAGGTAAATCAAAGTACATTGTATGATAATGTTGCCAATGGAATAGATAGATACAAATGAATAATGGTATGATGATGTGTCAAATTAAATGTTCCCATGAGGGTCACTAGCTCACAATAATGGGCACCACATCAGCAAGAAGCAATCTTGAAATTAAATTTTCCCATGTGTGTGATCAATTAAAAGCTCAACACAGTCAAATTGAATGGAAGAAAATAGGCATGCCAAAACTCTTAAATAGATGAGCATAATAAATGATTCAAAATTCCAACTTTTAGTGAGTTTGAGCAAAATCTTCCAAAGTTCTAGTTTTTTGTGTAATATGAGTATTTTTAGCTTCACATTTCTATGCAATATGTAGACAATAATGATGGCCACAATTAGTGGAATTAAGGGACTCAAAATGGCTCAAAAATAATATATAGGCATCAACACTAATCTCTCTTAGACCAAGTTTGTAGATCCTGAAGCCTATAAATTCATCAAAAAAGTAGACAAACACTTATTTCCATAACAAGGACTGCAAGGTAAACAACCCCAACCACCTCAATTTTTTAACACAGATACTAAGAGGTTAATCTATCTACCTACATTTGGTGATTTTAGTGAAATCATGGATTTTCTACCAGAAGGTATAATGAAGGAAAGATCTATCTTAACCTTGACATCACCATTTATGTGAATAAAGTTGCAATGGCTAAAGTGATGGGAATTGTAACATGGGTAAACCTTTTGAGGATATAAAAGATGAATATCCCACCTATTTTACTCAAAATCAGAGTGACATATAGTAGAAAAATGAACTACAGAGTGTAGATGATGGAAGGA